>JABAKD010000027.1:790000-1252500 GCA_012845835.1 Undaria pinnatifida | reverse complement strand
TTGGTTTGCTTTGTCGTGTTACAAGCAGATATGTTTTGTGTCTTGAGCGTAACCCTCGGAAAGCGCGATGGAAAATTGTCGTCGTTTTCGCTGTGCAGCCGGATATCGTCACTCACTGTTACAATTAATAGTTGTTACGCTGTACCTAGCAGCCTTGGCATTCGCATTCGTAGTATCCGGCGAAGGACTCAAGACCTTCCGATGCTGGTGAAACTCCACACGCCGGCCACCAAGCGCGTCACCACACCGTTTCACACGCTATGACGAGGTTTAGCGATTTCACGAAACGTTTTTGGTATAATCGACAACAATGACACCCTGCGTGTACACCGAAACCGGACGCTGTGCGAGATAAAAGCCACGCCACAGCAAGTCAACGCAAGGCAAGGCGGGTACTGGGCGGGGGGAGCGGCACACGTGTGTCAACGGAATTTTCAGAGCGCCGCCGAGAGTTATAAAGCATCCCATATACCAGGTACCCTGCGTCGTACGAGCTGGGCCTGGAAGGTAGACACGATGAATGAGAAGACACCAGATATTGTTTTCTACCTCACTCCAAACAAGCTACAGTTGAACAAAATGTGTTTTCTACCTCGCCCAAAACAAACTGCTGTACGAGTGACAGCCTGTTGTTTTCTGCCTCCCCAGTAACAAACCGCGAGGGAAAATCTGCTGTTTTTGATCTCACCCAAAACGAAACTATGATTGCACGCCCCTTGTGTGGATTGTGGATGGCTGACTTGACCGCAGGACCTGATCACGGACTGCAGCTTCGTGGCGTCCCTGTGCATCGCCTCCGCCTTCGAGCGGCGCTTCCACAAGCAGCTCATCACCAGCATCGTATACCCACAAGTCAGCCTTGCTATTTGTCGCTTGTGGCCTGGCGCTTGTGACCTGTGACTTATGACCTGTCTGTGGTAGCCCGTGACTTATGACCTGTTACTCGTGGCCTGGCGGTTGTTGATGAATTGCGGCTTGTGACTTATGGCCTGTGACTTTTGGCCTGTGCGTTGGTGGTCTGACTTATGACCTGTGGCGTATGGCCTGTGACTTGTAGCCTGTGGCCTGTGACACGTGACTTAGGACCTGCATTTTTTACTTGCGCTTTATGGCTTGTGATGTGGGACCCGTGACTTGTTGCCGGTGACTCGTGGCCGCCGAATTTTGGCTTGTGATTGGTGACTTGTGACTTGTGACATGTGACTTTGTGGCATAGGACTTGTGAGCTGAACCCATCGCTGGGACCTGTGACTTGTAATATGCGGCCTGGGGCCTGCGACTTGCGGCCTGGCTATATAACTTGTGATGTGCCACCTGTGGCGTGTGGATTTTCACTGGCGGCATGTGACCTTGCACCTGCAATTATGGTGCCTGGTTTGTGTTTTCTTGCTTGTGGTATGGGACCAGTAACGTGCAGGCCGCAACTTATGGCCTGGGTATATGGCCTGGCACTCACGGCTTGTGACGCGTAGCCTGTGACTTGCGACATATGAAATCGCCCGTCGACTTGTAACATGTGACCACTCTGTATGAACACTGTGACTGTTAGAACAGCGACGCGCGAGAACGTCTTGCCTTTGATGTGTGCAGCTTGTATTAGCTGATCTGTACCTGGCCTGACCTCGTCCTTCCCCCCCCCCTTACAAGCTAGCCAACTTCTTCATCGCTCTGTTGCTCTGTAGTTACTATCAATGCCACGGCTACTGCTGCTGCTGCTGCTGGATACGCTACTACCAACAACGCCACCACTAGTAACACTACAACTACACTACTACGAATATACTATACTATTCCTACTACTATACTACTAATACTGTGAATACTGCGAATGCTACTGCTGGTGCTGCTGCTATTACTAGTGCTATTGCAACCACTACCACATACGTACTGCATACTTGTATGTTGTCTGCCTCATTTCCTGCCAACCGCTGCTGGCACTTCTCAGTCCAACCGCTGCTCCACCGATGGACTTGATCCTTGATCTGTTGACCCGCGTGCTTTTTGTTCTGACGGGGGTGGCGCAGGACAAGCGTCGAATGCCCATATACAACCCGTCGGGCAAATACCTTGTCAAGCTCACCGTCAACGGCGTCGCACGAAAGGTCTGTTTTGTGTTTTTTGTGCTGCTTGTTGTGTTTTATTGTTTGCCCGGCCTGACTTTGTCTTATCTTGACTCGTTTTGCCTTGCCTTGCCCTTCCTTGAGTCCTGCGAAGGTTCCGCGACGCGAATTGACGCGTTTGCGCCGGCGGTATAGTCCTTAGTACATGTGTCGTGTTTCAAGCGCCGTAAACGTATGCCGACGAAACCTCTAGCGCTTTGCTTGTGTTAGAGCCAGGCAAAAACAAATGTCGTGCGGTTTACGACCTCCGAAGTGTTCTCCGACACCGATTATTGATATAACGAACACTGGCGAAGACTGATGAGTTTTTTGTATGTGTTTTTACGTTGTGTTCTAAGCCCGTCATTTTGATTTGACTGTCGTGTTTTGTTGTTCACTGTAGGTGGTGGTGGACGATTTCCTTCCCACTGGCGACAATGGCCGGCTTCTCTGCTCCGCTTCCGCGGATAAGACCGAGCTTTGGGTCAGCATCATAGAGAAGGCCTACCTTAAGGTGAACGCGTTACAGACGTGTGGCTCGCCTTATTCATAGAAAGGGCTTGCTTGTTATCGCCATCATATAGACGCATTACTCACCTTTGCAGTCAGCATCAGTGGAATAGCTTGCCTCTTTAGGTCAGCGTTTTAGAACGAGCTTCCCTCGGGGTCGGCAGCGGTGAAAAGGCTTATCGTTGAAGTCAGAATTTAGACAACAACAAAGTCTTCGCCTAGAAAAGGCACGGCTTAAGACCGGCATCGTATAAATGGCTTCGAAGAAATTGTCTCAAGTCGAGTCATCAGCATTTTAGAAAATGTTGAGCTTTGCTGCGTCGTAGAAAAGTCTTCCCCGACATTTCAACCTTGCAGGCATTCCTGGCTTGTGTCAAAGTGGGTGTCGTACTTTGTATCTCCAGTAGTACATTGTATGGAAACACCTACCTCGGCGAAACTGCGATAATGTTTGTCTGGCTTGGTCACCCGCATGACCGTGGCTCGCCTTGCAGTTTATGTCATCATGATGTTTCATCGAGAAACTGTTTGCGTGGTTGGCTTCTATCCGGGGTGCTCCGCTGGCTCAACCGTAAACCTGGGCGTTGTGCAGTATGTGCACGGCGGCTTACGCGGTGTATCGATGGAGGTTAGGTTGAATGGTGTTGGGGTTAATGTGAATGCGTGTCTTCTCGCTGTTGCAGGTGAACGGTGGCTACGACTTTCCTGGAAGCAACTCTGGCATCGACCTCTTCGCACTCACTGGCTGGCTTCCTGAACAGGTACAACCGTGCCAGTATGTTATGCATTGTATTATGAATAGTATAACGTTCTGGACATGCCCTTACGTACGATTTCATACTATGTCCGGGTCATAAGTCTCCTGAACAGGTGCTTACATACGCTATCGATGCAGTGGTTTACCCATTTTAAGACCAACCCGACAAGCCAGTAAAACTGGTAGTATCTCTATTTTGGTCTTATCCCTCTTGATGTTCGTTATGGCATTAATCTGGGATAAGCCCGAAAACGGTCTTCAATCGGAGGAAAATTTCTCTGTACGGCAGAGGGCGTTCATGGGCTGGACTGTCTTGGGTCGAGTTAGGGGTCTTGTATAACGTGTACAGGCGTTATTTTCCCGAGTTAAGACCGGGTTAAGGGATGAGGGGCAATTCGTTTTTTTATGATATGTTTTTTTTCGTGACGAGCCAATTTTTCTGGTCTCATCTCTAATTGGTCTTGAACCGGGTGGTCTTTGAGTGGATACACCGCTGTACTGTGGTTGTAGTATTGTATTGGTCGTGTCATTGCTGTTGATATTATTTATATTCTATAATTGCAGTGCTAGGTAGTGTTCATGAGATGTTCAGGTGATTGCTTACGCTACTCATGCTGTCGTCGTACTATCAATGGTAGCAATAGTATCAATATTATATTATCAATATTGATACTATTGCTAGAGTACCTGGTAGGGTTTATGCTGTTCATATTAAAGAATAGTGTTCACCTGTTTGCCACTGCAAGAATTGTCCTGCTCGAATTTCAAGTACTGTGTGCCGTACTCTAATTCCATCTAGTAGTTGCAGTTCTAAAGGGGTTAAGTGCTCGTGGTTCTGCGGAGTATAGAAGAGTGTTCCGAGTATTCGCAGTATTCGAGGTACTGCTGGGATTACAAATGTGGTGGCTGAGGGTTCGGTAGTCGTGTTTGTTTTCTCTCGTGAACTCGTCGCGCCTTAGTTTGTCCATGGCCGCACTGGCAGTACTGCAAGTTGTTAATATCTCAGTTTTAAGTCGTCGCCACAATCTAGCCTGAGAGATCGCACAGAGGAGTATTCAATCAACCAACCAACCAACCAACCAACCAACCAATCAACCATCCGATAACTGAGTCAATGAACAAACCAAGCATTGCAACTGGTCTTATGTGCATGAATATATCTCCTTGTTCAATCCTTATATGTAATAGTGTTACAGTACAGCAGCACATGCACCGCCCGATTTAGGCTCGAAGCTCAAACCGCCACCTCGCATGCCCGGAAAAATGGATTTATTTTGCGTAGATCTTCTTCGAGGAGCACCGAGAGGCTAATGGCGGCTCGGCCGCAAAGCAAGATCAGCCTTTGGACAACTACGAGAAGTCGGAGAGGGTTTGGCAGAGACTCCTGTCAGCTCACGAGTTCGGGGATTGTCTCATCACAGTAGCCACAAGTAAGCAGTGCGCGTTTTGTTCCTGCGTCGAAGAGCTAGTTTTTGGTTGTGTCTGATCACATGTGGTTTGCCTAGTAACGTGTTTTTTATTTCATGTGATTTGACTATATAGTAACGCGACATTTTGTCTGGCGATACTTTATTTTGCGATTTCGACGTTATCGCGGGCGGTTTTTTGTCACATCATGCGCTTTATGTGATTGACGCTTCTGATATTTTCTGATCCCGTGCGCTTTCGTCTGATAATTACCCAGTGTCTCGCCCGATCTCGTTCGTGGGATTGACGACCCCTTCGCTCCAATGAAATCTTATTTGGTTGGATTGCACGCTATCGTACTTTACATTTGCTGTGATGTTGTTGACGGAGGACCGTCGAAGACGACCACAAAAACTGCGTGGCCGTGCTCTCAGTAATGATCTCTGGTCCTTCCCTTGGATCTTCAGTAGCCACTCCCTACTGCGGCGCATACTGCTGCACCAGTAGCTGGTATCTTACACAGATGCCCGGTAACAATGCAGCACTGCCATACCTGGTACCTGGTAGAGCAGTTTGTTTAACCTACTGTTGCAATCCTTCCATTACTTGTTGTGCTTCCAGTGGTATTTCTCCCTTTGACCGTGGTAGCCTCGGGGATTTTCCTCCGAATAGTTGCAATGCGCGATGGTAAAAACTGAGTTTGGCTGGGTTTCCAACACCGTGCAAGTCTTGAATATCCCGAACGGGGCATGAACATGGCACAAGGGTTTTCACTAATTGTTGTTCTTGCGTCTTGCCGCAACGGGGGATGAACATGATCGTATTAAAGCAGCGGGGAGTGTTGTGGTACCAAGAGGGCTATAGAGTAACCAAGTCATTTCCTGGAGTTGTGAAGGATGGGGCCCACAGGTTAACGGCGGGGAATCACATGGTGGGCGGCGTGTTTGTGCTGACCAAGTATGCGCTAAACGGTGTCATGGAGGGCACGTTTTCGCGTGAGGCTACCTGGTGTTATTTGTTGTGGGAAAAGGGTCGGACTAGCCAACTGAGTGTAGTCGTGAGGGATGGGAACCCGCAGGTTGACATCGAGGTGCCATATAATGGCATATTGGTTCCGTTAAACCACGCGCAAAACGGTGGTGTTGGGGCCCTGTTTTCGCGTGCGGGCTTTTGGCGTTTGGCGTTTGTGGCAAAAGCCACAGGGTTAGGCTAACCAGACGATTTATTACGTGTGTGACGGATGAACCTTACACGTCGATGTCGACGTATCATTTGGTGACATCGTTGCTCCAAAAATACCGGTATGAATTATGATATGAATTATGATATGAAATATCATATGAAATATCATATGGATTATTATATGAAATATGATATGAATTATTATATTATAAAAATTAAAATACACTCCAGCTGTGAGATCGAAGATTTCGTCGAAACTCATCTTTGCAAGCTGTGTGTGATACTCCGATCGCGCGCATTACGAGTTGTGTGTCCTCATTAAGGATATAGGTCGGCGACTCCCCTTACAACTACAGTGTAGCTATCAGGGTCAACAGGATGATTTTAGTCAGTCTGTGCGCGGAAACTATAAAGCCCGTTTCTGAGGGGGACAAAATCTGACAGCTGTGAAGGGAAAGGGGGGCCTGGTTTGATCAAAAGCGAGCGGGTTTGGAGGGGGGGCGGGGGGGGGGGGGGGGGGGAAAGGGGCAATTTGTGCATGTAAGCTATAAATCCGTTCGAGGGGATAAATCTGACGATTTTGGCACCAGTATATTATTGGGGGCGGGGGGGGGGGGGGGGGGGGGGGGGGCAGCTCAATATGTGCCTGGAAACTATACATCATTTCGAGGGGATAAATGTGACATTTCTGGAAATATTGCATCAGTTTATCATGTATATCCTGGGGTAAGTCGTACAATCAGTGAGTAAAGAGAGGGTGGAGTGTTCGAGGGGGTGGGGTTGGGATGGGTTGGGGGGGGAGGGTGGGGGGTGGGGGCGGGGGGGGGGGGCGGGGGGGGGGGGGGGGGGGGAAAGGGCTTTAGGTGAGGGGTTTGTTATACGTGTGGTGCTAGGTCTAGGCGAAGGTGCGGGTGATGGGGAAGAAGGGGGCGTTCGAGGCGGGGGGGGGGGGGGGGGGGGAACACAGCGGCATGGATGGCTCTCGAAAGATAATGAGGGGATGATTTTTTATGAATTATTATATGAATTATGATATGAGTTATGATATGAAATATTATATGAAATATTATATGAATTATTATATGAATTATTATATGAAATATGATATGAAATATCATATGAATTATTATATGAATTGTTATATGAATTATTGTATGATATGATATGAATTATGATATGAATTATGATATGAATTATGATATGAATTATGATATGATATCAGATCAGATCAGATCATGTTATATGATATGTTATCAGATCATATCATATTATATGGTATGATAATAATGGCGTCTTTAATCAGGGTGGGGGGGCAGAGTTATTCCGTGAAAGTCACAAGTAACAACCTAAGGTATGACATCATCGACCTAAGGTATGACATCGTCGACCTAAGGCATGACATGACATCACAAGCGCCTGTATTTAAGGTGGGGGGACATTATGTTTTTTTCCATGAAGCGATGCGCGAAAAGGTGGTTCTGAGGGCCCGTCTTCACGTGGCGCTGAACGGTGTTCTTGATTGTGGGTATTTGGGTGTTTTTCAGGTGACATCGAGAAAGATGAGGCGGATAAGCTTGGCCTGGTTCCGTCGCACGCGTACGCTGTCCTCGATGCCAAAGAAGTCAATGGGACTCGCCTTCTGCAGGTACTGTGCCCACATAGCACCGTTGTAGTTTGGTTGTAGGCAAATGTCTTTGCGCTACGGCACTCTGAGATATGCGATCGAAATATGGTATATACGTTGCATTATGGTGTTGTTACCATTGCAGTGTAGTATTCTTGCAGTATAATACCGGTGCATCGCAATATCGTTATAGCATACCGGTACGACACAATACCGAATAATTGCTGGCGCCCTCAGAGCTGTCTTATGTACTTCTTTAAGCAATGCACGGCAAAGGCAAAGGCAAAGGCGATGCGTTGCGGTTGGGAGACGAGGTGCCCCCTTTTCCCCCCCGGAAAAATATTTATGGCATTGGATGAGGGGGAAATAGTCAGCAGGTCGCAAAACTTTCATCGAGGGGAACCTACTAATCGAAATAGCCCCCCCACCAAGCGTGCTCAGTTGCGGGACGGCTACTGTAAACTATACGCCCTCCATGCGCCTTAAGGAGTCGAGATACAGTGTCTGGTAGCTGTGCACTAGTATGTAAGACGCGTGCTACGACAGAAATAGCACTTTTCGTCCGAAATTGATCCTGAATGACGAAACTCCCTGACCCAAAATCATCGAAAAAAAAAATAATAATAGGCCATTGTTTTGAACGAATCTCGTCGTGTACCGAGGCCATGGGATTTTCATCCGGTAGCTGTTTCATTTTTCTCTGAATCACTTCTTGGTCAGGATAGGTCTTACATTGAGGGGTAGTATTAGTAAAAAGGTGGTGCATCTCTATCGTAGCACGCATCCTATACTATAATCAAGACAACACCTCTCCTACTACTGAGTATTATTATTCATTCTTACCGAGCGCTGCTGCTGCTGCCTTGGCTCGTAAAAGTGTTCCCTTCGTGGAACACCCATGCTTGATGTGTTTGTTGTCGTACTATGTTTGCGTACTCTTGTCCAGCATTGATGATGCTGCTGATGCCTTGCCTCGCCACGGAAATGTTTTGCCTGCATGCATGCCCATGATGGTGCCGCTTTGTCGCATGGTGCTGTTTTTTGTACTCATGATTAGCACTGCTCCTACACCTACTCCTGTCGCTGCTGCTGATGCTCCTTCTGCTGCTGCTGTTGCTGCCGCCATTGTTGGTGCACCGTCTGTGGGTTCGTGTTGTTCAGGTGAAAAACCCGTGGAGCCGCAAGCGGTGGACCGGACCTTATTCCGTCGAGGACACTCTTCGCTGGACGCCAGCACTCAAACAGTGAGCAGTAATTAAGCAGCAAGCGTGGTCCCTTCGCCGGCATGCTCTGTCGTTTCTGCGGTTACACTTCGGCTTTTCCACCCAGGCAGTTGCCGTCAAGATATCATCATCCTGTTCCCCCGCTATCGGTGCGGTCCCCGTTGTTTTGTTCTTGTGGTCTGCCACAGGGCCGTGAAGTACGACCTGGAGACCGCGCAGCTGAAGGATAACGGTGTCTTCTGGATCGATTTCGCGTCGATCGTCCAGTACTTCAGGAACGTCTTTATGAACTGGAACCCGGCGCTGTTCAGCCACAGGTGCCTACCGCGCCGTTGCCTGTTTGACCCTTTTTGTGCGTCAGAGCGCGAAATTGACGACTACAACAACTGGCGATTGCAGCATCCTTCAGACCAAGCAACCCGGCTTGGCTGCTAGATTAGCGGACGACAATTTTCCTGTGGAAACCCAGTGCAAGTTCCTGTAAGGCACGCGCATAGCTCCATGTAGCGTGCACTGGCTTGTGGCTTGTGCTGCATGCTCGCACCAATGATAAGACCGCGCTTACGCATTGTTTTGTCGCTGCTGTACCATAGTAGCTATAGTATCTACAACAACAGCTATAGTAGCTATAGTAGCTATAGTAGCTATAGTAGCTACAACAATAGCTATAGTAGCTATAGTAGCTACAACAATAGTACATGGGCCCGAAAAGGGTCAAGTACGGTTGCCTTTTTCCGGCCCCTAACATCTACCGATGCCGAATAATCTAGAATTCACGTGCCTGATTCGATCTGCTCCAAATGTTGTGCAGTACCCAGTCTGCGCGATCCTAATTACAGCCACATACCGGTACAAGTGTTGGGGGGATAGGTAGTTTTTTGTTTGTTTTTTCGGAGCACTAGTATAGTGGGGGTAATTATTGATAGCTATTGATTTCAGGGATTCGAGGAGACGATATGCGGCATATTCGAGAAAAACCCTGCACCACGTCGTGATTCGTTTTTGGTAGGCGTGGTTGCGTTTGCGCCCGAACAGGGCCCCGTTATTCACTCGTTTCTGGATGCGTAAGCCCCTCCACCGTTCCGTCTGTGATGCGAGTTTTGCACAGTCCGGGCTGCGACGGCCCTGCGACATCGAGGTACGCAGGCCATGCGGATATTCGAAACTGAGAACGCACACAATGTCCTTCATTGCGTCTGGATCATGAACTTAGCTCCTGTTGGACTGCCATTCGACTCAACCCCCCCGCCCGCCCCCTCCCCAGTTCCAACACCGTCATACCCACCTTCCGTCGACACCAAGCCCCCCCTAACGCGTCCCGAAACATGCCTTACCAGGTTCGTTACGCATGCACGATGGCCAGTGACCTCTGGTCCCTCGAACGATAACTACAACGTTGGGGACAACCCGCAGCTATCGCTCGTGGTGCAAAGCGGTGCTACGGCTGCCGCGGCTGGCGGAGCGATGTCTTCCGCGACTTCCAAGAACTCTCCCATGGTGTGGGTGCTATTGAGCAGGTGCGTCGTCTGCGGTGCGGTGTGGGTACGATATATATTGGACATACACATGTCGGACAGATGACTAATAGTATCTGGCATACCAAGTTAGACAGATTACGAGTTTCCTGGCCTGGTTGGACAGATCACGATCTGCCTGGCTTAGTCGGTATGGTCACAATCGGCCTGACCTATCCGGACAGGTCACGATCTGCCTGACCTATTCGGACACATCGCGACCTTCCTGACCGGCGACTACTCGTAGCGCCGGCGCTCTTGGTTTCGGCTCGTTTCCGCTCGTTGTCGAAGAGTTTCGGTCTCGCTTCGTGACCGATGCGCGTTTGTTTGTCTGGCTGTGTGCACCGCATGCTGAGGGCGTGTAAGGCGGTAACGATGTTAATGCACGGGAACACTTCGTACTGCTGTACGCGTGCGCGGATATGTGAAGCCATGGCGGCGCAAGAGAAACCATAAAATCTCAAAGGTGGTGTTACCCTGTGCTGCTGTGCGGCTGTGCTACTGTAGTGTTGTATTGCCGTACAACTGTCCTGCTGTACTGCTGTGCTGCTCTGCTGTGCTGCTCTGCTGCTTGCACTGCTGCTCCGCCGCTACGCTGCCATTGTCGTTTTCACTCTATACTGGTGCACAACAGTGCTGCTGAACTTCTGTGCTGCTGCGCCGCTGTTGTGCTACACTGTGCGGCTTTGCTCGAGATCTTCGGCAGTCGATGCAATACAAATTGGAACATGCATTTCGCTGCAGCTGTGAAAACCGTGCAACTTAGATAATGTGTATCGGTGCATGCCCTTCCTACCCCTCGCCAACCTCCCGCAACGTTTGGCAGACACGTCACCACGCTGGAGGTGGATTCTACGTCTGGGGACTTCTTGACAGTGCACGTGTACGGTGACACCGACGGCAAGCGGGTCTACTACCCGGGAAAGCCAATGTTCCGCGGCTTGTACACAAACAACCCGCACACGCTAGTCAGGTCTGATGCCCTTCCAAGCCTCTTTGTACTTTGAGGCGCTATTGTAGAGTTGCGATGACGACCGAGTGGTGCGCGACTCTCTCTATACAAGTGCAACAGGAGGTTTAAGGAAAAGGGCTGAGGCTTAAGGAAAGGGGCTTTTGTGACTTGTCATGTATTCATAACTGATGCTGTCGCGTGGAACTGCGAAGTTTTAGGAGTAATGGAAAGCATTTTCAAGTGTTTGGGGAGGGTTTGAGGATGGGCCTAATTTGTAGTGGTCGCAAAAGCGTCGACCGACTTGAAATTTTTTTTGGAGGTGCTAGAGTAGGCAAACGAGCTGTCGGCAAGGTGTGTCCAGTAGGGAGGAACGCTTATATGCAGCGTTCATGACTCTTACGCGCAAGCTCAATCCCTCGTGGCATCTGCTAGGTTTGACTTGCCCGAGACTACAACGAGAAAAGATATCGCCTACACCCTGGTGATCAGCCAGTACGAGAAGAAGAGAGAAGTCAGGTGCGGCACCGGGTAGCATGCAGCAGCATGGTCGTAGAGAGTTGGCTGGTTTTCATGATTGGTTTGTGTTGGCTTTGCGTGTGTGCTGTAGTTGCGCTGCAATTGTAGCCGTTGTAAAATTGACTGTTTCCTGTTTCCTGTTTACTGTTTGCACTTCTTGGCTTACTGCTGATAGCCTAGCCGCTGTATTTGGAAGATTATTGCCTACCACGGATACGGCAGTATATGATTGCAGAGGAGATCGTAGCATAGGACCGAAGGTAGAGCCAAATTGTTAAATTGTTGTTGCCTACGGCATTCGTGTCCGTGTTGACGTTGGTATATTCATCCGTGTGGATCCGTATAGGTATCTACATCCGCACCTATATCCTTATCGCCCCGCGTATTATTGGCCTGTTGTTAGGTATACGGTTAACGTTTACTGCACCTCGACGTTCCGGCTCTTCGAAACGCCTGTGGCACCGGAGCACCGCATGAAATTCATGGTAAGACGCAAACCATGCTTGCAGGTAGCAGGTATGTGACAGTACCGACCAAGGTCATGATTAGAATTTCCCACAGTTGAAGTTGGTGGTTTGTTGCTGGCGACAAGGTTGGGGTAGCAGGCGTCATCGTTTCAGCAGTTTTAGTGAAGAAAACATCACAACAGCACAAAGTACGTGGTACAGCAACACAGCAATCAGTACCCACAATATGGCGTGATAGACCGGCACGTCGAGCCATTACACAGTGAACGGCGCGTAACTCACCGCCAGACACACGACTAGACGCAGACATCATGAGATCAGCAGGCAGTATCAGGACCGCAGACCTGTTTTACCTCGCCGGGCAGGGCTGAACGCCAGGCCAATGATGCTTGACGGGATTGCGATTCCTGTTTTTAAAACACTGTCTGACGTGGGGACAGGATGATACGATATAATGTGATACGATATGACATGACGTGACACGATATCTCATGGTGTCATATTATATGATATGGAATGATGTAAGCATACCTCGAAGAATCATATTATATGCAAGGGGATCGAAACCCAACACAGCAACGATCTCATCATACCTCAATGCTCCCTCAATGCTACCTCACTGCTACCTCAATGCTACCTCAATGCTTGGGAACGGAACTTGGGGCGTTAGGATAGAGCAACGAGACTCGCTGTTGTGTCAAAAATGACGTTTTCCGGCTGGAGGAATATTTTATCATGTTACATACACTACACAGCACTATGGGATTGATTAGGGCTCCGGCGTGTGTTGCGAGGGCAACAAGAGCTGGAAGGCGTGTTGCCCTCCTCTGTCCTTTACTACCGTACGTACTGCTGCCCTGCCGCACTGCTGCCCTGTTATTATTTTGTTTTTTTTTGTGCTTACATATAGTAGATGATACCTTTACTACCGCACGTACTGCTGCACTGCCGTACTGCCCTGTTGTTATTTTGTTATTTTAGTAATTACATACAGAGGATGATACAGCACCGCTTTGTTTTTGTCCGCCACACCGGCCGGCAACAGGCATGCTTCGGGAGTACCCCTAGTGTATGTTAAATTGAGCGGGTAATTGGTCGATAAGTTGATTGATTGATTGATTGATTGCTTACTTGCTTGCTTGCTTGCTTGCTTGCTTGCTTGCTTGCTTGCTTGCTTGCTTGCTTGCTTGCTTGCTTGCTTGCTTGCTTGCTTGCTTGCTTGCTTGCTTGCTTGCTTGCTTGCTTGCTTGCTTGCTTGCTTACGTCAACATTTGTTTTTTCCTGCGAACCGGTTACCAGCGGGGTTTTGTCCCCCGCCATCAATCGGGTGTTGTTACTACGGAGATCCACTGTTAGGAGGAATAAACATGAAAAAAAAAGGGGGGCGAAAAAGCGTCCGCCTTTGTTTAGTAGCGCTTGCTCACATATATTTTTGTTGGTTGGCCTTGCCAGGTGTACAGAGCTTTAGTCGAACACAGTCATAGCGTCGGACAGTTCGCCTGAAAGATGGAGATGGTTTCCTTTTTCGTGTGTGATTTAATCCTGTCGACAATGGATCTCCGTAATAGTAACGGTGCCCGCTTTGAAGTGTGCGGTTTACTTTTTTCTAGTGTGGATGGTTAGGCTTGACGGCCCCTGCTGTGTGGTTTAACTATTGTCGGAGAAGCGTGGTCTCACCAACCGTCTAGGGCAAGTGAGCTTCAGCACGAGTAGTATCGTGCTGCGAGTGTGTCGTACTTTTACTTGCAGTGTACTGGTCTGTTGTTCCGCTAGTATTGTGCTGTCCCCTGTTCCGGCAGCACCAGCACCGGGTTGGCAACTGTTTTCGATACCTGTAACCGTCATCTGGACCATCACTTTTCGCCTCTGAAATTCTGAAAGCATGTCAACATTTCCCTGTCCGGGTATCCACACATAGATCTCGGTTCGTCTCTCAAGCGCCCAAAGTTTCAGCTTCGTGCAGAGGCGCACGTCTCTTGGGCTTGAATTTTGTCTTCATTCGGAGCTTTACCGTATGCGTTGCCCTTTGTCGCAGGGCAATTGGGACGCCAGCAGCGCCGGAGGGGGCATGGGGCGACCGGGTTATTACACCAACCCGCAGTACGCGCTCGTGCTCACCCACCCGAAGACCAAGGTCCACGTCGAATTGAAAGCTCCCAGAGATGTGAGTCGCGGACCATCAAGCATCAATCAGCACCCATCATTCGTCGTTCATCTTTCGCCATTCACGATTAACTATTCCTCATTAATATTTTTTACGTTCGGTGGTCGAGCCGTGCATTCACCTCTGGGGATGCGTGTGTGGGTGCTTTGCGTGGTGCTGTCCCTGATGTGACGCTGGCGACTCTGTTCGTGCGGACGACCACGATGCTATTGACAATCGTGATATGGTGATATGTCTCCCCCTTTTGGGTGCGGTACAATATCTTGTTTGCTGTGGTTGTGGTGTGGTGGGCAGTCGTTGCGCGATGGCTCGGGTTAGCTTGGTTAAGTTGTTTGACTCGAAGGCGGGACCTTTTCAGCTACCATCCACACCATTGCCGTTCGTGGAGGAATTTTTTGTTCGGGGGCGCTGACAGCCACAATCGGTACCTACTGATATTTATCGGATCGTACCGTTTCGAATCTGTCTGTCAGTGTAAATAGATAACCTGCCAGCCTCGATAGTCAGCGCTTTGATCAGTTTGTCACATTTACTAGCACTTTCAATGTCTTAAGTGTGGAAGAAACTTACTACTGTGTCTCGGGTTTTCCCAGGTATGGGGAGACGCCGCCCATGTTTACGTTCACGCGTTGCCTGTTGGCACTGCTCGCTCTTTCGTGTTTTTTTCTTCGAATCGGCCTATACCATGATGGTCATTCTTAATATTGGAAGAAACTTACTGCTGTGTCTCGGGTTTTCCCAGGTATGGGGAGACGCCGCCCATGTTTACGTCCACGCGTTGCCTGTTGTACTGCTCGCTCTTTCGTTTGTTTTTCTGCGAATCGGCCTATACCATGATGGTCAAGCCTTGTCCCATCAGTGCGAGATGACTTGACTAACGTGTCACTGTACCGTTGTTTGGCCGGGGAACACCCACTGGCGCGAGGAAGCCTCGCAATCACTCGCCAATCTGGCTGACGCGAGGACCCTCGCCTTGCGTACTATCTTGCCTGTCTGCTTGCTTGTTTTGACTGCTTGCCTGCTTTTGCTTGCTTGCCTGCTTTCTTTCTTGCTTTCCTGCTTGCTTGCATGCTCGCGTGCTTTTGCTTGTCTGCCTGCATACTAGATTGCGTACCTGCTTGGTTGCTCGTCTGCCTGCTTGGATGTTTTGACTGCTCGCTTACTTCCTTGGTTTCTTGGTATGATGTTTGCGTGCTGTCGTGATGCCACAGTACAAGGTGAACATCACGATCGTGTCGGAGGGGGGTATGCGCGTCAACAGCATACCCGCGGAGCGAGAAGTCATGAGCAGTGGCAGTTACCGACCGGGGTTCTGTTATGCGGAGGATGTACTCCCGGCAGGAACGTACACCATGGTCATTAGCACCTACAAACCCGACAAGGTGCGGAAAACAAAAAAAAACGTTGTAAGCTTGACGGGTGTCATGAAGGGTTTTGGTCTTCCCCCGCTGGCGACCGAAATGGCACTTGGCATTCATCGTTTACTGGTTCGTCTTGCGGAGGCGTCCCTATTAGAAATTGACCCCCCCCCAACGGGTTATAAACATGGCCAAAACCCATTCTTGGTCATCGTTGCTGTTTTTGAAGACGATAACGGATTGCAGTGCGTGTATTTTCTTGGTCGCCAAAAGGGATACTACAAACTCGTGCCAACGCGCGGATGTCGATGCTTCTCTGGTGTGCGTGCAGGTCGACTGTGATCGCCTTCGTTTATCTACGGTACCTGCTGTAGCTTAAACGGTTTGGTTACAGGCTGCTGAAAATTTTGTTACGCCAGAGCGGGAGTGCGACATGTCTGACGATCAATACCGGACTCATTGATTCAGGCACAAATCTTAACGTGCTTTTGGCGCTCAATCCCCACTGTCAAGGGCACAGCTGTATCAGTTTCCGTATCGAATTGCCAAATGGCGACGACCCTTCTTTTAACTGACTTGCAAACGCTCATGGACGCCGTTTTTTTAGCGCAGCGTAAATACACCCCGACTACGAAGTGTGCACGGCTAAAGTATTTCGTGTACCTGCTTCGCCTTGCGATGCTGCTTGTGGCCTTGTCTCGACGAACTCGGACGTCATTGTGGGCCTTGTTAGGTTGGCGGTTTTTTTCTGGAGTTGGCGACAAGTAGCCCGGTTAGGCTGCCGATGCGAATTCCGGCGGAAGGAGAGGGGATGTCCAAACAGGTGAGCGGCTGTTTATCGTCGTGCAACCGGCCTTGTTTGACCTTCCGCAGGATCGGGCCCTTAGCTTATTTCTTCCAGTCACCGGTCTTAGAGCTGGTTGCCTGTGTATTCCGACGAAATCGCCTTTGTGATAGAGGGGCCGTTCTCCTCAGCAGCCACATTTAGTGCTAGTTTATTGGTACGCTAGTTTGATGACAGCTCAAGACTCCCGGCGCTGGCTGCCTTCATAACATCGGTTGCTTTCGCCACTAGCACTTTTGTAGAAACAGCGTGACACAATCACGCAATCACACAACCACACAGCAAAACGACACGACAACACTGATCGGCAGGTGATTCTTGGAAGATGGAGAGAGGACGACGGCTCGGCCGCAGGCTGCGGCAACTTCGGGAGATACCTCGAGAACCCAAGGTCGGCGATTTGCTCCCGTGTGTTGATTAGATGTACAGTGCGACTAGGCGCTACAACTCGTACGGCAATGAAAAATAGAAGGCACTTTCGCCTGTTGGGAGGTGGCTGGCCTCCAGAACGCACGGTACGAAAAAAAACATGATAGTATAGACGGCGCAACGAGACTAGTACTAACTAAAACAAGACAAAAAGGACAGGATAGGGAATGCATGACGATGCCAATTCATCAAATATACCTGGTATGGGATAGGTCAGACCCCGTTCGCCTAATGCGAAGGCGATACATCTGCTTGATGGAGTCCATCGTCGGGGTCGTACTTGGCGTTAGGCCTCTAATAATATACTTTGGCTCGGCGGCTGTATTTCGAAGCATGCAGGGGCGTGATGCTTGTTGTGGGACGACAATCCGGTCCCGATATCGTAGAAGGTAAGAGCGCGTTTCGTTCCCACTGTACATTAAGCCTCCAGTGTGGCGAAGTATCTGGTGGTGTCAGTGTCTCCACTTCATCCCTCCTGCCCCTCTCTGCGGCCACCTCCGCCGTCATCACCGCCACCGCTTTCGTTACCTCCTGTGTTTTCAACAGGTATGTGATCAACGCCACCTTAACGACAAATCTTGTGCTCCGCGTTGCCGTAGCGGACGCCGCCGGGGCTTCGCCTGCGGGAAGGCCAGCCGTAAACGTCACGCTCTATAGGGCCGTGCCTGAGGTGGGGGATGGGGGTTCCGTGCCCGCAGAAGCTGGGCATGCTCAAAGAAAGAAGCTCACCCTGGACCCCCGATGTAGGCCGACGTCGAGCAATGCGCTTGCAACGTCCAACAAGGGGACGTATTTAGATTCGGGTGGGGGGAGCGCTACAGAGCTTGTGCAGGTGGAGGCAGGAGAGTATGTCGCGGTAGTGTCTGCGTTTTCGCCTCAGGAAGCTGATTTTGTTTTCACGGTGTACTCCGCACCTGCAGTGGCGCAAGTGTACCGCATGGCATAGGCAGGTGTACCGCATGGCATAAGCGGGTGTACCGCACGGCATTTGCAAGTGTGCTGCATGGCGTAAGCAAGTACGTGGCATGGCGTAAGCAAGCATACCGCATGGCGTAAGCCGCCTATCGGTCGGAGGATCGAACAGCGACCCTTTGTGGGATGTTTGCGGATTCAAGCCCCACGGGAGACTGCATAGCGATCCTTGCCGGGTCGTGTTTCGATATTCTGCGATTCTGTCTCCGATGGTATTGAACATGTTACACAGTACTGCTTGCTCTTCAGATGATTCCCTTGGGTTCATGGTCTCTCTGGGTCCACGCACACGATTCGCGGGCTTAAGACCAGTCGGTAATGTAGGGGCAGCGCGAGGCAATGCCGAGCACATGAACGCTGGCGGGGGGATTCTGTGGCAGTGACGGCGCAAGACGAGAGGTCAGTGTTAATGATAACATTTTGGCTTAGTGTTGAGGGTTTCGGCTCGAAGCTTATTTCCATCCTCAAGAGGAAGTAGTCCTCTAAACGGGAGGTACTTGGGCAAGGAAAACATTGTTTCGGGATATTTCTGCGGTGGGTATGCGCGGTGTATTGGATGGACCCCAAGCGAAATGGCTAGTGTAATGACGGATATCCAGAGGTGTTATGGATGTACCAGTAATGTGATGCCTGGTATGGTATTTGTCACTTGGCCAGAGTCCTGACACAGAGGCGGACTTGCAGGGCCAGAACGGGACGAGGTTGTGGTCTAATGCCGGAGGTCGGGGGACACTGCAGTGTAATAGCAGACAAGCCTGGGGTGTGGATGGCGACCTGCAACTTATCCAGCATTGCCGTTCAGTGCCAACACCGGCCACTAAGTATTGCCGCGCATAGCCGTTTGTATTAACTTGGCGAACGTATCTGCTTGAGGGGAGAGACAATAGGTTCCGACACTGAAACGTGCCAAGTGCGCGCCGCCCCAACACCCCTATGTCGCAGAAAATGTGTCAGACAGTATCCACGTCACGCGCGCGCTGATGCCACCCTAAATGCACCTGAAGCAAAACGATACAGACAAACTCTGGTCCGCGGTTAGAGTCCATTTTTTCGTGCTGAGCAAGATGTACTTGCTCAGGAATATCACTCGGTTCCCCGCTGGTGTGCAGTTGTGCGTAGGATGGTGGTCATCTGGAAAAGGTGCTCAAAGGTTGTAATTGCGTATTAGTCGGTGCGTATTCAAGGGGGCGACATGAAACATTGAAGCTCTAGACTACGCCGCCACCTGTTGGTCTTGCTTGTTCTGCACGCCGGCTGCGCGTTATTGGGATCGAGTTACGTCGCAACTCGTCATGGTACGATTTTGTGTGGGTAGCTGGAGCTTCAAGTGATAAAAGGAAGACTGCTGCCAGCAACAACGATGACCACCCGATAACGTATTGCAGCAAACAATGTCACGGTACCGTGTGCAAACGAACACCGGAGTCATCTCACGGTAGGGGTTGCAGTTGTTGGATTAACTAATAATCAGGGATGTTCACGGAGTGAAAAAAAGTCCGCGGAGCGGATTTTCACGGAGCGGATTGACAAACCGCACCGCTCCGTGACAAAACTAGACAACGGATAACCGATCCGCGCAAATCCGTGAAGTAGGTCAGGGGCGGATATCCGCTCCGCTTTGCTCCGTGACGCATTCTGGAAATCCGCTCCGCTCCGTCAAACTTTTTCAAGGCAGAAATCCGCTCCGCAAAAATCCGTGATTTGAAAAGAGCGCGGATATCCGCTCCGCTCCGCTCCGTCACAACAAAATAAAATCCGCACCGCTCTGTATGATTTTTGTTTCCAGTGGCCCGATCCGTAAGTAACGGATTATTTACGGAGCGGATTGGTCTGCTCCGTAGATGATCCGTGACCAATCCGTAGTACAGTGACGGATTAAACCGTGTGAATGTCACGGGTTTTGAGCCCGAAGAATTGTTCTGAATAGCGGATAACTTATACAAATATTGTTCTTGGCCAGCACTCTCCAGATATTTTATATATTTATTTGTGCGATTTGTGCTGCTATCAGCCATTATGGCTGATATACCATACACGCCGCGGTTGGCCGACGTCCTGCTCCGCACACACAACGCGGACCCTACTCGTGAGAGCTACGAACACACAAACACACTTCCAACGCAGCAGCGCAGCAGCGGTACGCACGCATAGGATGCCAGATGTCATTGATTCTGGCGACGATGCAGAGGCTGAGGTGCAGCAATCCTTGCCTTCAACCGAGTCTCCTGCTCCTTCTTCTCCCGCTCCTTCTCCATCTCCAACACCGGAGAATCCTACTAGTACTGCTGCAGATTCGCATGAGCAACGAGGTGGAGGAGTACAAGCAGCCACCCGCCGTAGCGAACAATCAGGACTTCGACGTGTTGGGCTACTGGCGTGACGCTGGAAGCCCGCGGCTTGATCCCCACGGAAACGTCATGGCAGCGGCGCAATTTCCCATCTTATCCGTGCTTGCCCGCGTGTACCATTGCATCGACAGCACAAGCTGCCAGTCGGAGAGGGAGTTCTCGCAGCTGGGGTTTGTGCATTCTAGCCTTCGTCGCCGTACGACACCCGACCGCGTTGAGAAAATGATGTTCCTCAGGACTAACGCGGATCTCATTCCGGAGGTCAAGAAGCTTCGAGATTTGATCGAAAAGATCTCTCAAGAGCAGGAGAAAGCAAAGGCTAAAGTGGTCGAGGTGCAGGCCGCAGAGGCCGGGAAGGATCTCGTAATCGAACTCGATGAGTAACGAGTGGCGAGCGGTAGGGTTGGAGCAGACGGGTGCAGGCGCTCATCTTTCACTGCGGTTGAGTTGATCTGTATCCCTGGCTTTTCCGTTTTTCCCTTCTTTCGCCCGGGCTGAATTTTCGAATTTTCGAATTTTCGCATTTTCGGTACTTCGGTGGTCTCACCATGTATGTACCGCTGTTGCTGCTGAGGAAAGTGTCTACATGTTTCACATCTGCTGTTTTTCTCTCTGTTTTCTATTTTCTATTTTCCTGTTTTTGTTTTTGTCGCGGCGATGGAATTGGTAAAGTATCTGGTACTTTGTAGGAGTACTTACGTACTTACCTATTTACCAGAGATGTGCGCGGAGTTCCTGCTCTTGCGCGCCTGCTGTACCAACTCTGGTCACTCTGTTCTATTTCTTTTTCACCCTTCTCTTAATCCAAGTGTTTCTTTCAGACATCCTTTCTTATGAAGGGGACTCGACGCGTGCGTGCGCGCGATTCTTTCCCTGCTCGCCACCCCCCTCCGCCATGTATAACTCCGAGAACAACGTGTCTTTCCGTAGTTAGTTTCTGATATCAGGAGAAATCCGGTCAACATCCGCGGATAACCGTCCAATATTACGGATTCATGGATACGGTTTTGCGTGGAGAAACGCAGCGGATTTGTACGGTTTGCTCGACGGAGTGGACAGTCCGCTCCGTGAAAAAATCCGTCTGACGGATATCCGCTCCGCAATAATCCGCACCAATCTCGATGTCGGATATCCGCTCCGTAAAAATCCGTGACTTTTTCTGTGAGCGAATATCCGCTCCGGTCCGCTCCGTGACAAATTAAAAAATCCGCTCCGCTCCGTGACATCCATGAACATACGGATATCCGTTCCGTCGTAATCCGTGGATTTTTTATGGACGGAAATCCGCACCGTGACAATCCGCAACTTATTGCTAGAGCGAATATCCGCTCCGCTCCGCTCCGTCAGATTCTAAAAATAAAAAATCCGCACCGCGCTAATAATGTACCTGTCCGATTGAGCTCAAGTGAGGCACTACCGGTCAGTCATTGATCATGTAATTTCACGAGCATATATATGTTTTTTAGGGCCAAGGGATAGAAGCTTGGTCGGGTTGTGCGAACGAATGCCTTGGAAGTCCATCATTCGGGCGAGATATTGAGCTCATGTTAGGAGTCACAGGGACTTCTTTGAATCTGATTCACCCCTGCCGTGTGCGAACGAACACCGCCCACGTGTAATCACATGCGGGACCTCAACCGTTCCGCAGAGAAAGACAAGCCTAGATTAAGTAAATTGTGCAACAAGAAGCAAAAGAGCTGGCACTTGCGCGCGACCGTCAAAGCCATTCTGCAGCAATCGACTACGTGTCTGCGGGGTGGTACAGCACTGCGGATGTTGCGGGGCGGTAGTAGACCGATCGACCGGTGTGAAATGTTCAGTGTCGCCATGTCCTTAACTCGCCAACCATGCGTCCGCCATACTGTACGTGCATGGCTACACTGCATTCCCAAAGATTTCTCTGAAAAAAGCGGCTCGCATACTCTCGCCTGATGCTATCAGTCACTTTTTGCATCTCGTTGCGGTGAAATCTTCCAAGGGAATCGTCTGTTTCGTCTCTTCCACTTAGTAGTTTGTACGTACGTGCATGATGCATGGTACGCGCGTGTGTACCACTCACTAGAAACCCCTAAAATGTATGGATGGATGTAGACTACGTAACTCGCACACGTGGCACCTGCCTTGTGCCTTGCAACAATCCAGCGCAACACCAGCGCATTGTTGCCCCTACTGTAAGCACCAACGGCAAGGTTGGCGATCCGCGCGGTCATCGCTGCAAGTAAAACATCCACACCTCGGACACGTCATGATCTACAGTAGACCATCTAAGTAGATCATAATCTAGGTAGATCATCTAGGTCATATGCCTGTCGTCATATATAGTACGTTGCGCAGGGCTTGGTAGGCTAATACGTAATACTAGTACAGATGCAACCCAGGAAACACGCGCAAGATCACGCAGATCATCCGGCTCCCAAGTACCCGTCAATACGATCTGTCGGCCATGCAGATCACCTACACCAGGGATCTGTCTTCCCTGAAAATACAAATCATATAGTCTAGTCTAGTCTAGATGATAATATATATAGATGATGCATAGTCTAGTCTATATGAATAGGGATCGAATCTCATCTGTCCGAGGTATGAAAACATACAACATACAACATCACTAACGAGGACATTCAGTCCTTTGGGCCTCGCTCAACACATTCACTGCAGAACAAAATTGATGCAGCATACCCCACAGTGCGTATAGCAAAACACTACCCCCATGTTGTCCAAAATATCACGAAAATTCTACACTAGTCTACAGTAGTACTTCTCTCTTCGAATGAGCAAACGACATGGTCATTCTCCGAATGGATTTAGCCTCGATGAACCAACTCGTAATATATTCCTATTTCGAGCACCTTCTATGTATGCTAAAATTGTAAGGCTGGCTGTGCAACGAACGCAATAAAAGAAGAGTGATCCTATTAGACTAAACTCCCCCAATATTGTCGTTCACCGCACATTCATCATCCCTAGCTTCAAGGCTGTTAGTGTAGACTTTAGACTAATCACACGCACCCACGCACAAACTATTGGCGTTGACCTTCGCCGACTGCCATGGGCCCATGGGGAACTATTTGTTGTAGGCATGGGTTCGCTACAAAGTAGAGGAGGGGATCCTTGAAACGAACACGGCCTTTTTTCTTGGCAGTTCCGCAGTATCCCCTTTCCTCATAATACGCGCACTAAAACACTACTGGCAAAATCGTAACAACGTAACACCATCACTGTAGTGCGTATTACCCAAATAGATGGCTTACACGGGTAGTCGCCCGACACGATGACGACCGTCTCCGAATTCCAAACGCGAAATCCCCCAAAAAATCAGAGCGCACACGTCATCATGCGTCTCGCGAGGTACGATGTCGGTGTGTAGCAGGCCCTTCAAGCAACTAACACAGCAGCAGCAGAAGAAGCTACACGTACCATAATACGACGTTGCTCTTTAGCCGCCAGGTGAATCCCCTGCCAGGTAGAGGACTATTCATCGACGTACGATCGACCGCCTCACTCCGTTCACCAATTCGCCCAGCTACTCATACAGGCAGATGACAGCGTTGGCCACGGGCTTTTTCTTTAGCGATGCTCTACAATAAACAACCACAGTATCGCCGAGGCTTTTGAAACCCACGCTTCCTCCTGGTTGAAAGGTTCAATTTGCACACTATTCGGAGTTTCGTGTTTGTTGGTGTGGGCGTTTCTAAGTCGCGATTCCAACACCCCCACCCCCAAGGAAGGGATGTTGGTCGCGTTTTGCCAGTGTCTACATCAGCAAAAAAAGGGGCTTAGCGTGGTGAGCGGGGACGCGGTAGTCTACAACCAGATAATCTGGCGACTCTTCGCGGGTTCCGTTCGAGGAGAAGATTGCTCTTCGCCCGATACGGGGGCCATGGTCCGCGGCACAGCTCGACGCGCTTGCTTGGAGGCCGTTCCACCGTCTGCACCGTTGAGCCTCTTACGTAACCCGCGGGAAGATAAGCTACGAGAAATTCCCTTACTGCGATCCGTTCCCACGGTGCGGACGAGCCCCTCCTCCAGGGGGGCGTGATCTGCGCAGTGGGTAGGCTGTTTCCCGCCGAGTCCCCACCTTGACAACTTGTTACAGCCCTTCGCCCTGCATCTAAAGTCGAAATTGATTATCGGACCGTCCAAGAGGTCGCCCTTATGACTGGCGCATACCGTGGCCGTACCATCAGCTAGTACACCCCACAGCGGATGTGTCGTGCAGGAATGATGTGAGCAACGCTTGTGACGGACGTCCACCATGCCGTCCTGTGCATGCTGCTTGCAGTACAACGCCTGCTTGCTGCCCTCAACATTGAAGACCGGCTGCATCGTGCAGGAATGATGTGAGCAACGCTTGTTACGGACGTCCACCATGCCGTCCTGTGCATGCTGCTTGCAGTACAACGCCTGCTTGCTGCCCTCAACATTGAAGACCGGCTGCATCGTGCAGGAATGATGTGAGCAACGCTTGTGACGGACGTCCACCATGCCGTCCTGTGCATGCTGCTTGCAGTACAACGCCTGCTTGCTGCCCTCAACATTGAAGACCGGATGCATCGTGCAGGAATGATGTGAGCAACGCTTGTTACGGACGTCCACCATGCCGTCCTGTGCATGCTGCTTGCAGTACAACGCCTGCTTGCTGCCCTCAACATTGAAGGCCGGCTGCATCGTGCAGGAATGATGTGAGCAACGCTTGTGACGGACGTCCACCATGCCGTCCTGTGCATGCTGCTTGCAGTACAACGCCTGCTTGCTGCCCTCAACATTGAAGACCGGATGCATCGTGCAGGAATGATGTGAGCAACGCTTGTGACGGACGTCCACCATGCCGTCCTGTGCATGCTGCTTGCAGTACAACGCCTGCTTGCTGCCCTCAACATTGAAGGTCGGTCGCACCGTGCAGGAGTGATGTGAACACCGCCTCATTCTCATCTTGGATTCGGATGGCCCAGCTTCCCGTCACAGGTAAGGAGGGAAGACGTGCACACCTGGCGTTGAAAAAAGTACGCGCAGTAAGTAAGCCATGTATTCCGGTGTCAACAAATGGCTTTAAATATCACCCAACTAGAGCAAGAGTAGGAGGGCGTGATTAAACTTGAACGCTGGAGTACGGAATTGCCGAGTGGCAGTGACTCCAACCACATTATCACACGCAAATTACAGGCGTATCGATTCCTTGTGTCCTTGTGCAGCGCTTCATTGCTCGGGTTCAACTCCTACCCACGAAGGGTTGCCACAAGCAACAAGCAACACGCACTTTGGGCGTGTGGTCAAGAGGGTATAGATTGATATTAATAGTGTGAAAGCAAAATGGGCCAAAAGAGTAAGTCACGCCATGTGTGCCAAATTCTGCCCCTTCTTCGCGAAATTTATTGTTTGCGATTTTCACCGCATAGCAGTAAGGGGCAGCAACGTGGTGCTACGCCGCGATGGCTGGTTCGGTAGAGGTAGCACGTTTTGCCCATGCCATTTTCTCGCTCAGTAACGGGGCTCCTTTTCTTGGGAACATAGAGATATAGGCGATACCAAGGCGATACCAAATGGCACTAGTGCTTCACATTATTAATCGCAACCAGGTACCTGGTATACTGTAGGCTATTATACTGTAGGCTATACTATAGGCTATTCCGTAGGGCATACTGTACGCTATACTGTAGGCTATGTGTTGTAGGTTACTCTGTAGGCTATACTGTAAGCTATATACTGTAGGCTATACTGTAGGCTATACCGTAGGCTATAGTGTAGGGCTACTGTTCATCGGGTTGCACTTTAAGGTAGGTATCTATCAACGTTTGTTCTTGGGTTACGAAACATATAGCTTCTGAAGTGCGGAGACTCAGAAAGTCAACGGGAACCCCTGTCTCCATCACCATGACCATTATCGCCACCATCATGATCGACTGTCTGTTTAGTACTAATAATGATGTTTGAGGTTTTTCATCTTCCTTTCAGCGTTGAATCCCTGATGATGGATGATGTGGCGTATACTATGAGCAGGAAGTACGTATGACATTTGGGTACTTTTGCGGGTAATTGATGGTTGAATCTGCGGGAGGCTAACGACGCATTTTCGTAACCCATCCTACTGATCAATATTACGAGTAGGAAAAACCCGCTAAAGAAATATCTCAAACTCGACGAGTCCGACAATATTCTGAACCCGACGGCGACTGGCCTGTTCGCGAGCTGGTGGAATGCGTGATGCGAATAATTCAATTTGAGAGAGGCTATTTGCATTGAACAGGTAGTAGTAGAGTAGGTAGGTATGATGAATACTGGCTTCCATCATAGTTGAAGAATCACAGGTCCTAATCAAGGTGTCCTGTAATGCCAACGCGTGTTGAGAGCTTAGCATGGACTAAACCAGAGCGGGACGGTTTGGACAAAATGTGGCTTGATTCCGGAATAAAAGAGCTATGTATTTTAGCTGATTTTAGGGATCATGAAATAATGGTTGAAGGCGATGCCCTTATACTTTATTTTCATTTGAGGATTCTACTTTTGAGCTTGCAGTAATCTATAATGGAATGAGCATTATCATGACAGTTGTCACGAGCAGGGGGGATGTAGGATTGACTATTTTTTCGTATCAAAGTCTGATATATGTAACTGTAACGTATCTACGAAGAACATTATATTAAATTCGTATTCAGAGAGTTGTTGCAATATTTGCATTTGGCATGTCGGATGAATGATGGATTTGCAGTCGGTTTGGCACTTCCTTTCTTCGACGAAGAGAACGATAATCGAGACCTGTTTCACGACTGCTTCCGAGGGGCAATCGGCGGCTCCCACCTTGACAACATGCTCCACCATATGATGACTTAGGCAACACCGTGTACGCGGTACTCCATTGTGCTAGCATAATCGACTATCTGTATGCCCGGCGTAGGGTGGCTCACGGGAAGATTGCTCTCGGTACCCGACGAGGGACCATCAGGCGGAGGTGAAGATAAGAAGATAGAATATATAAATTAAAGTACTGACCAGATGGGGCGTTGCCCGCTGATCATATCAAGTGTGTGGGTTTACAGTGTATAGTATACGATACCCCAAAGTGGCGAGCGTACACCAATTTATCGTACCCTTTCGGGAAACAATGAGTTCCGCCGCATCTCCGAAGATGCTACCATCACACAGACCAAAACACCATATATATATATCGCCTAGACCTAGCACCACGCGTATAGCAAACCCCTACATCTATGCGACCTAAAGCCCTCCCCCCCCGCCCCCGCCCCCCCCCGCCACATCCCCCTCCCCTCCCCCACAAGAAATATTTATAGTTTCCACGCACAAATTGACCTGCCCCACCCTTCCCCTCCCCCCCCTCCCCCCCTCCCGCCCCCCTTTTGATCAAAATCAGGCCCCCACGTCCTTAAAAACTCCGCCCCCCCCTCACCGGATATTCGACTTACAGGATTCACTTGATATGCTGATGCATTTCCTTCCACAGCTGTCAGATTTTGTCCCCCTCAGAAACGGGTTTTTTTATAGTTTCCGCGCACAGACTGCCTAACATCACCCTGTTGACCCTGATAGCTACACTGTAGTTGCAAGGGGAGTCGCCGACCTATATCCTTAATGAGGACACACAACCCGTAATACGCGCGATCGGAGTATCACACACAGCTTGCAAAGATGAGTTTCGACAAAATCTTCGATCTCACAGCTGGAGTGTATTTTTATTTTACACTGAGTAATATATAGTAATTCAGATTTGTCCAAAGAAAGGCATAAACCAACACATGACCATCATCATCAGCATGTATGTCGTGCAAGGACAGTATTACTGTAAGATAGCCCGGAAGAGACAACGCAAAACACGGATGGACGGGATCCCCCCGGTTTGCCGATATTGAAGAAAGCGGGCAAAATATCGACCTTCTAAGAGCCTTTCGGACCGTCAAATATCACGAAAACGTGCTGACTGCCCCCCGTTCTGCGGGGTTGGCGTGAGTTTGGCGTTCGAAATGGTGACATGCTTCCAAAGGCTACCGTGACGCGTGCTACAATAAAGGCAGCATTTTTATGCGTTTTACTTTCCGAATTGCGGAGGTCCTTGGCCCAACATCGTCAACATCGATCGTCCGGACATGTCACCCTTGTTTCTCAATACGATTTTTTATCCATCTAGGTCATTGTATTGTTGATCGGACTGCACTTTTATTTTAGGCAACATCATCATCATCATCAATCAGCTTGCTTGTTGTGTGTAAGTGTGTGAATGTGCGAATGGACGACGTACATAACCCCTAAAACAAGAAGTTTTCGAAAAAAAAACGGGTGCTGCAGTGCACTCTCTATCGTAGCATGTATGTTAGCATGTGTTCGCATGTTAGCATGTATGTGTTCCGTTTGGACTCGACTTTGCCGGCGTTCTGTGGATTTTGCGTCATTCAGCACCAAAACGTGAAGCTCTGCCTGTCGCCCACATTCTACTGTGTCGACGAAACGGGGGGTGCCGTCCACCCGTGCGGCAATGCGTATTTACAGCATAGCATGATAGTGTTATAAGGCGTAGTTTGGGTAAGCTATTGGTTAACCTTTTGCAAGTAAGTGGTCAAACGGGCTAGTACCCCACTAACTAATACCTTAACAAATGATAGCCCTAGAGGGGCCCCCATGAGAATGGCACTGACTGGTGGCTGCCAAAATATTTTTGCAGCCAGGCTCACCCCTACAGTGTACAGCATACAGTGCACAGTATACAGTACATGACATTGGGACACTTCCATTCGGTGTGGTAATTTAGCTTCGGAGCTAACAATCAGGGGCGTTGTACTGTAGTATTGTAGGTGGGTACGCCCAACCGTATTCTAGTTAGTTAGGTCAATTGTAGCCCTTCCTTGTCAAATGGGGTCGACAGAAGAACTAGTGGCCCGCGAAGACATCGAAGACCGACAAGCGCTGCCGAACGTTGGTCCTTGAAATCTGCCGCACTGCTCGCTTCGCTCTATTTTTTCATGTATCTCGTGCACCTCGTATCGAAAATCACATGCAGTCATCGAAACACAGTTGCCATCATCGGCAAGCCTTTCCAATAATATGATGGCGCGCTGGGTATCGCATGCGAGGGAGGACGTCGTGTCCTTGCCACATATAACTGCTTGTACATATAATATATGGTACTGATTGGTCCAAATATATATATTATAAAAAATGAAAATACACTCCAGCTGTGAGATCGAAGATTTCGTCGAAAGTCATCTTTGCAAGCTGTGTGTGATACTCCGATCGCGCGCATTACGAGTTGTGTGTCCTCATTAAGGATATAGGTCGGCGACTCCCCTTACAACTACAGTGTAGCTATCAGGGTCAACAGGATGATTTTAGTCAGTCTGTGCGCAGAAACTATAAAACTCGTTTCTGAGGGGGACAAAATCTGACAGCTGTGAAGAGAAAGGGGGCCTGGTTTGATCAAAAGCGAGCGGGTTTGGAGGGTGGGGGGGGGGGGGGGGAGGAGGCAACTTGTGCATGTAAGCTATAAATCCTTTCGAGGGGATAAATCTGACGGTTTTGGCACCAGTATTTTATTGGGGGCGGAGGGGGGGGGGGGGTTGGGGCGGGGGGGGGGGGGGGGAGGGGGGCGTGTGGGGCAGCTCAATATGTGCCTGGAAACTATACATTTTTTTGAGAGGATAAATGTGGCCGTTTTGGAAATAATACATCAGTTTATCATGTATATATCCTGGGGTAAGTCGTACAATCAGTGAGTAAAGAGAGGGTGGAGTGTTCGAGGGGGTGGGGTTGGGATGGGTTGGGGGGGAAGGTGGGGGGTGGGGGCGGGGGGGGGCCGGGGGGGGGGGGGGAGGGCTTCAGGTGAGGGGTTTGTTATACGTGTGGTGCTAGGTCTAGGCGATGGTGCGGGTGATGGGGAAGAAGGGGACGTTCGAGGCGGGCGAGGGGGGGGGGACAGCGGCATGGATGGCTCTCGAAAGATAATGAGGTGATATCCTGTGCGTGAAGTGTTTATTAATGTGGCGGATTTCGATATTTGGTGGGGCGTTTGAGTGAGGGAGAGCAAGAGGGGGGGGGGGGGGGGGGGGAGAGATTTTTAGGAGGTTTAGGTCACAAATAATATTCAAATACACTTCGGCTGTGAGATCAAAGATATGTAGCAGCTTGTTATACGCGTGGTGCTAGGTCTAGGCGATCGTGCAGGTGGTCGGAAAAGAGGGGGCGTTGGAGGGGGGGGGGGCGGGGGGGGGGAGGAAGGGCTTTAGGTGAGGGGTTTGTTATACGTGTGGTGCTAGGTCTAGGCGATGGTGCGGGTGATGGGGAAGAAGGGGGCGTTCGAGGCGGGGGGGGGGGGGGGGGGGGGACACAGCGGCATGGATGGCTCTCGAAAGATAATGAGGTGATATCCTGTGCGTGAAGTGTTTATTAATGTGGCGGATTTCGATATTTGGTGGGGCGTTTGAGTGAGGGAGAGCAAGAGGGGGGGGGGGGGGGGGGGGGGATTTTTTAGGAGGTTTAGGTCACAAATAATATTCAAATACACTTCGGCTGTGAGATCAAAGATATGTAGCAGCTTGTTATACGCGTGGTGCTAGGTCTAGGCGATCGTGCAGGTGGTCGGAAAAGAGGGGGCGTTGGAGGGGGGGGGGGAGGGGGGGGGGGTTGGGGGGAAAATAATTGAAAACTACGTCATGGATGGTCAGAAAGATAATGACGTGATATCAACTGCGTATAGGTGTTTATTACTCAGGCCGATTTTGATTGTGAGTGGGGCGTTTGGACAAACTAGGCGGAAGGGGGGGGGGGGGGGGGGAATCGGGGGACGGAGGGGCGGGGGGGGAAGGGTTGGGGTTTTTAATGAAAAAGAGGGGTCAGTGGAGGGGGAGGGGAGGGGGGGGGGGGTGCGGGGGGCGGGACATTTCAATATGTGCGCGGACACTATAAATCCTCAAAGGGGACAAACCTGACGATTGAAGTAATAAGACATCCCTTTATATCATCTGGCTTGTAATGTTTACCATTCTAGAAGGTTTGATGTTAGATGCAGCATGCAACCCAGTGTTTAAGTGTAGAAAATAACGTGTTAAATCTTCATAATTTGTTATTGTATGATACATGGATCGAAAGCTAGAATATTTTATAGAATATTTGTAGGTACCATTATTTCTGACATCGCTAATTATAAGAAAGAGATACGTATTGTCAAATGCAACAGGCGAGGTGATGTGGTCATGCACTGTTTGTCACCATCATCATACAGTTACCATTATTATCGACATCGCTTATTATACGAAAGAGATACGTATTGCCAAACACAGCATGCGAGGTGATGTATGTGGCCATGTGCTGTCTCCGCCATTGAGCATTATTAGAGGGAGGGATGCGAATCATATATATATATATGTATCCCCCACGAATGCCGTTCGCAATATCTCGGCAAGGAGTGAATATTTGATATCATACTGTCCTCCATGACCAGTGAAAGTGGGTGAGATGACCAGTGTTTTTTCACCGGCCTCGGGCTGTCTAGTACCAAAACTCGTATCGACCAATCAATGACAGGGGTCTTCAATGTTTTAAAATAATATTCAGGCTTTTTTTTCCAAGCGGGGACGAAAAACACAATTGCGCCTCATTTTGCACGATCCGGTTGGACGTACTTCAAGTCATGTCTGTAGAAATTATCGCGCAAAAAATCGAAGATTTGACCTGCCTGTGTTCAACATTATTAAGCAGAATCTACCGAAAGAATTGGATCCCATACTTAAACTAAGTAATTTGAAGGAAATAACGTATCGTACGTAAATTTTTACGCGCGAAAGTCCAAATGTCCACGCCGCTTTCGAGAGACTGACCCTGAAATTTTGCACACGTCTTCTACATGGCCATCCCAAAGTTTGACCTGCTGGGGCTTTTTCTTCTTTTTTTTTCGCCGAAAATATTTGGGCTATTATGGTGGTCTACATTTCCCGAAAAAGCTTAACTGACGAAAAATTAGGTAAAAAAAAAAAAAAAAAACTAAAAAACACCGGGTGAGGTCTTCGCAAGGGCACACAGAAGAAGACGTGCAAAATTCACGGTCTGAATCGAGAAAATGGCGTGGAGATTCGCCGGGGAATAAATTTGGGGTTTTAACGTCAACAAGTTTGTACGACATCTTGGTATCTCTCCATTGCGGAGATGGATACATTACATCAAGTAAGCTCGCAAATGCAATCCACACGCGCTCGTTGTACCATGCCTGCATGATGACTGAGTCGTCATATAAGCTATGTGTCATGGAATGATTGTAAACCTGGAAATAGGCTCCCACAAACAAGCTGCACCTGTGTTATTGTCATTCCGTCAGTTTGGTTCCGGCGTCTGTTGTGCGATACTCGACGAAAATCGAAAGGCATGTTGCGCGGGCGGCACACCCCGCGATGGGACGCTTGAGTATTGTTTTTTGCGATGCGTGCGTGAACATTCGCCGGAAAAGCTGCTGCCAAAGAGCGTTTAGGCGCCTAAAACGAAACATACATGCCTGAGTATACGCCCGAAAAACGCTTGAAGAAGTGTGTATAGATGCCTAAACCGATATACATGCGTGAATAAACGCCCTAAAACCACTTGAAACAACGTGCGTTAGGCGGCCAATTCGTGTTTTTCCATACAGGCTAACACTTCGTAAAATGTGCCTAAGAAAACAATATCAGCCTCCGCCGAGAAAGACTCGAGTGATTTTGTTTGATGTGCACTATTGGCCTTTTTTCCCGAAGCCCCATGGGACACTTTGCTGTCGGCGACCCATTGGGTAGTACTTGAATCCCATGGGATACCCATGGGCCACGCATGGAGAACCCATGGGTTATTTATTCATGGGCCGATCGATGGGCCATGGGCTCGTACTTGAAGCCACGTGGATGGACCACCCATGGGTTAGTGTGAAGTTGCCCATGACCGATGCATGGGCCATTTCATCCTACCCCATGGGCCTCCCATGAGCCTCCAGCGGGAAACCAAAGGGCCACCCATGGGCAAGCTCATGCGTACATCATGGATCGCCCATGGGCTGCCCATGAAACGCATGGGCTATCCATGGTCGGATCATGGGCCAGCACTCTCACCCCATGAGCCACCCATCGCTATCCCACAGGCATTTCATGGGCAACCTGTGGGGACCACGTGGGTAATCACTACCAACGAGTGCAAAAACCATGGAACCCATGAGCATCTAGTGGGTAGTGAGCAACCCATGGTGGCAATCCATGGGCAACCCGTGGGTTTGGGCTATCACGACCATCTCGTGGACTATCACCACCAACCTATTGGCCAGCCATGGGCATTCCATGGGCCACCCATGGGCATCCCATGGGAAACCCATGGGCGGCCCCATGGAATGCCCATGGGCACCCTTTGGGCTATTACCACCAATCCACGCACATCCCATGGGCCTCCCACGGGCAACCCTCGGAAACCGTTGGCATCCCATGGGCAATCCATTGAAAACCCATTGGCAAACGTTGGGTTATCACCATCAACTCGTGGGCATCCCATTGGTAATCCAACGGCATCCCATCGGCAACCCGTAGACAACCCAAGATGGACACGTGGGCGTCCCATGGGAAACTGTTGGTTGTCCTCATGAACACAACGGTTATGATCCATCTTATATCAGGGAGTTCCATATGTTGGTAAGGGATTCATGTATAAGGTGTAAGGGGAATGTTTGGCCGGATGTTTCCCGGCATGATTTGCCGTGATGAACTGTCACTCGTAGTATTGCTCCATATGAGACCGAGTCAGGCTCGACGGCTGGATAATATAAGAGAGAGTTCTGTGCCACCGTCTTGAGTCATCGCCACGCCTTCCCGCGCCAGCTACGTGTACACCTTTAACTTTAGAGATCTATCAACAGCAACACATGGGCAGCCCGTGGGAGACCCATGGGCTATCACCAACCAACCCGTGGGGATCCCATGGGGCACCCATGGGCTGCTATTTTTCAACTCATGGGTCACCTATGATTTGTCCCACGCTAAGGGTGCAGGAGATTCTACGAAGTTTCTGAGCTCCCAACATGATGAGTAGATCAATATCAACATATCAACATCATCATCACCCGATACTACATTACTTTGAAGACATTAGCTCCCGCAACACTGCTACAAGCAATTCGACACCCTAGTCCTGACACAACTATAATACCACCCGTAAAGCTATCATGATAACCAATAGTTCCGCACCTGAGGAGGTCAACGGTAACATTACCAAGGTCAGAACCATTACCTGGTTAACCTAAAAAGTGCAACCCTAACACCGTTACCACCACACTTTAGAGGGGTGACTCCTATGGGGTACCCATGGGCTACCCATGGACAGCCCATGGGCGGTCCATGGTCTAGCACTTCAAGTCTATGGGTAGCCCACGGATTCCTATATGGGTTGTCCATGGGTTGCCCATGGATTGTTTATGGGTGGCCCATGGGTTCGTGGTGGTAGCCCACGGGTTGCCCACGAGATGACCATAGGATCCCATGGTTTCCCGTGAGATATCCCGCGGGCAGCACATGGAACAGGCATATGGGATGCCTATAGTTGTAGTTGCTCATGGGGTGCCCATGGGTTGCCCATGGGTTACTCATGGGTTGTCCTTGGGTTACCCATGGGTTGCCCATGGGTTGCCATGAGATGTCAACTTCGATAGCAACCGTCTTAAGCGTCTAAATTCTTGTTTCTCAGCCACATAAAAGAGGAAGCAAGATGGTTAACCCGAGCTAGTGCCCTTAGTCGGTGCCGATGAACATCCGGTACGGCGGCTCTTCCAATGCAGTCTACACAAATTTGATAGATGCTACACGCTACATACTGCCATAATCGCCAGGCTGATGTGCAATGAGCGCCATCACACCGTTGACATTCACAACTACAAATTCGTGTGGTTTCTGTTTCGGCCGTTGCCTTTTTCAAAATTAATATAGTCTAATGATATTATTAGTCTAGACTAGTACCTGGTAAGTGCCAGGTACCAGTGGTACAGCATTGCACAATACTGTACGTATAGTCTATATGGTGCAGTGCACAGACAGCAACACATACATGGAGTCTGCATGCGCTCGAAGGCACGTGCTTTTTGCTGGGCTGCGTGTGTTGCGTGTATTGATGGTGTGTCCCGTTGCGTAGGGTTGCTGACGCGTTTGCGCTTTTTCCTGCACAGTGCCTGTTTCACCAGCCTGAACAGTACACAACGCAACCACAGAGAGAAGCAAACTGTAAATCCAACTTACCACGCGGCGTCCTGTAGACTTTTGACACATTTGCAACGCCCACCCACTACGCCATGCACGCCAATACCGAAAAGGAAGGCAGGGGCATCGCCGCGCACTGCATTCTCTGACCAAATAGCCACAGAGCCAAGACGTGCTCAATGTCCCTCGTGGGAAAGACGAAAGACGAAAAAGACAAGCAAGTTCGATCTCCTTGGAACCGACCTGACCTTGACTTGACTTGCCTTGCCTAACTTGGCCTTGTTAGCCTGACTTGTTGAGGTTTATCGGCAAGGAGGAGCAGCGGTGAACCGATGTGCCTGAGTGAGGATGGTCGTCTTGCTCGGGCACGCCACCAGCGAGGCGAGATATGTGGATCTTCAGGTACCAGCAGGTGCCGTTGTGGACTTCTTGACTCTTTATGCGTGGAAAGGGCCTCGATGAAGAGGAACTTTTTCTGCAAGTTTTGAATTTCAGTTTTCCAATATATGTCGAAAAAAAGGCGGTACGTAGCGTCTAGGGGATCGGGAACGGATACAAGTTCATCCTGTCTTTGTTGCGGCATCACAGCCTCTATGTTACTGATTGGCATCAAGCCGCAAGAGGCCAGACGATCAGGTCTTCGGGGCTGACTTTGTGCATGCCTGCGTGCTGGCACTACTAGCCGTCGCCGAAGAACAGCTCCATCGTTAGTCTAGACGATACCATTAGTCTAGACCCGGGGAAGATGCTGGAATTATATGCTGTCCGGTCATGCCTCGCTACTGCTTTGTGTCTCGTATTCCAATACTACACACTAAACAACTCCCTGCACGTAGCACGTGTGAGGGGACCTGTTTGCACTATCCGTAATATAACGAACTCTTTATGGAGATAAGTGCGACTAATGCGCAGTGTGTCTCGTAATTCAAAATAGGTCCTACTACTATTAATACTACAGTATTAGTCTAGACTAATAGCATACCTGGTAGACTATAGTCTAGTCTAGTACGTACGCGCGTGTGTTTTTGTTTTTTTTTCTTCCTCCGGCGGATGGGGAAAAATAAAGCTTAATTAAGCTCACCATACTTCCACGTATCTTCATACACGTCGTGGGTCGATTTAACTCAATTACCTTCGCAATCCAGCGGTAGCCGGCGTGTCCTTAGGTTTGCACTATAGCGATAGCGTGAGCTGTCCCTATCGACGGTCCTCAGTATGTGTGATGATCTGTTTAGTACCACCAAAATACGATCGTGGATAGATAGATGGCCCATAGCCGGTGAAACGGCCTCGGGTGCATAATATTTATTAAAGGCGTTGTCGCAACACCAACTTGATTGCTGACCGTGATGATGAGCACGTAAAATGCACCCGGTATCACATACATAATACCGTATTTCAAGTGAGCATGATTATTAGTCTAATTATATGGAAATCGAGAAGCGAAGTGCAAAGAGGAAAACGTAAATAACGCATTAAAGGACCGCCGCTGCAGTGTACCAGTACGGCCACAAGCTTCACTCGTGACATTTGTAACAGATTCCAATTCCCCGCTTAGCTCTGTCGTATCTCTCAAAGGCCCAACCCTTAGTATACCCGTCTCACGGCAGATTTCCCCCGAGACGAATCCCCCGCTGGTGCCGTTAGTTTTGTATGCGACAGTTGACCAGGCTTTCGACTCCATGACGTATCCTCGACGTGTGGGATGGATCCCGCCGAGCTTTGTTTGGTTATCCGTGCGCGGCTCCCCTCCCCGCCACGCTCACAGCCTTGTTTTTAGTTTGTTATGGTTGCTGTAGATGCGGTGCTGCTGCGAGAAGAATGGAATATAGTGAATATCATCTTGCAGGGTACCTGGTACATGTTGCTTGCGGGTGCCTGATACCACGTATGCCTTATTATCCTGCTCTCCGCTGCAAGTACTGCATGTAGGATGTCGCCGTAATAAGAAATAACTCCATGCACCATTAGGTCAAGAGGATTCCAAACAGGTAAAAATAGCACGATTTGGCGTCATCGTCCGTGTTCACGATTTCCATGTGTGATATGGTGGTATTATTGCTTTCAGGTGATATTGCCATGTGTACGATATAGTCCTCTTGACTTCTCACCAGACTAACGCACCAGCGACCCGATAGGGTTCTACTCGTATTACCAATTAATACTTCACGTGCGTACGCAGGGCGACCCCGCCCCGCGAGCACTGATCCCGCTGACACAGCACAACACACTGACTAGTCTACACAGACATCCCTGGGCCATAGTAGGATCCCCGAGTGGCTATATTAACGCATCGCCATTCCGTTGTGGTTGTAGCTGTGATGCCCAGACCCCTTGTACACACCATCACACCAAAAAAATATAAGTTCGCCACCAGATTTTTAATTCCAACTCAGGGTTTGGAGAGGGCCGCATGGCTCGCCACACAGCGCCACGTGGAAGAACGTCAAGTCAAGACACTGCTGACAGGCACGAAAAATATCTGCCGGCTCCTCAACGACCCAGCAGACGGACACAGCACTAGACTAGAGCTGCCGGCAGACACACGTTCGAGAGTTTCATAACGAAACCCGTACGCCTTACCACAGATATCACAAGCTACAGACACCACATGCTAGAGTCATGACACGCTAGAAGCATGGCATACTAGAAACATGGCATGCTAGACTCATGGCATGCTGGAGACATGGCAGGCTACAAGCATGGCATGCTAGAGACACATGTTAGAAACATGGCGTGTTAGAAACATGACATACTGGAAACATCAGGCCAGAGACATGACGTGCTACAGTAGAGACGTGACATGTCAGAACCATCACATGCTCGACATGGGGTGTGCTAGAGACATGGCATGCTAAACATGAGACATGACACCAAACACCAAAGCACGGCCGCCGTAGAGTGAAATTAATTTCCGGCATGTTCACGGCCTGAGAAACCAAGGCGCAACATGGACATGATCCCCTGATCACCCTTGTTTTTGTCCGTGCTTGATCCCGGAGACGATGTCATCTATGCGAAGGATCATGCAAGCCGCCTGGAAGGGTGACGGGTAACACGGGAGAGGATGGGGGTAAGAAATCAGTACCGCCACATTATACCCGTTAGGGGACATTCTGGCAAGGTATCAAAAGGCGTCAGAATTCTCGATAAATAGCAGGGGAATAGCTTTTCTTGACCAGGAAAAAAAAATCCGGTACCAGGTATCTCATCGTCTGTACGTTATGCAAGTGCGCGTGTTCTAGGTTGAGTGTTCAGGAAAGTAGCGCGGAACCATCTTGTCAAGCGCAGAATCGAGTTTGTGGCTCCCATCGCAAGTAAAAAATGATTCGAGATGGCCCTGAACGGGTGAACATCGACGACGACGCCCGAAACATTTTGGCCGATAAGCCACTGTATCTTGAAGCTCCAAAGCACGCGTTGTTTGGTGTTTTTTGTCTGCAGGATATAACTCGATCAAGGAACAGTCGGTTCAAGTCGATTAGATGCCTTCGCGGTTGGACCACGACTCTTATCTCCACAAATGCAAGCGCGGTGTACAACGGCCATCGAGAAAAAAACAACCAGGACAATCCGCACACGTGTCGGTACAGCATGAAAATGCCAAGACGCATACCTAGTATTGCCAAAATATCGGTAGATCAGTAGATCGGTCATCGTACGGGGAAAAATCCATAGATAGGTCACAGCACCGAAATACATATTAAGATGTACAGGTCGGTCATAAAAGCTATGCTTCGTAGATCGGTTACACGGCGGTAGTACATCCATAGGTCGGTCATAAAAAGGAAGTAGATCAATAGATGGGTCGTAATACGGTAATAGATGTATACCATATCTTACGGTATAGATCGGTCATAAAACGTTACCAGGTAATGGTAATGGATATATAGATCCATGAACGCTGACCTCGACCGCCGTCTTGTAGGTCTGGGTCTTGACCGTGTATGGCTCCCAGATGCCGAGGTCCTTCATGTCGGTCATCACGCCTGTCGTCCCGTCGATGCCCCACGTGCACTTCGCCTCGTTTGCGTGCTTTGCCTAAAAACATCAGGCAGTAGATAGAGGCAACACAGCACAATAATCTAAAATGTAATGTGCCCCACGCGCACTTCGCCTCGTTTGGGTACTTCGCCTAGAAATATCACACCTAGTAGAGTCAACAACGCGTAATAACGCCATGTCAGGTATGCCCCACGCGCACGGTCATTCGTTCGCGTGCTTCGCCAAAAAACATTACCTCGACCCAACACAACAACCATAGTGCGTTGTCAGGTATGCACCAAACACACCATCATTTCTACAGTCCCTTGGTTTCCTACATCACGTAGAGTCAACACAGCACACGGAGGTTATGTCGGGTATGCCTCACGCGCACTTTGCTTCTTTCGCGTGCTTCGCCTACCGTACATGACGATGTACACCACACCCCCGGTGGTAACATTTGGGGATCGGAAAAACTTACCACCTGGTGTGGTGTATACATCGGTCGCCCCGGTGGCGTATCAGGTTATCCTCGAGCCTGGTAAAGGTCAGTTTCGTGAGTTCGAGCCCCGCCGAGTGCATACTCGTATAAATTCGTTGGGACTTTTTCTTGTGGACAAATTGACTTGCGGAAAGCGCGAGAGCGTGAGTTAGCAACACTCGATGAACAATCGACGAGCAGTGGGATTGCTGAACCCTATGCGCGATAAAAATTGAAGGCAAGAACCGGGGGGGAGAAGGGACAACACCTGTGACCACGGCTTGTCCAGAAGCTGGAAAGTGAAAGTGTGCAAAAAAAAAAGAAAAAAAAGAAAAAAAAATACCCCAGGGGTGCGGTATACAACGCCCCCCGATGATAAACTGGGTGGTCGTTTCGAATTTTACAACATGCATTACCGAGCGAGATGGCAAACTAGGCGGGTGGCATCAGTAAAGGACTGCCACAGTATCAGCATTTAGAAAGGATTCGCGCGACTGCCTCTACCGACCTCGAGCCCCTCAAATCATTACCAAATTTATTTTTTAATTTGTCAAATAATTGTCAATTTTATGGGGTTAGGGTCAGGATCAAGCATAGAATCATGTTGGTCTGGGTCGACGTGCAAGATTGAAATCGACCACCAAAGAAGACCGGTAGAAAGGTTGTTGCCGTGCCCGTCCTGCATTTCGGGGGAGCAGATATCGGTACATTGGGGCTGTTTTACCGATTATAAGCCATGGTACCGCAGGGGGGGGTGGTATATAACGTACCCGGGTCATGAATCGTTTTTTTATTTATAATTAAAATACTGCATCACCCGGGTGGTATACTCCTGGGGCGTGATATACAACCGCGGGTGGTATACCCTGTCATACACGGGGGAAAACAACACGAAGAGCCAACACAGCACAAGGACGTTTTGAGGTATGCCCCACCAAACACCAGCTTTTCGGCAGTCGTTTGGAGCCAGCAAAAGGGACTCCCACCTTCTATGCAGCTGCTTGTAGAGCTGTTTACAATTGCAAAAACGATCGCGCACTAATCTCAAGTAGAATGTCCCAAAACACGTGCAGTCGGCTCTAAAGCGGTTAAAACTTGAATTGGCTCAGCAGGCAAGTACACCGCCTAATCGTATGCACAGCGTTGTGGCCCTACGTACAGTCTGTGTACAACCTTGAGGCATTGCAGCGTCGACACAGGGGTGCCGTGCTCTGGCGCTGTGTCTACACACGTCGTGATCCAATCACAATCGTGGCTGAAATTGTACAGTGATCAGAAGTCCACGGACGCGAAGGACGTATCAGGCATAACAACTACAATACCTGGTATGTATTCAACTCTTTTTTTTTGCTGCATTCAGCATTGGGCGTGTACCTCGTGCAACGCCGCAGTCGCTTGACAGGACGGGAGCAATGGAAACGATAGAGACGGATAGCTGTATAGACGGATACATGGATGGATGGATGGATGGATGGATGGGTAGATGGATGGATGGATGGATGGGCGCAATGACGAACGGAGTTTCAGGCGGGAGCAAGACAGGCATGCCATCCGCGGAGCAGCTACTACGAAATGTATTCAGGCCTAACATACGATATGCCAGGTACATTATTAGTCTACTCCTCACCCTGAGTTGGGTGAGCACTCGTACTACGTTGGTCCCGCAGTTTTGCGCGAGCGTTCTCGGGATGACTTCCAGCGCAGAGGCGGCGGCCTTGAATGCCCACTGCTGCACTCCTTCCACTTCCTGTGAAATCCCCACACCACAGAGAGACCGTCAGACCGAGAAACACCGGCGGTTAGCACGACACCGGGTAAATGTTACAGTCGTGTACCCAGTGCAAGACCACCCCTTGACACGACAATTTTGGTGGTCGTATCTATACCATGGTAATATCCTCTAATACTACTGCTTACTAATACTTACTAATACTTACTAATACTGCACAAAGTGATCCCGTACAAATTACAAGAGTATTCTGCTTCGAGACAAAACGATTTACCTGGTCCTACCTCCCGAAAAGTCTTACACCTGGCCGTTTTACTATCGGTACACCAGTGCGCTATACAATCGCTGTAGCACTTTGTGTACAATTCGGCAAAGGCAATTAGCAATTAGACACAGAGACAATTAGATAAATGTCAACAATTTACACAATAGCCGGTATACCACAAGCAATGCTGTGACAGCATGACAGCTAAGCGACATTTGATAACGACGTTCGCCCAGGATCCAACCGCTCCGAACATAAGTGTTGATAAGCCGACCGATAAAAAGACGAATAAACACAAAATCTAACTTTGGACCCTGGAGATAGCTTGCCCGCCGATACAGCCATACAGCCATACAGCCATACAGCCATGCAGCCATACAGCCATACAGGACCACGTAGGTAAACATGGGAAATTTTGGCAGGCGCGAGGTGAGACAAAGCAGTGGTACGTACTCACTCCAATGTACCAGGTACGTGAAGTTACATGAATTGATAAGAATTGGGATGAATTGTCATTACAACAAAAAAAATGACATGGCATAGCATGACATGGTATGACAGCGGCTGCCCAATAAACCAAGAGCGATCTAACAGCGGCGAATCACGTCTGTCAGAGCAACACCCACCTGCGCCCTCTTGGACAGAGTCTGGGGCACGGTCATATTATATGTATTAAGGCATGGCACGGTACGGTACGGTACAGTACGGTACGGTACGGTACGACATGGTGTGAAAGAGGGTGCCTACCGCAACCGATAGCGGTAGCGTCGAAACGCGTTTGTCGGAGCAATGGCCATCGGTGCCTTCTTAGACAGGGCCTGAAAGACGATTACATAGAACACGACATGGCACGGTATAATATGACACAGCATGATAGGATCTGCCTATCAAGAGTGGTCTAATAACGACGATTCGCGTCTGTGGGAACTGTACCCACCGTGTCTTCTTAGACGAGGCCTGGGACACCATCATACATATAATACGACATGGTACGGCATAACACGGTATGTTAATGTCTGCCTACCGCCAACCAAGAGCGGTATCATTGAATAGCGGCGAAACGCGTCTGCCGGAGCAAAACCCCCTCGTGACTTCTGAGGCAGGGTCTGAATACATAAAAGGACATGGCATAGTATCACGGTATAAAAACGGCTGCCTATAATACCGAGAGCGGGAGCGGTTTTAACGCGTTAAAATAAGCAACGGCCACCTGCGCCTTCTTAAACAAGGCATGGGACACCATGATATATTATCTGATACGATGAAATACAACCCGGTATGGAATGACACGGTACGGCATGGTACGGTACGACACGGCCAATAGAGGTGGTTCGTGTCTGTACGAGCAATGCTCACCTGTGCCTTCTTAGACAGGGCCTGGGACACGGCCATCTCCGTGGCACCACCACCGGGCAGAAGGCGTGGCTCGAACACCACGTTACGCACCACCTGGCAACAATCAACAACAATAAAACAAGTACAACAATACACCGCAAATATATTTGAAAGCATTGGATAATATCAGGTGTACCACACACATGTAGCAAGCAGCATACATCGTCAAATATATCGAACAGTAGCACACGGCAAATATCAGACATCAGGTGTACAACAATACACATGATAGCTTATAACATTAAATGCCAGGTATATTGAGCATTCAGCTCTTAGTACAATATCATACAATACCAGTACCACGTTGGAGAGTACAAGATTCTTCTCAGTACGATGCATGAGTCCACGAGCAGTAACCTGACCAGACGTAAGCGATAGTTGCACAGTTCGCAGGTTAACGAGTAGGGTGCATCTTGAATGCGTCACAACGACACTTGCATACTATTAACAGACTACTACCGTATCATACAGTTAGACCAATTGGGTAGTGGTTCACGTCGGTTCAAAACAGTGAAAATCAAGGATCGACTCTGAATCAGTACTACATACCAGGTACATCACACTATACCAGGTACACTCGTTTGGATTGGTCAGTGTTACTTACCGGATTATTTGCGCGGTGGCTTCTTGATGTTTCTCTAGTTTGTCTCCCTTTTCAACTTGCGACTTGCGACACCCCCAGGCTTCAAGCCAACAACATTCCGAGGGAGAACCTCGTACATTGTATGATTGCGGGGTTTCAACGAACCTGCATGGCGTCAGCCAGGTTTCGCTCGACCTCGTTGAGAACGTCCTTGCTGCCGCCCCTGAGCAGGACGGTGCACGCCTTGGCGTCCTTGCACTGCTCCAAGAACGAAAAGTACCTGGTATTGTCCAAACATTCCCGCGGGAACAGCGCGGAGGAGCGAACACATGGACATTCACATCCACACTCGCAATCACGACCAAGATCACAGCAACCATAATCGCCATCACAACCACAAACTGGAACGATGATGACTGTGCACGCGCTTCGATCCTGATCGACTATCAAAAACGGACGGTACCATATCCCACCACCGGTAACAGGCAAAGTCTGTGAGATTGGTTGTTCGAAACTCATGTTCGGAAGCTGCGTGTAATACGCAGGGGTACGACCTCGCGAAGGATAAAGGTGGGCTCTGCGAATGCCTGGTCAGCCGAGAGCTTGCCGCTGCAGTGCTGCAGCAATCAAAGCCATCAAGGGGGTTGCCACGTGAGAGGAGCAGGAGGCGGCGCTATTTATGAAACCGTTAGATCAGAGCGTTACGGCAATCCTATATCAGGAATTGAATACTCACGAAGGCGTTTTTCCAAGTACATTCTATGAAACCAATGTATGTCTATTACACCGTTGGAATTACTAATACCTGGGGTATTAGACAAAATAAATTTAATGAAACACGAAAACGTTGAAGAAAGCGATAGCGACGTACGAAAGCTTCCTTAAAGAGGCACTCACTCGTCTCCGATCTTGCGGACCTCGAACAACCCGCAGCCGGTTCCGATGTCGGATTCCTGAATCTCGTCGGGTCGGGTCACGACCGTGGCCCCCACGGCCCTAGCAATCCGGTTGTTGTCCGTCTTGCGGAGCCTGCGGAACGCCTGGTAAAGGGGGGATCACATGCATCGAGTTATTGGCTTTGTTAATGTTGGTGTTGGTGTTGATGTTGATGTTGATGTTGATGTTGACGGGAGTGATGCTAGGGTTGGTATTGTTGATGCTGGTGGTGGCGTTGAGGTTGAGGCTGCTGATGTTGGTGGAAGCGGTGTAGAAGGGGGTGATGTTGATCGGGTTGGTATTGTCGATGTTGGTATTGTTCATGGTGGTAGATTTGATTGTGCTCAAGTTATTGAACTTGGTGGTGTTGGTATTGGTGTTGGTGTTCAAGTTGACAGTAGTGGTGGGGTTGACCATGGTTGCTGTCGGTGATGGGAGTTGGTGTAGGTGATTGTGTTGACATGATGAAGCTGTTGGTGTTGGCGATTGGTTGATATGATGGTTGATGAAGGTGGGGTTGAATAGAATGATGTTCATCAAGTTGTTGGAACTATTAATGCCGCTCATGCTACATATGGTATGCTACTCGTATACACATGATACTTCTAAGTATGATACGATACTGTAGGATAAGCTATTCTATCAAAATTCTAGCTTACCGTGATGTCGGCCTTCATGAAGTAGTGCTGTGCGAGGTCGCTGACGCCCTTCTCGGTGATGACGATGTCCGGGTGGAAAGCCACGATCTGCGCGCAGATGTTCTCTATGTACTCCTCCTCCATCCTGAGCAGGGTGTTCCAGTCCTCCTCCTTCGTCACCTCAACGTTTGTCTGGCTCTACGTATGCACGAGATATCACAAAACAAGCACATAGGAGACCAAAACAGGAAAAAATACTTATTTAGTCGTAGCCACATTTTCCCTCCTTGTTCAGCAGTACAGCAGTAGGGCCAAGAGGCACTGCTATTGACATGCCACACACCACGGAGTTCTAGTTGAAAACGCCGCCACCATGTACAAACAAAAAGAGGGCGCCACCTCGTGACGACATATGCGTTGGCAACATCACGGCATCCTCAATCACCGTCCTAGAATATCTCGGTCTCAAAACATCACGGAAGAGCATGGCGCAGCACGAAGGGAAGAACTAAGGATGGTTAATAATGTCACAAGCAGCTCCCTGCTTGAAGCTACAGGTATGGATGATAGGAATGACGGTAATGTCACTTACCTCTCCCTTCTTGTATTCAAGTGGGCAGTCGAGCAGCAGCACGCGAGGGTTCTCGATCTTTCGCCTCATCTTGGAGTGGGTTACATCCTTGTTGAACATGACGCCATCCAGGACCTGACAAAAAAAAATCACAAAGAGGTACGGAACGGGCGACGGACGAAGAAACCAACAGCAGCAGATTACGCAATGAAGCCACACCAGGCTAGTGTTGAATATCGTATCGAAACTTTCAATATATCGCAATATCACATATCAAGTAGACCGGTGTCGACGTTTTGGATATACCGTATCGAACCTCCCCGTTTCCGCCCTCTATCTCCTGTCCTCCCCGTTTTTTTTATTATGCAGAACGAAAAAAAACGACCTACCAGGTATATGTATCCATTTCATGTTTCGTTTATCGGTGTCACTACTTCATTATCTTTACAGCACGCATGTAGCATGTAGTCGTCCATGCTATGCTATTAACACAATACTAAAATACAATACCATGGTACAATACTAAAATACAATACAATACTGTGGTCGGAGGGTGCTTCCTAATACATTTCCTAACACGTTTCCTAATACATTTCCTAATACATTTCCTAATACAGTTCCTAATACATTCCCTAATACATTTCCTGGGACACTTTATTCAACCTCGTCCAAACGAACGGGGCCCGTCGTGTAACCACACACGAGGGCATGGCGATAAATTGGTCGAAGACAAAAACAGCAAAAAAAACAACTATTACTGCGGTAGTCCTTCCCGGGCATGTGCTTGCATGTCAGGCTCATGATACTACTCGATTTTGCTATTGATATACGTACATAACGAGTTCGTTCGCTTGCCGTTGGCAAGACGCTCTACAAGTACACGTATTTCGTTGGGTTGCAGCTCGGTTGACCAGTCTCGCAAAAGTCGCGCTCGCGGCTGGTACCATTGATTCCCTCGGGAGTCGAAAAGAAGAAAGAATGGGACCTTGCGTTGTCCAGCCCCATGTACACCCCTCTCCCTCGGTGTACACTCCTTGCCCCCCCCCTCCCCCCTTGTTCTCTCCACACCCCTCTATCTCCCATTCTCTCTTAGACCTCACGCTTCACCTCCCGAGTTCCATTTAACATTTCCCCGCCCTTTCTCTCCCCCCCACCCCCTTTCTCTCTCCTGACTGTTAATCTCTCGCTCGCTCAGTCCGTCTCAACAATTGACACGCTCACTATCTTTCCCTTATTCTCCCTTCTTACACACAGTTTCACCATCCCCTCTCTCCGTCTCTCTCGTTCCCTCGCTCTCCCTCAATATTCCAGTCCTTCATTTCTTCTCTCACTCTCTCTCTCGCTCTTTGTCTCACCATGGAGTCCTCCATTTCCCCCCCGGGTATCTTCTCCACCCTGGCGTAGCGCTTCACGTCCACCTCCACTCGCCCATCCACTACGGTTCGAACGCGCTTCACCGCGTCGATGGCCATCGACACCAGCTTTTCGCCCCACCTAAAACAACAACGTACAATCATCACTCTTATAAACATATACCAACCGCGATAGTATCAGTATATTGCGACCATGTTAGTTCATTCCGACCATGATAGTACATTGCAACCATGTTAACATATCCCAAGTTGTTTGCAACCATGTTTGATTATTGCAACCACGCTTCACCGCGTCAATGGCCATCGGCACCAACTTCCCTCCGCGCCTGCAACAACATTGTGCAATCAACGACCATCGCATCACTGCAACCATTGCATAATTGAAAACCGACACCTGCTCCCATAGGGGTGGCATTTTGTTACAAAAAAAAAAATGATCGACGGGGTCCCTAAACTAGGCAACTACCTAAATACGATATGTCTATTCATTCAGTGTATACTTACAGTAGATCCTGGACTCGTTTAATCGGGTGGCGATGTTATTCTTCCCATTAATAACGTCAGTGTTTTTGCGTGAGGCGTAAATTAAAGGTGTAAATTCGAGTGCTTGCGGAAAAAATAGTTCAATCTAAAATTCCAAAAAAAAAAATCGCCGAGCGAGCCTTGAAGGAAGAATTTGCCCCAAAACGGCATGAAAATTCCGATTTGAGTGAACGATTTAGAGTGAACTTCCATCAATGTCGACCAGCTCATACGATTGGCCTACAAATACCGAGCTCAACACCGTCGCTCTACAGGCACAACGGCGCAACAATCAGAGGGCAAGAGGGCACAACCCACACGGCAGCACGCAGCAGACACTGCTCGCGGTGCGCTGTGCTTGGCAGCGGTAGACACAGCCCAACCTTGATGCGGAGGCACCAAAGGGTAGCTGGGAAGCATGGCGCGTACGCGCAACCTCAGGGGTAGGTGCTAGTGAGCCAGCGCTACCGCGCTTTGTACGATGTTACCTCGTTCTCTGCTGCTGCTGCGTGATGTCGTATTCGGTGCTGATTTTGTCAACGACCGTCGCTATACCACAACGCTGTCGCCGAAGCCTCCACCGCCACCGCCACCCGCGCCGCACGGCCACCGCCGCCGCTGCTGCTGCTGCTGTTGCTGCTGCCTCTGTTGTGCGGCGGCTGTTGTGCTGCGGCTGCGGTCGGTGTCTCCTGCGTTTGTTTCTAAAAAGTAATAAAAAACTGGCTGTTCTGTTGTTGTGGTGATCGTGGGTGGTGATCGAGCCAGGCCGAGCTGCTGTGCCGCAACTCATCTGGCGGGGCCATCGCCACCGCCACCTCCGCCCCGCCGCTGCTGCTGCAGCTTTCTTTTGCTGCTGCTGTGCTGCTGTTTGTCTGATGGTGTTGTGCTGGGCCTGCCCGTGTCGGTGAGTCTATTAGTAGGTGCTACCGCACCATGTCTAAATTCAAAATTTGATGTTGCCTCCCCACTCCCCGCTTGTGATAGGGAGGTCGTGTACGCCTTTTCTGCGATTCGTTCACCGCAAACCCAACCAAACGCATGCCGGAGTGAATCTGGCCTTTTTCTAGCATGATGGAAGAATGTTGAGTGAACTATTTTAACGCAAACACTCGATTAAAGGGGTAAACGAAAGGGGTAAATGAAAGGGCAAAAGGCCCCGCGAGCGAGGAGCTTTAGGAACAGAAATGGTTGGTGTACTCCTATTGTAGCATGGTCTACCGCAACCACGTCTGCGGATAGCAACTATGCTACAGCATTTTATTGCAAGCATGTGTTTATTCCAGCCACGCTCTGCTATTCCAACCATGGTATGTTCATTGCAACCATGTTGGTCTATCGCAACCATGTTTCGCCGCGCCGATGGCCATCGACACCAACTTCTCGCCCCATCTAAAACAAGCATGTCCCATGCTAGTTTACCAGTATTACAACACTCAATCAATTTATACAACAGTACCGAGTACCAGATACGTCATTAGTGTTCGAGTAGCATGAGTGATAATACTGTCATACCTGAAGGAAAACTTGGTCCCAACCGCAGCGTCCACAAGTTTCTTTAACTGCGGCCCGTTGTCGATGTCGATCGTCTCCGCAAGAGCGTCGCACGCATCCAAAGCTGTCTGCAACGCGCGAGCGTACCCCGCCACAATCTGGCAAACACAGGGGATCGCCAAAGGTCAATTCCCACAGGTTAACATCCGCTGATTCGCACATAACAAAGTGAGGTATCTACCAGTATGCGATGCAATACACCTTCGATAGAGCACGCCTGCATAATGCCTTTACATTGGCCACGCAATGAACCGTGTGCGCCCACCGGCGGTTTCGAATCCCTCAACTGGTCCGATTCTGGCGGTGCGATCGCGCGATCGAGCGGTCCGTTGGCCGGGTTTCCTTCCACTGCCCTCGACCCACTCCACCCCATGCCACCCCGCGCCGCTCCACCCCACTCCACCCCCCTGCCCATCTCATCCCACCTCACCCCACCCTAGACATTCCTATACTGTAGTTCGGTGAATCAATTGTGCCCGTTGCATTTCCCGCAGCGCCACCCGCAACACCTAAACACTCGAACCCCAGTGTTGACGCCATCTACTACCGTACCATAAAATAACATACCATACCATACCATACCATACCATACAATATTTACCATGCCATACCACTCCCTACTACGACGTACCAGGTCCTACCATACCATACGATGTCATACCGCATCATACCACACCATACCACGCCATATCATACCACACCACGTACCACACCACACCATACCATATTATACCATGCCATAGCATTCCCTACGACCTACGACGAAACAGCAGGTGTACTATACCACCATATCATACCAATACACACACCAATCACACACACCAATCACACACACCAATCACACACACCAATCACACACACCAATCACACACACCAATAACACACACCAATAACACACACCAATCACACACACCAATCACACACACCAATCACACACACCAATCACACACACCAATCACACACACCAATCACACACACCAATCACACACACCTCACACCGTCTCCTTTTAGCTCAAAACGCCGCATCTCACTAGTAACGATTTGAACCTATAACCGTTGGAAACCAAGCATCAGATAAACGCCTCATTTGTTGCTTGCATGCAATTGCGTATATTGCAGTACATATTCACCCCGCAGGCACAACTGCAAACATACTCATATTAATAGCACCAGTACTGGAACCGTTGCATAACGAATCTTGCCGTGAGGGTAGGCAAGATGTTTGCGCACCTGTGTCGGGTGCACGTTTCTCGTGAGGATGGGTTCCGCGACTGCCAGCATCTCCCCGGCTGGGAAAAATCCAGAAAACAGATACCAAAAGCAGGTACGCGGCAAGGCCAAAGGGGGCACGGCAAGGCAACGCAAGGTAGGGGGGATCAGAGGGCGAGAAGGAAGGCAGTCAATAGGATCGGGTAAATATAGCACAAACACATGGCCGCCGTCCAATGGGCTATGTGTAAGGGTAATTATGATTTTGAGATGCCACAGGCCGTAGAGGTTGGTCGAAAGAGCAGGAAACACACCAACCAATCAATGACCTAGCCAAGTTGATCGATCGACCGATGCCGCTATTGATGGCAGTAGTGCTCGGCCAACCGTATTAGTAACAACTAACAACCAACCAATCAACCAACCGGCTATCTACCAACCACACATCCGACCAACCAGTCAACAATTAGCTAACCAGCCAACCAGCCAATCAATCAACACACCCGCCAACAAAGAACCAACAGTCGACCTACCGACCAACCGCGGCACGTTGACTAAACTGAACTAGACTAGATAAAAGACAAGACTACTACTAGACTACACTACAGCTTATAGAGCAAACTGGACAAAATCAAGGGGGTTAAGCATGCTTACTGAGAATGATGACGGACGTGGTGCCATCCCCGACCTCTTCGTCCTGGGCCCTGCTGAGCTCGATCATGCTCTTCGCCGCGGGGTGAGCCACGTCAACCTAAACACCGTATCGCACCACACACCATAAAACTTAGTATGATGCCACAAAGCTCATATCAATAGCACACAGCGGCGCATACAAGGCATAGCAGGTGCTACAATAAGCGGTGGCAATCGTGCATCAAAACAATGCCAGGATTCATGCGGTCCATATAAATAGCACATAGCGGCGCAAGCCACGCATAACAGAAGGGCTGCGACTTTTTTCTTAACGGCTACCTGCTAGTTATCAGCTTCGCGGCGAAGCAAAAGTCAACTGCAGTAGCTGACATACCTGGTAGTCTATACCACTAAAAACCACGCGTCCAGCCACAACCTCGACGGTCGGATACAAACACGCACAACTCCGACACTGCGTGCAACAAACTTTAAAATGCAAACAATTGCGATACATAAAATACACTGTAATACCTAGCCAACTAGCAGGGAGTAACTAGTCGACGACTTATTGCTCTAGTCAGCCACCTCACAGCACCATAAGTATTGAGAGTGCCGCAAATACAACTAGACTAAACTAAAAAGTTGTGTGCGCTGGTCGGCGTTACTTTTACTAGTGCGGTGCCTACTAATAGTCTGATAGTAGTGGCCACGTACTTATTTTTTCTTTCATTTTCCCTTTTTACTTTCGACCTTCCCGGGATTCGAAGGGAACTGCACCTTCAATGGGACCCTTGAAAAATCATAAAACACCATTAGCACGATAGATATTGTGTTACCTCGCCGAGGATGCAGCGAATAAAAAGCCTGAACGACATCACCACCAACGTTCGCGTGTTGCTCCCAAGTGTATAACAAGGATAGGGTAGCATCATACCGGCATCATTAACACATTCTTCATGGTTTAGATGACTTGTTACCTCGCGGAGGATGCAGTTGCCGTCGTTGGTGATGACAATGCCACCCATGGGGTCCAGCAACATTTTAAGCATCGACCTGAAAACAAGTCACAAAACAAAAGGAGAGATACAAGGACGCGACGGACGGGTAAGGTACGGCGGGTGGTCAGGGTATGGGTAAGGTAACATACCGTACGTTATGGTGCGGTTAGCGGTACGGTAGGCACATGGTATTGTGTGTACAGTACAAAAAATGCACTCCACCTGCTGAAATAGGAAAAAAAGCGTACGCAATCTCACTGAAACTGGTGACGTAAGCGGGACTCCATCAAAAGAGCCAATGAAATATGTATCATAGTACCAGCGCCGCTCAAGCTATTGCACTGGAAGGAAAGAGCATATACAGGTACCGTAGTAGCCCACCGTGCAGCGTGCATTATCCTGACACATAATATAATACCTACAACAGCAAAGAATACACGATTATACTGCAGCTCTCGTTAGAAACTCGCGCTGCGCGATATTTGGAACTGTCGTCAGCTGTGTGCAAACGTGGGAAGCATGAAAGATCCAACCTAACCCAATGCAACCCAACACAACCCAACACAACCCAACCCACTTTCGTGCTTCCGAGATGTTGCCTTGCCGTCAGTTGCCAAATTGCAGAGCTGTGAGTCGGCAGGGCTTTACAACTGACGACTAATCAATATGCGGTGTTAGCCGACTATTAATACATCACTTAGTCGAGTCCTCAGGTGGTTTCGCCGGCTGGCGCCAGCCAATCAGCCGACCAACGCCCGGCGAGCGAAGCGAGCAGAAAACAGTCCCCCCAGGCCAAGGGAGGCATGCCGGCCAGAGGCGACCCCGGAGGACCCACCGGGTGCACTTCCAGAAGACCCCGTTGGAGGTGCCACGTACGCGAACTTGGGCTAACCTTATACTTCGAAGTACTGACATATGGACAAGAAGATTGCTGTACCCCGAATATTCTATACAAACCTGTCAAAGGGTGCGATTAGCCGGGTATATAATCTAGGGGAGTATAGCCCTGGTTATCTTGGTCATGCCCGGGTATGTACCCGGGTACATCTAGAGTATACCTGGTATACCCTGCCTGGTACTAAACACGCCCTTGACACCTTGAGCTTCTTGCAAGTGAAGCAACCCGTAATGGCAACTGGCAAGTTGGATAGTTGATAGTTGATACCTCTGAGAAACGGCTGACTGTATGTGCAGTAACCCAACCAACAACTGCCGGTAAATAATTCAACTGACAGCTCTACCAAGTTGCGTTTTCAACATGAAAAACTGAGTACAACTTCAGTAACGGTACGTACCGAACCAGGTATCGTTAAGGTTTGGGTTATTTGAGCTATGAGGTATGCAAGGTTCCCCTTGGGAATGTGGTTGGCTCGAAACCCCGGGGGGGTGTAGCAACTTCAAAAGGGGAAGCTAAAGAAAATGCTAGCCACCGCGCGAGTAACTGGGCACGTAACACCAGCCAGTCAAAACAAGTTTATAGGTTAGTTTAAAACCTGCAAGTTTTTAGTTGTAGTTGAGTTTACAAGCTTAACCTTCGGGGTGCGGTTTGCTTCAAATCCCGGGTTGTCAAGTTCAAAACGGGGGAAAATCCACCCAGGAAGGAACCCGAACCCGGCAAGTAACACCAACCAACCCCAACGAGTTTATAGCTTAGCCTATCTCTATCTATACTTGGTGGTCTACAAAGTTTCCCTTCGTGGTTGGCTTGAAATCCCTTGGGTCTCGCAAGTTGAGAGAGGGGAACACAGGCGTTCCCATGAACTGTTCCAGGTATGACGAAAAAAAAAATCTTGGAAACTAAAGAAAAAGTACACTAGTAATCTTAACCGACCAAGTACCCCTGAAAGAAACACTGACCAGCCTCAACGAGCTTATAGCTTAATTTATGCCTGGTACGAGTACCTGGTATAGATCATACCACGCGCAAGGTGTATCTTCAAAGAGTAATACATCTGTGCAAACGCGCAAGCGGAGTATCACGCAGCTTGAAAAATATGAGTATCGACCCTTAAACGGATCGAACTCATCATAGCAGCTGACCTATTTGAAACAAGTTTATAAGATAAAAGACCGCCTGTCTGGGATGATCTTCCCGAGACGATTTTACCCACGAAAAGGGCGGAGGACACAACGACAATATGGCACGCAATATTCAGTACCAGTAGTTGTCAATATCGCGGTTGGCTCTTCGTTGTAATCAGCTTCGCGGTTGGCTCTTCGTCAGCTTCACGGGATCTCGTGATGCAGCCCGTCAGCAGCCAACACGCGAGTGTGGGACGTATTCGACACACGACACGCGAGGCACAAAACCATGCTGCAGCAGCATTACTTGCGCCACGTTGGTATGTTTATGTTTGGACAATCCTGCACTTTCGTGCGAAACCTATACAACACCATGCACCCTTCGTAACCCTCTGCTGATACACAAGCCAGTACCAGGGATTAGTATGTTTCATGTTTGGATAATCGCACTTCCGTGCGAAACCAATACAACGCCATGCAAAAACCTTAACTGGTAACCCTTCTGCTGATACACAAGTCAGTACCAGGTATAACGAAGGTACCAGATGCATCGATCAACTCGAAGGGGCCTTAGCCTTACACTCGGCAGTCTTGTGAGCAACCCGTGTTTACTGGTGTCTCCCCGTCTCCCCCATGGCCACATGTACTGAATTTGCACGACGGTTCAGCATTCCTTGCAATCTCAGGTTCTCGCTCATTTTCGTTGAGTGCGTTGCCGGAATTATTCGAATGCGTTGTTGGAATTACCAGACATGATATCTACTCCGCACAAGAGTGCACAAATACGTACTGCTGCTGTACAGCAATACCGTATTCAAACTGCCCGTTCGTGTTGCACGATCTATACCAGATACTACTGCTGAAGGTGAGCAAGAAGTTTGTTGATTGCAACACACAATATAACGACCTGGTGCTGATAAGCCGTATCCCGCGTACGAGCGCACTCGGCGAAAGCCACGACGAGTCAACGACACGCCACTATTAATCTATTAACAGCATCGCAAAGCAGTAATTGACGACGGGCCCATGTTGCCTATACAATCGGTACACCTGGTGTTGTACCACGCGTTGTGAACTGCTGTTGTGAACTGCAATGAATGAGACGTGATGTGGTGATCTGTGTGTACGTGTGTACAAATGCAAGAGGCTACGATAGATTAGGAGTTTGATACTGCCAGTTTACTGGCCATCTACGAATTCGGAAACAAAACATCGTGTAAGGAACACACAGAAACGTTTTTTCTCGACGCAGAAGCTGCAGCCGCCTACACAGTCGCCCACCCGGCCGTCTATTGTGTGCAACTACCCTGCACCTCATTGCATGCAGTACCCTGCACTGCCTAGCATGGCATGCCAACTAGCTCAGCTATCCTCTCACCTAGGTCCCAAGGTGGTCCTGATGATATCCGATACAGCCTTTGCGGCTGTGATGTTTCCAAGCTGGGCAGCACGGCCGGTCTCCCTCTTGGTGTTCACCGGGAGGACCATCACGGGAGCGCTCATGATCAAGCCGAGCTCCGCTACCACTAAAGCAGATTAATGCTCTGGTGTGATACCTGGCAGAGAAGAGTGCGTTATTGGATGTCCACCTGTTATGTCTGCCTGTGTAGGTTGGCCTGGAGTGGTGCGGTCGTGAGGTCATATATCACCTTCGAGACGGGCGCGCTTTTTTACTTCTTCGAATTCAACAAACACCGTCTTTGCCTGTGAGAGTTACTGAATTATCTCGACCTGCCTGACCCAAGGTAGGATGCAACTATCACCGTCACAAGACCAAAAGGATGCAAGCGCGCACGAGACGCCAATATCCGGTTACCTGAACGACGCCCGCTAGCTGAAGATGAGAACAGATCCAGATGCAGAGCTCCTCATAGATACCAGATTTGCAAAACGCGATGAACTAAAACGCCGCGCAAGTATGTAAAACCCTTTTCGTGGGTGGTCTCGGAGAGCACCACACTCCAAAGGAGACACAGAGACCCGCGGCTCGTTAGAGGATCCCAGGGCCTTGCAAACATGCAAATCTTCGGGAAGACCCTTACGGTGAGGTGCTGAAGCTTGGGAATGGTACGGTCGGGAGGGTGGGAATGCTAAATGAGGAGTTGTATTTGTTTGTCTTTGGGGTTCGAAATGCTTGTTTTCGAGGCAATTGGTGCGCTTCCTAGCGTCTAACGTCTTGTCCTTTGGTGCTGTGCTTCCCAAGCAAGCTGGTGCCAGGCATCTGGCATGTCAAGAGCCTCTCTCGTGTGGTACGACGTTCAGGTGGTACCTCTAATCGAGCGCGTGTTGTCTTCAGAGATACATCCTTTTCTGATGGTTATATGTTGGTGGTGTCGTTTCACACCCACCGCAACCAAGCAAGGGCGCGCGCGCGGCTCTTGTGTGGCTGTACCGGAGCATTCGGCCCGGCCGGTTCCAGCCACGTGATGGGTGGCTCGAGCAGGTTGTCTTGGTTAGGTATACGCTGCCCTCATTGCCCTATTCTTGTTGGGCTGGAATGGGTTGCTCCAGGCTATGGTGTTACGGTGGTAGTGGATGAGACGAAAACTACTCATTTTGGTAGTAGGTAGCTAGGCCACCTGTATGGCCAGCCAGCGTGCAGCAGCGCGGAAGTGAACGTAAATCCTGTGGGTGTTGTCGACGGGTTTAAAGAGCCACACACTCAAGGCAGGCAGCGGGAAGTGAGCGTAGAAGCTACGCTAACCTGGGTGCTGGGATTTGGTAGAGGCAAATACTTACTATCACTCGTAGAAGTCGTCTAGACGTACTGGCGGTCCTAAACCGGCGTTCTCAACGAGGTACGTACACGAGCAGGACAGCAGTCATCTCCGGCTACGTATCACTTACCGTTTCAACAACCTCTGTTCGTTTGTGATGGCTGCACACTACACACTCAACAGAAGCGTAGCAGGTACACAATGTCAGAAAGTCGCCCCTCGTGTGCAGAGTGCTCGCAGCCGACAGTAGAAGCAGCATTGTAAGACGTGGAAAGACTGACGGAAGTATGGGGCACATGCTGGTCCGAGGTATGCACCTGATACTCGTACGTACGTAATTGATTACATATTAGACTATACCACGAGTAAGTAGTGTCGTGTGAGGTCGAATGGGTGGAGCGTCGAACCGAACGCGAACATACACGAGAGTAATTCCAACTAATGTATACCAATACGACCCTTGTTGGCCGACTGTTGTAATAGGCACCAGCAATGTAAATTTGCTGTTCAGAGTCGATTATGTACTAAATATCATACCAGGTAGCAGTTACTGGTTTATATTATCCAGGGATGAAGGTTGCGTTTCCACCTACCGGTACTGCTTACAGCAGATAGATAGTATACTGGTACCGGGTATGGGTGTAGGGTTTGTTTAGGATGGGAACCCTGACCCCGAAATGCGCCGGTCAGTCTCAATGCTTGCGTACTTGGTATAAGCCAGCTATAGCTTACAGCAGAAGTACATGTGGTATTTCCTGGGCAAGCGAAGGCGCGGCGCAGTAATCCACTAACTACCGCTGTAAAAGTACCATTTGAACACCTGCTGTCAAGGCTTTTACGGTCAAGGTTCGTCGTCAGGCAAAGAAAGGGTAAACCACGTTTCAAGGCTCATGCACGCACGTTTTGAGGGGAAAAGTAATCGGAATTGTGGCAGTGGAATAGGTTCGTAGTGTCAGGTGCTTTACCTCCCTTGATGACTATCATCGTGCCCAACCGTTACTCCCAAGAAGTGGGGGACAGGGGCTGTAATATGTGTTTGAAACGCTCTTTTGGCCGTCAGGGCGAGAGAACTTGCTTCGAAGAAGGGGAACAGGGGGTCTACCCTGTTCTCTTTTTTTTGCGAGTCCCTGACTAACGGCCTTGTTTTTGGAGACGTGCGTTCGCCATTAGGGCATCTATCCATGCCCACCCAACGTGACTCCTTCCTGCACCGGCACGAGCTCACAACACGCACAGCATACGAAACAAACGCAACATCGGCCGCGTACAACGTAAGAACAACAACAAAGCTCATATTCGTTTGACTTTGACATGGTCACCGCGTTCCATGTCTCGTCATGTGCTTGTTGTTTTTTTCAACTCTGAACCCTAGCTCCCTCCCCTCTGTTCCCCCCTCCCTCCCTCCCTCCCTCCCTCCCTCCCTCCCTCCCTCCCTCCTTCCCTCCCTCCCTCCCCCCTCCCCCCTCCCGGCGTGCATTGTGGTGATGATATTTTGGCTCACAGGGTAGGACCATCACCTTAGATGTTGAGTCGTCTGACACGATCGTCGGCGTCAAGCAGATCATCCAGGACAGGGAGGGTGAGTCGCTCATACGATACTACTAAACCACGCCTTGCATATAGCATTGATGGTACTAATGAGTCTAATTAACAAGCTTAACGCCTTTACAACTGGAAACCCGTTTTGTTGGACAAATCACTTGAAATTATTATGGGCAGGGGTTTCGAGGTGTAGAGGATTTGAGCTTTAAATGTCACCAATCCCACCACGAGACAAGGTGTGCGCTTCTAGAAGTGCTAAAAGTACTCCCCTCCTGCTGCATTCGTTGTGTTGGCTTGAAGTCGCCCTGTCGCGGTTCAGAACATTCGCGGTGATGCTCCTATTTATGGTGTCTACGATAGGTGTGGTGTTTGATGCTGGAGTTGCCCCTCGCCGTCAATCTTGGGGTCCATGCGTAGAGACCCAAAACAGGACAGAGTTGTATGTTGTCGAGCGTCTAGGAAGAACGGGCAAACGTACGAGCACCGCTATGCTGCGCGCGTGCATTGCGCTTGGGACACCCCCCCTACCGCAAGTTCCCGGGTTGCTTGGTGTGGTCGGAGCTGTAATGGTCTATTTTTGTGTCGACATTGTTGCAATTGATTGAGGCCCTAAAGGGGTTCATTGCTCAATGCTGTATACACTCAACTCTGCGAAATGGTGTGTGCTACCTGAAGTGGCACTCAGGTGTGATGGATTGATGGATTGATGGATTTGGGCCGTAGCTCCCGACAGCCCGGGCCGCGATGCTGTATTACCCTTCTGGTTTGGTGTTTTCCCTCTCTCAACTCTCATAACTCAACCCCCAGGGAGTTATAATGTGGTCGCTCAGCCTCAGCCTAGCTGAATGATGTGGGCTACTTGAGCTGGTACTCTCGTATGATTGGTCTATTGATGTTTTTTACCGCAGATAGCTCGCTGCTAAGAGGGAACGTCCGTGTTGTTTGTAGCGCTGACCTTGCCCCTTGTGTCACGGTGTCATGAACAAGCAGGCATCCCTGCTTGCCAGCAGCGGTTGGTCCTCGGAGCCAAGCAGCTCGAGGAGGGCCGCACTCTGGGAGACTACAACGTACAGAAGGTACAGATGGCTTCACGCTGTTATTTTCTCTTCTGTGGCAGGCAGACCGTCGCATCTGGTTTTGGTTATGCCAGATAGATACCCTTTGAAATGTGGTATTAACATTGGGCTACAACATAGACTCAGAAATCGACCCTGCGGCGGGCAAATTATTGGTTTTGTCGCTTTTATCTTACGGGGGATTTTGGTCGTTACTGCTGTCGGTAAGCCGTTGTAAACGCCTCCACGTATACGTTGATAACCTCCCCTTTTGCGTGTTCTTCAAGGTGGCTGATAGCGACTCATCCCTTGGCCATTGTTTTTGTGGTACCGATCATCATAACTGGTCATTTCGCTGTGTTCGCACGTGATTGGTTTGCGGTGCGCTCGGTAAAGCCGTCGGTACGGCTCAATGGATAGACCGTCGATAAGACTCGAATATGTCGATATTGGACCATGGTGTATATGCGTAGCTTGAACGGTTTGGACACTGGATACGGAACTGGATATGTTTTTAATAATTAGTCGATAACGACCCGAGGCAGCCAGTGGGCTGGCGAAATCATAGAGAACGTGAGGGAGTCTGTGCGGCGCCTAGATGGCGTGTTTGGATGGGTTGTTTCAGAGCAACGCGCGTGTGCTCTTTTTCTTTGCTGTGGATTATCTTATATTTCCGATTAGTACTCGTACTGTGTACTTTTGGCCTGGTAATGCTTTATGTGCGCGATAGATGGCGAGTGTCTTCACGTGACTGTTCTATCTGTGCGTTTCCCCTCCTCCAAGGCGTGTTTTGTTTGGCCCCCCCTTCCTCCTTGTCATAATGCCTCCCTCTAACGGGCCATTTCTTCCCTCGTTGTGTCGCGTATTTTTTGTTGTACCGCCCCCCTTTATGACATCGCCTCACTAACGACGACGCCTGTTATTCTTATTTGCAGCGTGTTTTGTTGGTTCGGCATGGTAGTGTGATGATCGGCAGGAGTCCACCGTCCACGGCGAACCCTGTTATTATTTTTGCACCGTGTTTTTGTTTCCGGCATGGTGTGATGCGGGTCGGCAGAAGTCCACCGTCCACATCCGTTTGAGCCTGCACAGTGGCATGTTTTGTTTGAGTTGGCCCCCCTCTATGATAACGCCTCACCGAAGACGGCCATAAAATTACCTTCCCGGCGTATTTATTTTACTTCGGCCCCACTCTATGATAACGCCTTACTGACATTCTTTTTGTGGCGTGTTTTGTTCGTTTCGGAAATGGTGTTGTGCGGCGGTTCTGCAGGAGTCCACAGTCCACGTCCTTCTAAGCCTGCACGGTGGCGTGTACGACCCTTCGCTCGCCGCCCTGGCCAAGACCTTCAACACCGAGAAGATGGTGTGCCGCAAGTGAGAGCCGAAAACAACAGACAACAGGAACACAAAACGAATCGTCTAGTGTAGTCGAGTACTACATGACCCGATGCGAGCGGTGTTGAGGGTTACCTGCTATGTTTGTTATGGCCATGATTATTGCATCGTCTCGCTTTTCAGTGTTCGATGAAATTCGACAGAAATGTTCTGTCCCACCACCAAAACACCTCACACCGCGGTATTTTAGCGTGACCAAACCACCGGCTTCCAAGAGCGGCTCTTTCATTTCACCGGCTAGCGCAAACAGGGCTTGATTACACGTAAAAACAAAGCGAACTCATGCGTGCACAACCTCGCTCAGCACGACCCCCTCCCCCCCCCCCCCTTTGTCCGTGGTATCCTTTGCACCCCTCCCCCCTTTCCGGGTACGTTTATGCTGCCTTTTTTGTTTCTTTCGATAATTTGGCGACTGCCACAGGTGTTACGCACGGCTGCCCCCCCGCGCTAAGAACTGCCGCAAGAAGAAGTGCGGTCACACCAACCAGCTTCGCCCCAAGAAGAAGCTGAAATAGATCAAACGCCTTCAAGAACCGATCACGCCTTGGCCCATTGGGTCATTCTTACGCTTGCGGTTGCTTTATGGCTTTTTCTTGGCATTTTCTTGCGATCGACCCCCCTCCCGTCCACCCTCCGACACCTTTACCTACCTCTTGGACATTGTCGTTCAGCGGGCAGAGGCGATGTGGTGTGGTGTGCTTTCTGACTTGGCTTTGCGTGGAGTTGGTGCATTGAGGATGGCGTTTTGGGGGTGAGGACGAACGCCCCGGCCCGTACGGGGTGTGCTTTAGGGCACGACACGTGGCTGTAATGGGATCGTGCTCTCGGCCACAACACGTGCAGGGTACGGTTGACGTTGTCGCGGCTTTGCTCGTTGTGCGCACGCCGGGTCCTCCAGTGATACGCGTTGTGTTTTTGGTCGACGCAATGAATTAATCAAGGGTCTCTGCCTCATAATTGAATTGATGGATAGAATGATGGATCGCATTGACCAAGCGAAGGAGTTGCACTGGTGCTGCTGAATGGTTATGGTTTGGTCTTTGCTATCGTGGGTATGCTGTTTGACAAACTTACAGTTACCGGTGATTATCTTCATCAAAAGTAACGTTATCAATGCCGCACATAATAGCTTGTGGACCCCACTCACTTCTCGCCCTCCACATCCTCGCGTCAAATGTTTTCTTTGTTGTTCTCACATTAACTCGCATAATCAAGTCCGTGGTCACAGGACAGGCTCCACTCACTCTGGAGCTGAGGAATACCCCAGGAAGAAAACACAAACAAATCAAAGGTGGTGAACGCATATATCACAGCTGACGCAATTCATGCCTCCACCGGAAACACATGAAAGTGAAATCGGGAGTCAGCCTACGATGTCCCAGGTTCATACTGGTGCATACCTCTCACTACCCGCGCCTGGAACAACCGACTATACCGCGCACCACCCAAGAAAGACTACCACGTATATATTGCACGTTCGTAGTACCCATCACTCAAATGTATGATGTGTTGGGGTGTGGCTGTCCCTTCCCTACGCTGCCCCTGCTATTACTACTCGTAAGTTACTGTGGACAGTTTCATGGGGCCTGGTGGTCGGATTTCCCGCCTGCTATTATACGTACGTACATCTCGTCGCATATTTTTTTCGCTTGGCGCAATGGACTTATGTAGGACGTGTCGCGATCGCGGTTGTTCATGATATGTGTTGGTGTTTTCTAAAACCTCACGGCAAATGAAACGCAACATATCGAGCATTGCTGTCTATAAACCAAGAACTCGATGTTTGTTGCGGGATCCGTTTCTCTGGCACTCGGGGAAAAAACATAATAATTCGTTGTACATTTTGAGGTTGCGTATTGCAATCGGGAGACAGTGCGGTGGCTTCTTTTACGGGCGGAACCTGGAGTGCTTTGTTGAATGCTTCGTCCTCTATAAGGGACGAAGAAATTTTATATGCCTTATGTACCACTTTTCCTTATCGTGCGGTCTCCCTTATAAGGAGCCATGATTGCCCAAAGGTTACGTTTTTCTCCAAACACGTTGCATCTAGTGACACCATCCAACGGCACATCAAACGCTTATACTTCAAAACACTCCAGCATGAACTATAGATACAAGATGATACGCGAGGGAGAGGGAAGCTCCAAAAATGCAAAATCATCACCAGGTCCAGCTCCACCCTGCAGAAGAGCAAAAACAAGAGACATTGAAGAAGAGCTCGCCTACTACAAGAACAAACAACAATCTCGTACTCGTCGTGTTATGTACCTGGTATTATAGACCAGTACGTACGGGTACCAGGTAGGGGTATTCATTTGTACGCAGTCCGTTGCGACTTGTACTCGGCAACTGTCATGCCACGGTCGTTACATTTCGAGCCTGCGGCGATTTGTTTCCGGGTTCCCATATGTGCGAAGTGCTGCAACACTGCTGCAGACATCTATTTTAGCCTTTGATCCTTTTCTGTAGTGTCTAGATGAGTCCGCCAGAAAAAATGATAAAACACGTCTGCGGAGAAGTCCACAAATACACACACACTTGCGCATGACTTGTGCATGGGCCTTTGTTTTGTCCGAAGTACGTGTAGATCTCTGCGTCCACGGGTAGATGATGTACCTGGTATACAGGTACGGATGTGAAAAAATTCCTAATCGCAAACGCCATCGACCACGGAGGAGCCGTGTTTAGCAGGGGCCGTTGAACCGCACCGTCTCGCAGAAAGCCCATTAATAACGGTATAGTTTAGAGCTCTACAGGTACGCCGTTAAACGGTGCTGCTGTCTAGTTTGTCATACGGTGCGGATAGATTCGACATCCGAGCTGCGCCCACGACGTGGCGGTCTGGCGCAGAATGTGGGGGGGGGGTGGTACAAACTCAGGTGATAGATCGAGTCACTTCTCGCGTGTCGGGTGCTGGTGAGCCGACCCGTGAGATTCGAAAGCCTCCTCTCCTGACCCGACCCCACCAGACCTGACCCATGAGCCCATGACATGTCCAACACCTCTTGGCCCGACCCGCGTGTCGTATTATAGTCCATGAAAAGCCTTAACAAAATAGAAGGCGAGACTATCGCCTCCTATCCATTGGAGTGCCCATCGGAGTGCCCAATAGAGAAAAAAAACACACCTTTGTTGATATCACCCAGCAGCCGCCGCAAAAGGAGAGCGAGAAGCTGTGTACGTACACCTAACTACACTGACGGCACACTTGATAGCATATACACAAAAAGGCAGCATACTGCCAGCGCCAAGAAGACGGGGAAATAATCAAAAATGATGAAATTACGCCTTCCAGAGAGAAAGGCTGCGAGTCCATGATTAGCAGTCAGTGCGTAACGTAGACCCTACACTCCCTCCGCTGCACTGCACGGGTAGACTACAACGAAACACGACATCAAGACGGGGGAAAAAACACATACACACACAGTGAAGCACGGTGGTGGCCACACTCACCGCATAACCCCCTAGCCTATGCCTCGAGAATATCCTACCCTCGCCCATACACCCACCCGCCCGCCCACCCACCCACACACCCACCCAAAACAACCAAAGACAAAAACGAAAAAAAAATGGGGGAAAACTCGCCCAGGGGGCGAAGCCTACACGACACGACACACATACGGCACCGTCCGAGAAAGAACAGAAAACACGGCCGCTCCGCCCTGACGCACGACAGGACAGGACAGGACAGGACGAGAGGCGGGTCATTCCACGGCCCGTCACGCTGCGTCGTTCGCGCTGCTATTATTGTTGTTGTAGACACAGCACACCCTCACGGCCCAAAACTATTGTAAATAATAGCGCGTCCCCATTCAACCACGGCAAAACCCCGGACGATTACCGATCAATCGCCCAACCTTCAACAATCTCGGACACATATTCCCCCGCACGGATATCAACGCCCCGCGCGAAGCCCCAGCCGCGAAAAACGTCGCAAAAGGTTATTACACCGCAACTACTGCGCAGCTACTGTCCTTACCCCGTAATTACCCCGCGCAATTACACGACAATTACCCCTTGGAATTACACGGCAATTACCCCGCGTAATTACACGGTAATTTCCCCCGAGTCATAAGGGAAATTATCACGGAAATAGCCCCGCAAGGTAATCGCGCCGCATCATCCAGTCATCCGCCCATCCGTCGGCTCAAAAGGATAACAACAACAGGCACAAGAGCAAAAACTTCTACACAACTCGTACGTACCATACCATCACCCATCATCGAGAACAAGAAACTCCGTCAACGGCGTTGTGTGTAGGGTGCCTGTGCTCCGTAACCGCCCCCGTTCCCAAATGACGGCGTATAAACACCCCTTGTCGCCGCCACCGCCCCCCATCCCCCACCCGTGGCTGGAGGAGGCTGGCTGTAGCCCGCCGCCGTTGCATAACTGCTGCTTCCGACGTTCGCGGTACGCGTGTACGCGGGAGGACCGTTGTTGTATCCTCTCTGCCCGGTGTGCTGTTGATGGTGTTGCTGTTGTTGGTGGTGTTGTTGTTGTGGCGAGAGGTGGGGGTACAAGCCGGCATTTTTGTTTCCGGCTTGTTCTGCGGCGAAGGTCGCACGGCTGGCCAGCAGCTCCTCCTGCACTCGTTCGACCTTTAGGTCAACACATCACGAGCAGCAGCGGGCGGGGGAGGGGGGAGGATCATCATTGTCATGCAAAGCCGCAGTCTATCAGACGAGATAACCTCGCACCCCTACAATGCGGGCAAGGCTATCGCTTAGCGTGTACCATTGCGTGTACCACACGTACATAAAATGTTAGCGCTAACGCTAACGCTAACGAACACGACAACGCCAACGCTAAAACACTAACGCTAACAACACTAACGCTAACACCAACACTAACGCTAACGCTAACGCCAACGCTAACGCTAACGCTAACGCTAACGCCAACACTAACGCTAACGCTAACGCTAACGCTAACGCTAACGCTAACGCTAACGTTAACGCTAACGCTAACGCTAACCCTAACCCTAACTTTAAGGCTAACGCTAACGCTGATGCTAACGCTAGACCTAACGCCAATGCCAACGCTAACGCCACCGCTGACGATAAATGTAACACTAACTTTGACGGCAACGCTAACGCTAACACCAACGCTAACGCCACCGCTGACGATAAATGTAACACTAACTTTGACGGCAACGCTAACGTTAACACCAACGCTAACGCTAACACCAACGCTAACGCTAACACCAACGCTAACGCTAACGCGAACGCTAACGCTGACGCGAACGCTAACGCGAACGCTAACGCTAACGCTAACGCTAACGCTAACGCTAACGCTAACGACAACAACCATAACGATAACCACGAAAAATACGACGAAAACGCCAAACCGCAACAACCCCCACTCTGCATCCTTCTTCCCCCAAGAGCAATGGGCTGACCTTTTTCATGGTCGCCCTAGCTACGAACTGTTTCCTCGCAAGTCGCCTGACTTCCTTCATGAAGACATCCACCGTAATCACTCCGTCCGTCAAGCCCTGATCTAAGTAGTACAATGCATCTTCCAACGCAGCGTTTTCAGCGACCAGCTCCAGCATCCTGACAAAATAAAGACAAAACAAAAACGGGGACACGGATGAAAACCGGATCAACAATCCCACTACTACAGCTGCATGCCTACTTTGGCAGAGCTTAGCTTGTCAGTCAGTGGTGTGAGGTGAGAAAGACAGATTATCCTCAAGCATATGCCAAATGGCGGGAAAGAGAACGCGGGACATGCCAAAAATCTGGTACAAACCCTAACCCAAACCCTACGTAACCCTATCCTTATCCGTAGGAAGCAATGGGAATACATCAGTGCATATTAATATTAATAGCAGCATGACACACCTGCACTAAAGTGGGACCCCCAACAATCCCGGGATAGTGCGGTACCGTATTTGACGTAGGGAACCACCCCGGGTGACAATTATTTCGCGTTTTGCCTTTTTTACCACCCGGGGTGTTTCCCGTGGCCGGGTGGCATCTAAGGGGGAACCTAGGTGGTAAGAGACCTTTAGTATTTGGGTTATATATTCATCACGGGCGGGGGGGGGTTCTCGTGGGGAGGGTGATACCGAGGGGGTTGATAGCAAAATAACGGGTACTACTTGGTACACAGGCAGCACAGGGCGGAGATAACAAGAGGGGTGATACCACAACTCGAATTGTTTCTTTTTTTTACACATTCAGGCAAAATGGCCGGGGGGGGATAGCAAGAGGGTGATAACATCGCGTAGAAATACGCGTCACGTTTGCACATCACTTGATTCTAAAGAGCCAGGAGGGGCGAAAACCAGCGGATGGTAGAAACACGAGTACATAGCATTACCCTATTGTTTGCAAGTATCACTTGATCTGAAATAGCTTTGGCGTTCCCGCTGTCCGGTAAGGTTTACAGTACAGTATACAGGTTTCGGCGATGACATCGATAATGCCGTGGGTGCTAGCCAACAGCCCTACTTGCCTTCAAAGCGAAATACTCGGGGGTTATACCAGTACTTGTTCCTCATGACGTGCGGTACCGGACACTATTTTCGTGTGAAACCCGGGTGATACTTGATAAAACTATTCTAACAACGTCAGCTGCGAGTTCGACAAATTTACAATTGATATAATCTCTGCAAGCTGCGTAAAACACCACACCGGTCGCCTGTTTTTCGTAATTGGTCATGAGTGAACCTTAACATTGTCAAGTGTCTAGAAGATCACGGATGGGATGATATTACTTCTTGTGTTGTTTCAAAGTCGTACCGGCTAAAAGGGGTGCCATCTAAGGGAACCTAGGTTTGATTTCATTTTCACCGGGGGTGATTCGTTGAGGTGGGGTGGCATCTAAGGGAAGGGTGTTATCTTACGTCAAATACGATAGGTACTCTATCGTAGGACGACGTCGTGACCACAGCTTTTCACCGCACTACAACACACCGCACTAACGATGTATCACGACTGCACCTCTGTGGGAAATAACGACAGCAGTATACCAGTATATACTCTTCGTATAACACATACCACCGTTTTAGATACTCACTGCTGCGATAAGGCATCCTTGGGTTCGATTAAGTCGTCCACGGACGGTTCCCCCTCGTTCTCTCTTTCCAGAAGGTACGCGTCAAGCTCAGCCCGACGCTCCTTGGCCACCTACCAAATGCACAGAACGACAAACAAAACAATAAGGGATGGAGGGAAGCAACGCGAGAGGCACCACACGAGCAGATGACGAAACCGACGTATCACAAAAAACAGTCAAACTCGATAAACAGAAGGGCCCCACGAATAGCGGACCAAACCGACAAAAAAAAGGGTACATCCTCGCTTCTCTTCTGTTCTCGTCTCCTCTCTGCTCTGCTTTTCTCTTCTCTTCGCTTATTTTCTCGCTCTTTTATGATGTACCTTCTCTCACCATACCGTACCTCGCCGTACTCTATCCTCTCTTATTCAACCATACCTGACCATACCGTACCCTCTGCGCTCTCTTCTCGTTCTCTGTTTGCGTACCTTTACCTTACCTTACCTTGCCTTACTTTTCCTTGCCGTATATGACCACACATTATCCTATATTCTGTATTTCTCGTCCTCTCGTCTCTTATCTCCCCTTCCCTTATCTTCTATCGTCCTCTCTTCTCCTAGTTTACCGTACCTCGCCGCATCTTTTTCGTGATGATTATATCTTCGCTTGCCTTTGTTATATGCCCTGTTTTACCATACGTTATCTTACCATGTCCTTTACTATCTCCTCTTCTATGGTTGGAGTTATTTATATGTTTGGTTCCTCTCACCTCAACAAGACGCTCGAGCTCCTTCTTTCGGCGTGACAGCTCTTCCACGTCCTCCTCCACCTAAACCACAACAGCACACACCATACGAACACACAGACGATACGAGAACACAAACGCGGCACGGACGACATTTTGATGACACTAAAAACCTTCAAGTTACCGGCACGGACAACATTGTGATCGCATCAACCGCACGGACAAGAACGGCATAGCATAAACCACATCGACATTGATGAAACGGACAAATTTAACAACACAAAACAGCTTGGTGATTGATGACGCAACGACAACGCAACAGCAGCAATGCAGTAGGGCCAGGGCGAGGAGAATAACCACGAAGGAAACTATTTATAGACTACCGTAATACATTGTTACTAGACGGTTGACAACATCGCACTTCCCGTGATTTTGCTCCATACTAAGGACCTGGTATACTTTAATCATGTCCCATTAGGGTCACCTAACCATCGAAGCAATCAAAGCAATCATACGAGCAACCTCCAAAGACCATCGTGCTTGCTTCTGTGAGAAAACCGCTAGCTATCTGCCGGTGTGACCCTCCAACCCAACCCAACCCAACCCAACCCAACCCAACCCAACCCAACCCAACCCAACCCAACCCAACCCAACCCAACCCAACCCAACCCAACCCAACCCAACCCAACCCAACCCAACCCAACCCAACCCAACCCAACCCAACCCAACCCAAACGATTGCATATATGAAGGAATATGAAGGTGGAAGGAACAACGTATTTTTGGTTCGGTTCGGTGAGAAAATCCCTTACCTTTTGTTGGTGATCCTCCAGGTCGGCCTGGGTTTCAAAGGCCGAATCCATCTCTGACCTGACAAGGTTGTACGTCGCCTGAAGCTCACTCTGACAGTGACAATGGCAGCGAAAGAGGAATACGTACCAAGCACAACGTAAGGAGGGATGGAGGGAATTGTACAGGGAAAGAGAGAGCATAAGTGAGGGAGGGGAGAGAGACGGTAAGGGAAGGGGGGGATGCGCGAGGGGGCACGGGAGCGGAGCGGGATGGGATGGGGGGGGTAGGAGGGGACGAGTGAAGAAAGGGGAATGCGAGGACAGAGAATGAGGGTTGCATAGGGAAATAAAATTTCAGTTGGCGATCCCAAGCTATTGTTTTCGGTTGGTACACTGAAGGTCATGTTCGAGTTGAAAGTAGGCGACGTCACGCGGCATCCGTCGTTTCAGCTTTGCCGCTTAACCACAACCACCTCCGATCGGACATCTATTAATAGGGCACACCACACTACATACACCAAAATACACCACACTAAGCTACAACAGTCAGAAAATTACACCAAAAAAAATAACACTGCTGCTACCCAGACCGAACTCGCACCTGCAGCTTGGAGGCCAAGGTGTTCTCTTCTCGTTCGTGCTGCGGGGAGGGGCCTAGGCTTTCTTCCAGTCTAAAGTAACCGTGGCCCTAACCCTAACCCTAACCCTAACCCTATCGTGGTACCATGTGAAGCAAGAGGACGGTGTGAAGCGAAAAGACGATGTGAAGCAAGAGGACGATGTGAAGCAAGAGGAATCTATACAAATACATAAACTGCTTCCACCCTGCAATCACCACAGACCTTACCCGGCAGAAAAAAACACGTTACAGGCATGCCCATAGTCATTCACGTACTCCCACTCACTGTTCATTTTCGCAATTACCCCCGCCAAGAAATGGGAATAACAAGTAACCCCCCTAAGCGAACGCGCACCTGAAGCTTCAAGGTCAAGGCCTTCTCCTTCTCTTCTCGTACTTGCTCCGGGGAGGGCCTGGGGGGCAGGGCAGGCTTAGGCTGCATCTGCTGCATCGGACCCGGCGTCTGAGAATGCAAATTCGGCGAAGTATGCTGCCCCGCACTTTGAGGGTCTCCGTACGTGGAGTATGGGTACCCTCCTGATGACCTCGCCGGGTTGGGCATAGCTGGTGACGGGGTTGGGGTGGTGCGATAGCTCGTAGGGGTTGGGGTAGCTGTGGTTTGCGGAGTGGAGGCGAAGAGCTGGAGGGGGGAGGGGAAGGAGGGGCGAAAGGACGGGGAGGGTGGAGGATAATGAGTAGAGCACTACCTGGCATTATTGTTGCCACGTTTCGAAACCCTTGTCGCGACAGCTCGGCGCGTTTGTCGCGAGCCCGGCCCAAACGTACCAGGTGTTTCGCCCAAAAAAAACGTCCAAAAAAACGCTCGACATATGCGCACGTAGCTGTTGACACGACGTGCTGAAAACGTAGGATGCCAATCCTACGCACTAAATGTAAGGACTTCAGCGGTACTACTATGTTTTCCGCGTTCCAGCACCCTGGCGACGACTGGTCGGCGGCTTCGTCTCAACCCTTTCGGGACCGCAGAGGGAAAAAATTACAAACGCAAATTACAACTACAGTACAGCATCCTCCACACCAAGCAAAGCGGGGTGATCCTAGGTTAACGCCTTCACAACGACTTTCCAACAGGAAACCTGTTTTAGGGGACAACTTACTTGATATTTGTATACGAAGGGAGGGGGTATGGGGTTCTGAACGGGTCAACGGACGAAAAATTGAAACATCGGGTTATGTCTATCTGCCAGGATCGCACATGCAAGATATTGTGCGTATCATAGCATGCACCATCGTATACTACACGCGCACAAAATTATGAGACCCTCTTCTCTTTTGTTGTATCGCTGCACACACCATAGCGTGCATATGCCCGGCCTAAACTTACCGGGGGTTCCGCCCCAAAAACGCTCGACATGTGCGCGCACAGCTGTACCAGGTTGTGAGTCCTCGCCGACCACTCGTGCAAGTACGGGAGATAAACCAGTCCGCTCTGGTCTACGTGCTTGTGACCCTTTTTGAGAGCCATACCTGCCGGGTACGAAAAATAGGTAATCATTTAGGTGCTAATAAACCGGGTAGACTAATCTGTCAGGAATTGTATACCAGGTACTGTGTACCGGGTCCCTGGTACGCACAGGTACTGGTAGGTATTTACGTAAGTTTTCAGTAACTAAAGGTAGTCATAGATACTGATAGGTGGGTGAGTATCTCCTTTAGAACCGCGCCAGCGTTATTGGGGAAAAACACTACTTTCAAACAGTATGGAATACATTTTGCAGTTCCATCCCATTTACTATGTACCTGGTACGTAACTATCTGGGTATTTATGTGAGAAAGAACCTGGTAATAGGTACCCTGGTAACGAATTAGGTCAAAACGTATAAATAGGTGGTTAGACAACAGTAAGGGGGTGTTTCCGGCATGAGAGGAAACGAACAAAGGGGGGCGCGACGTGCCACCGGAGGCCTAGCGTCACAACGCTAGCGCGAGATTCAAGCATGAGATCGATAACAGCCTCACCCCACCAAGATAAAAGTTCAGCAAGCCTCTCCACGCAGAGCGCGAAAATGATACCGAAGAGGTTCCAATAACCCATTAACCCTTTTGGGACTTGGTTATATCTTGATTATATCTTGATTATATCTTGATTATATCTTGATTATGTCTTGATTATATCTTGATTATATCTTGATTATATCTTGATTATATCTTGATTATATCTTGATTATATCTTGATTATATCTTGATTATATCTTGAATATATCTTGATTATATGTTGATTATATCTTGATTATAGTGTAGATATCTTCACTGCAGCGTAGAGACCGAAACAGCGGAATGTGCGGCATTAATTTTGCACTGGTCAAGCAAGAGGGTGCAGCAGTATCGTACAACCATAACCAGGAGGCGCGCGTCGCATTGTACATCTCCGTACGTGGCAATTCGGAGGCAATATTTACCCCCAGCAACGCCTGAAGCCAGTGCTGCTTGGTGTTGCCGATGCTGCCATCGTCAATCGTCATACATGTTCGCGATTCCCCCCTCCCTTGATATCCCAAATAAGATACGAATAAAATGCTCGTACGAATGAGATTGTTGTACGAATAAGATGCTCGTACGAATAAGATGCTCGTACGAACAAGATGCTCGTACGAATAAGATACTCGTACGAATAAACTTCCATGTCATTTATGGAAGAAAGCGCCCAAATGTTGGAGTTGTCTCTATTAGGAGTAGGGACGGTGCTCCGTCTCGAAATGGTTGCGTGGTCAACGGTATGGTCGAGTGACTTAAGGCAAGCAACAAACTAGTGCGCCGGGCTCCGTCTCGAAAGGGATACGTGGTCAATGCTATGGTCAAGTGATTCAAGGCAAGCAACAAACCAGTACGCCGCCCCCGAAACCCAAAATAAATGGATCGAGTTTCATGTATAATGAGCATCAGGCAGTCATCTTACAAGCAATATTAGATACCAGGTACGCAGAGTCGTGGCCGCGTCCTACTCGCATGAAAAACTCTGGTAACAGGGCGCCCAGTAAATGCGCGTAAAACAAATAGCTTCCCGAGTCTACTCGAAGGTCACGAGAGGTATGACATGTTGCATACGGCAAAAGCCCTCACCGGCTATAGGCCGGATGTAGCACATTGGCGGCGACATTGGGTAGTTCTGCGTTATGTAGATCTAACAGAAAGAAAAAAAAAGAGCGACGCCAAGGGCAAGAGCAGGAGCGTGGGAAAAAGAGAGCAAGAACAAGATAAATTATATGAACACGAGCAAGGGCAAGAACAAAAAGAGTAACAACAAAAAGAGCAAGAACAAAAAGAGCAAGAGCATGAGCAAGAGCTACAGCGAGGCAAGAGCAAGAGCAAGAGCAAAGGCAAGAGAAAGAGCAAGAGCAAGAGCAAAAACGAGAGCAAGAGCAAGAGCAAGAGCAAAAACGAGAGCAAGAACAAGAGCAAAAGCAAGAGCAAGAGCAAGAGCAACAACAGCAAGACCGAGATCAAGCGCACTAGCAAGACCATGAGAAAGCACACTCAATAAATAGTACCTGGTATATAGATACTGCTACTGAACGTGTATAAGCGGTGTGTTTCTGACCTCGACGGGGGTGTGGTACTGTGCTCCCCTGAAAAACGTCGGCACCGTTCCCTCCAGCATCATGAGCTCGCAATCCTGTCCTGTATTCAAAGCTGACCGCCACCAACAAACAATTCAACACATTCCGTGAACAACAACGACGACGACAACAACAACAAGAACAAGAACAAGAACAAGAACAAGAACAAGAACAAGAACAAGAACAAGAACAAGAACAAGAACAAGAACAACAACAACAACGCGAGGGGCGAGAAAGCAGCGGCAGCGGCGGTGGCACGGGGGTAGCGAGGTACGATTGAAAGAGGGATCAACAAAGGCAAAAAGCTGGATTAACAGAGGCATTACATAAAACAGGCATTGAAAGAGGAACTACAAGGAGATTCATAGAGGAAACAAAACAGATGCCAAAAGAGGCAACAAAGAGGCATCAACAGAGGCTTTGAAACAGGTAATACAAGACCGATTCCTTGACCCTTAATAGTACCGGTATAGAACAATACATACGATATATTATATACCATACTATATACCATGCACCATACTTTACTATACTATACTATACTATACTATATTATAAATATATCTATAAATCTCTTTTCTTAGCCTGGCGCTCAGCGTTTTGACCCACACCGCTCGTCGCAGGAACTACTCTACTGTATTTTGTCGCGATTTCTTCGGGGGCGTGCTCTCCGACCTCCCCCGGGAGGGTCGGTCGCCCTGCCGGCGCCGACCTCGTTGTTCGGCTATGAGCGCTGGCGTTGCAGATCGTACTTGCTGTGTTAATATAACAGTAGTATTTTTCATATAATAATAGAGGTCATTGGTGTCGCCTATGATAACATTAAAACAGCTGACTGATTGCCACGCTACCTGGTACACTATACATCGTATACCATGAAGCAAGTACCCATTCGTGCCTGTTCACTATTACAGCCTTGTTTTGTGTTTCAAGTTCTAGTGTTATTAATAGTGTTATTAATGGTGTTATTAATGGTGTTATCAGTAGTGTTAGTGTAGAGGTTTGACTCACTCAGGGTTCCACGCTTGGGGATGAGTGTCCTGCTGTGTCGAGACACATTCAGCACGTCTTGTCGAATACGATTCGGGTCCTGCAAGCGGCAAAGACAATCGCAGAGACAAAGCAAAGGCGAAGGCGAAGGCGAAGGCGAAAGCGAAGGCAACGGTCAAAACACGGGAAAAAACAAGGTGAGCGAAAATTAATAAGAAAATGCAAAGGCAAAGGCCAAGACAAAGGCAAAAGTATGGCATGCAGAGGCAAACGGTTAAGGAAAAGGAAAAGGTAAAGGTGAAAGTAGAGGCAAGAAGGTACAAGCAACGGTCAAATCAGAGGCAACAAGGTGAAGGTGAAGGTGAAGGTGAAGGGAAAGGAAAGGGTAAATGTTAGTAGAGGTGAAGGTAGACGAAAAAGAAAAACGATATGATAGGTTGAAGTTCTTGAAGCTCAGGTGGAGGTGGAGGTGAAGATAAAGGAGTAGGCAAAGGTACAGGTAAAAGAAAAGGTAGGGACGAAAAAAAGTTCAAGGGCGAAGTAAGGAGTAAGGGTGAAGGTAAAATGAAACCACACATAGGTACACACCATTACAGAACGATATTAACCCCTTGTTGGCTTCAGAGGGAAAACATGACGAAAATTGACGATTACGGCATCGGCTACTGGCATTATTAATACTATCAATAGTAATAGTACTATTATCAAAACTATTATTAATATATAATAGTACTAATACTATATGAATACTATTATCAATACTATTATCAATACTATCATCAATACTATCATCAATACCATCATCAATACCATCATCAATACTAGTAGTAATAGTATTAATACTAGTATTAAAACTAGTTCGCCACGATGATAAAAGTGGAGTCCGAAGTACAACAAACAACAAAATGCAAACACTCTAACGCCGGACGGGTGCATCATGATCCAACTATTCATAGTACTGCTGCGCGCCCAAGGTCCTCGGAGACGCTTGAAAACATTCCAATCGGGTCATTTTTTCGTAGCCATGTACGGGTGCCAAAAGTGTCATTACTATATTTAGCAAAAGGGAAAACGTACACCCAAAATCATTACCGAAGAAGGGGCCAGAAAGCGCGGGCTTGATGTTTGCAACGGTGACGTGTGACGTGTGACGTGTGACGTTGGCATGGATCTAGACGTTGATCTTCACGTTGATCTTGACGTCGATCTTGCCATTGATCTTGACATTCGTGTCGACGTTGACGCCAATGCCAGCAAAGGGGTGCCAAATAAGCAGGGACGGATAATGCCGCAGTATGTACCACGTACTCCAACAAAACGGCATTTACAAATATGCTGCCTGAATACTTGTACTTGAACTGGCTGAAAGCACCAGTGGAAGTTAAGCACGTGGAACGTAACGTACTCCCACCAAAAAATTCATCCGAAACAACCACACAAGTGGAAAAAGGAAAACCAGTGAAGAGGTGTAGTTACGTGTTTAGCGGTTTCTTCATGAATAGGAAGCATATGAAGAGTGATACAAATGAAATTGCGAATTTAACGGATTTTAGGCGGAACAGGAAGTATAGCGAACACTGCAATTTACAACAATGTTCATCGCTTCCACGCCTCCAGGGTGCATCCGGCGAGGCCATCTAAACAGCCGGGGTAAGCCGATGGTCGAGTTCGCCGCAACAGCAGTGTACTGGGGGGATCTGGCATACTGGCTGAACAGCCAGTACGGATCTGGCATACTGGCTCAACAGCCAGTAGATATCGTACTGGCTGTGCCAGTCAGTACCCAGCCCTGCAGTTACTCAATATTGTACTCCCCTCTACTGGTAGTACCAGATAGATACGACGTACAAGATGCTTGTATTGCTTTTGATATCATAGTCATACGAATACGCAGGAAAGAGTAGGAGAGTGATCGTATGGCAACACTCCTCGTACTGAAGCACGGGCACTGCTCCGTGCCGGTATGTCAGTAGTTACGCGTCCCAGGTACCTGAACCTCTCCGCTCCTCTCTCCCTTTTCTGTTTTCCGGCAAGAAATTCATCACGCGGGGATCGTTTTTTCGTTTTTACCGCCAACAGCATTTGTGGAAACCGCTTCTTGCGGCACATATACGGAGAACCAGGCATGGAACCAGCAACAGCGCAGGAGGCCACCTCAGCGCCCACAAGTAGCACATAGTTATCTAGCAGCATGCCAAGGACGTGGTCAAGAAGACGTGGTGGAAAGCTAAGGCTCTACTACACTACTACAAACACTGCCGTTGTAAATAGAGGCGGCATTCTTAGAGGGGACAAAGGGCCTCGTTTTCAGTCTTGATAGGTGCTTCAGATAGCACAAGGAAGCGCGATAGGTGCACCCCGGGCCAGCACAACAGCCACAGACATCAAACAAACCCAACCGTCTCAGGGCGCGTCAGCTTGACCAGACACATTAGCAAGAGGCTCTGCTCGTCGCGGAGCAGTGGGAAACAAAAACGGGGGGGAAATACGGGGAAAAAAAGAGGGGAAAGCTTGGTGCCAGAGAGCAGAAAATCGAACGCAGAAAGCAGCTACCATAAAACACTGGTATTACATGTCTGAAAACGAGGGACTACTCATACCTGGTATGGTATGGTATGGTATGAACCAAGCCAATGCCAAGGATAAGGAGGGATGACAACCGCGGCAACACGCAATACACGGTAGAGTACAGAGTAATAGTATTCGACACGACACTGAAACTGCTGCAAGAAATTTATGGCTGCGTTGCCGCACTCTAGGAACAAAGAACCAAGTAAGCTGGATACTAAACCAGTACGTGTACGAGTATTGGATGCATTACTAAAAACATGTAACCCCGGATCTGAGTTACTACTGAGAGGGAGCGCGAGAAGAGCAGTGCAAGGATAATAAATAGGATGGGGAAAAAACAAACAAACTAGACGTAAACCAGTATGATGGGTGCAAATACATTCAGTAGATTGTTGTGCACTGGTTTGCGCCAGCCAGAGTCCGTACTAACCAGGTACCAGGTATGTATGAAAAGCATTACAGCAGTATTAATAGTCGCAACTGTCCAAGAACGCTACAAGGTATCATACTGTAATGAGCAGAGAGCCCTCGCAACTCGTATCATGACGTAAAGGGTTGTTGTTGTTGTTGTTGTTGTTGTTGTTGTTGTTCTCACATTAACTCGCATACCGTAACTGACAAAAGATAACACACCCCGGGGGTAACATTTTGGGATTTCTAAATACCATCACCGGGTGCGGTGTCCCGTGGGGGGGGGTGATATCTTGTGTACCCCGGGTGATAAAGTGCAGCTCGCAGGCGGCTTGAGGGGGGTGTGATAAACCAGTGGGTGTGATAGGACGTCCGAACACCCACAAGGTGTGTTTGAGGGTGTGATAAATGATGTGGGGTTATAAAAAGGGAGTGTGATAGCACGTCCGAACACCCACAGGGTGTGTTTGGGGGTGTGTTAAAAGCGGGCGTGATAACAGTTGAACCGCTGCCGCCGCACACTTGAAGGGGTGTTGTATGCCTGCACGAACACTTGCAGCTGCCCCGCACTCCTGCTGTAGGTACCTACCTGTGATACCGGGTTGTGGTAAAACACAGGGGCCCAACGTAGGTCACGAAACTCCTTAGCACATGGCCTCGGCGATGACTCAACCCCCTCAACGCGGGAGAAAAAAAGTTTCAAACAAAATATGGGCTTGGATTGGAGCATAAAAAAACAAAATATACCTGAATCGAAGGTACCTCGCCCGATATGAAACGAGGTGGTGCCTGCGCCATCCGTCCTGCCCCCACACAAAAGTGGGCTGCTGCTACCTACCTCGCTATCGGTACGACCAAAAAAGATATACGCAGAGACACCACGACCAAAAATCGAAGCCACAAACCACAAATCTACACTACGATATCACCGGGGTGTGTTATCTTATGTACCCCGGGTGATAAATCGATGGTTCGTCAGAAACGCCCACAATTATCACCGGGGTGTCGTATCCTGTGGGGGGTGTGATTTCTTACGTACGGGTGATATCTTGTGTCAGTTACGGTACTCAAGTCCGTGGTCACAGGACAGGCTCCAGTCACTCTGGAGTGAGGTGAATATACCAGAGTTGTAACGGGGACCGCCGGTAGGGACAGCTCGTGCTGTCGCTATCACGTGAACTGAAGGACACGCCAGCTAACGCTGGATTGCGAGTGCAATTGAGTTAAATTGACACACGACGTGCATGAACATGCGTGGAAGTGTGGTGAGCTTAAGCTTGATTTGCCCCATCCGTCGGAGGGCGGAAAAAAAGAAAAGTAAAAAATAAAGATGCCGCGCGAAGTGCATGTGTGCAGGGTACAATCAACTTGCGGTCTCACTCGAGTGTGAGTACAGAGTCGTAGGACATCCGGTTTAAGAGCGTCTAAAATACTACAACTGCTGTACCAGGTAGGTATTAATAAGAGAAAAGCCGTAAAATCGTCTTGTCGCGCCTTGTGACGCCTGCACTAAGCACTAAGACCTGCGACACATGATCCCCAACCTGAGACAGGAGTGGTACGTAAGGAGATAACAGCGGTAATACAGCCTTTTTCCGAGAGGCTCTTAAATCGGGTACCCCATCATGGTCCAACTCGAGTACCTGGTACTGAACATACTAAAGCCAGTCGCCCCGGTAGCGTATGGTATCAGGTTATCCTCGAGCCTGGTATAGGTCAGTTTCGTGAGCTCGAGCCCCGCCGAGTGCATACTCGTATAAATTCGTTGGGCCTTTTTCTTGTGCACAAATTGACTTGCGGAAAACGCGAGAGCGTGAGTTAGCAACACTCGATGAAAAATCGACGAGCAGTGGGATTTGCTGAACCCTATGCGCGATAAAAGTTGAAGGCAAGAACCGGGGGGAAGAAGGGACGACACCTGTGACCACGGCTTGTCCAGAAGCTGGAAAGTAAAAGTGTAAGAGAAAAAAAAAAAAAAAAAAGTACTGAAAACGCTAGTGCTGATATTATATAAAAATATTTTCAGGACGTCAGCTGTGAGTTCGACGAATTTCGGGTCAAAACCAGGTCAATTTTTTTTTTTTTTTTTTTTTTTTTTGCACACTTTCACTTTCCAGCTTCTGGACAAGCCGTGGTCACAGGTGTCATCCCTTCTCCTCCCCGGTTCTTGCCTTCAATTTTTATCGCGCATCGTAGGGTTCAGCAATCCCACTGCTCGTCGATTGTTCATCGAATGTTGCTAACTCACGCTCTCGCGCTTTCCGCAAGTCAATTTGTGCACAAGAAAAAGTCCCAACGAATTTATACGAGTATGCACTCGGCGGGGCTCGAACTCACGAAACTGACCTATACCAGGCTCGAGGATAACCTGATACGCCACCGGGGCGACCGGTTACAATACTCATCTATGAAAGCCGCGTTGTTGGTACAAGTACTTATAATCGTCTACTAGTATATGTGGGTGAGGTTTTATTGGGAGGGGTCCTATTTTTTAAAATATACATGTATGTTTTGTTATTCTCCATTGTAATGGTATTGTTACTTTAGATGGGGAGTTTTGAGCTATTAATAGCCGACTTTTACTCTCGAATGCCGTATTAATGGTAACATATTAGATAACTAGTAATACTCTGTCCAGTATTCGTACTCCTCCCGATATTAAAGCAGAGAAAAAACAAAATAAATCACCTCCCCATACATACGATAGAGCAGTATAGGGGAAACTACAGCAGTATTATTTATTAGTAATAAATTTATGAAATAGATAGACGTCAGATCTATTAATACTAAGATTCGTAGACAAAACCGTCGGTGGGTCGTGATCCCACTTCTCTCTGCGTAAGCAGTGTTCTCACGGTTGAAGAATATTTTCTCTCTGCGTAAGCAGAGTGTTCTCACTGTCAAGTCGGCTACTAAGATTCGTAGTCAAAACCGTCGGTGGGTCGTGATCCCACTTCTATCTTGGACACGTCACTACTACCCAAAAAAACTGCGGGACAAATACAAGTATCATAGGGCCATCCCAGCCATACCGCAGATCATCCGTGTACAGTACCTAGTACCTGTTGTTGGTTGTTCTCACATTAACTCGCATTATAATTGTGACAGGCTCCAGTCACTCTGGAGCTGAGGAATACCCCAGGGAAAAAACACAAACCTAAGGTGGTACACGCATACATCGCAGCTGACGCAATTCATGCCTCCACCACAAACATATAAAAGTGAAATCGGGAGTCAGCCTACGATGTCCCAGGTCCATACTGGTGCATATATCTCACTACTCGCTCAGTACAAGTACCCTCTTGCTAACTGCTACGAGTATGGGATTTCAGAGTTCTGACGGGAGACGGGTCTAAAAAAGTATCCGGCATGCGATGTGTGCAATATCGGCAACACCGACAAGCCCGGAAAATGGGGTACGGACTAATAATAGTTACCTGCTATTTCGAACAGCAGCTCATATGTACAGATTACACAGGGGACGCGGTCAAAGTGCAACGGAAGCAAGATGAACGACACCGCCACGCCACAACGCACGCAGGGCAGCATAATGGTGCTGGAGGAAGCTCTGCTATTCATTGATGACAGATGACACCGCACTTTTCGCGTTTTCGGTCGCTACTCGTAGACCTGGGGCCTCTCGACACACCTGACACGTAACATGTCAGACTGACCAGGTACCTGATATCATATTATTCCCCACCCTTCCAGATATCATTTTATTCCCCACCCTGCCGCCGCCTCCCTTAAAATCCCCTTACCTCCCCCCCTCCTTCTGGCCAACCTTCACCTTTACTCTTTGCTCGACGTACCAAACAGTTTCTTGTGATGGCATCGATACTACTGGTACGAAAAGTACACCCAGCAGCGGAAGGAAAAGCTGATGAGACCGCCTCTCGTCGAAAACTCATAAGACAATGTACTAAAATATAAGAACCGTTTTTTATTAATATTATTGTAATACGATTATTATATTTCCGTACAATTTGGCCGTCGTGCACAGCCGAGCGGCACGCAGAACGTTCAAGCAGCAGTAGTATAACCTAGCCACCCCACACCGCTACCTCAGCAGCGCCGCCAACACTCCCTTGCCCAGTCATAGATACTGCTCAAGCTAACCCCCCCCCTCTCCTCATCCCCATCCCCCCGTCCTAACCTGGTAGATGGTGAACTGGCTGAGAAGTTGGTTCAGGTCGACCGAAACCGGCAATTGGGCCATACCGTCCCAACCAAGCTTATCACCCCCTTTCCTCCCCCCGGCCTTCCAGCCTCCACCTGCCGCCTGCCTTTGCCGGTAATCACCCGGCCCTGTTGCACACTCCTTCGAGCCGGATGGAAGCTTGCGCGAACCGACCTTAGTTTTTCCTCCGAGGAAGCCTAGGGCACTGGTTTCGATGCCAAAAATGAGAGCCCGGGCTTCAATGAACGCCTTGTGCGGGCAGCGGGCACACAACACAACAACACAGCAAGGCGAAAAGCCGAAAGCTCGACGACTATTCTTTCGAGATCGGTCAACGCAGACACCAAGGCAGGGCCTTCCAAGCGAATTACCACGAGCTCTAGGTAGAGGAAGAGCCCGCGAATCTCTGGGCGGCAGACCCAAGCGCAGCTTCCTTTCCAGCTACGGGCAACAGGGGTTGATAACCGCTCTTTAGCGCTACTACGAATAAATCACACGAGCGGAAAACTGCTGCTCTCGATTCGAGCGGAGAGGAACCCAACAAAGTTTTGGAGGGGTTCCTTGAGAGGGGATACAACACGTAACCCCCCGCATTTTGTAGTTGTGATGTCGGTGATGTAATGCATGCCAGATGCAGCATCAAATCATGATCCACCGCACAATAATAAATGCGGCTGGTGCGCTCACGGGGTATCCGTGACACGACTGCCAATTGCACGATCTCACCGTGCAAAGGCTGCTGTTGTACTCCTTCCTGCGCATGCATAGATGTATAGCCTGTAGCCAGGGCGGACGTAACCGAGGCCACACTCCGCGCCCCACGTCGAGTACCTGGTACTTAATACCAGTACTAATATTATTACAGTATTATTTACAAGAATTATAACATACGAACACGCCCAGTATGTTTAGAAATATGAAAAAATAAAAAATAAACACTGCTGCTTCATTCAGCGCTGTCCAGGGGTCATAAGTTGACCAAGCTTTTTACTTTTTACCCCATCTATGCATATGTATCGTACGTACTTGCAAAACGAAAAAACACACTTACTTCTTCTTTCTGCTGACAGCCTGTGAGATCGACCAAACAAGAAGAAATTTGATCAAAACTCAGCTTTTTTTGCGAAAAAAGCTGCGTGTGATACGTCGATCGCGCGTGTTACGGGTGGTTGTTGTGTATACCCTCGTGAAGGATACAGGTCGCTGACTCCCCTGCTAACGCCAGGGTCGACAGGAAGGACTAAGACGTTGAGCTTTGTGGTATTTCTTTTTTCTTTTTTTTTCTTTGTCCTCCGGCGGATGGGGAACAATAAAGCAGCTTCACTAGAAGACTAATAATGTAATTCAATTGGATTTTTGCTAAAAAAGAAAGCTGGATGACCCGTACGTACCAGATATTATTATATTGTGATTGAGAGATGGAGGAGAGACGATGAGCGTTTAGTAGAACTACATAGATTGCGTAATAATAGCGTGCTGAGTACAACACTCTCCTCGTAGGTATCTGCATCGCACTCTGGTATGTATGTTGTACGCAGGGTTGGCTACTGACGAAGCCACAATAATACCATGTATGTACAAAATAGATACTGGAAAATGTAACAGCCTGTTAACAGTTGTTGTATACTGGACTCCCGCAGTAGTAGTATATACTGTAGTAGTAGTAGTAGTGCAGCCGCGAAGCCATCGCCTCCCCCCGGCTCGTTATAGGGGGGCCGTTTGTAATTACCCCGTTTTCACCTCGATTCCCATCACATTCCTTCCCTTCCCATCACAATCCGGGCAAATAATAATGTAAGTCTGGGTTGGCAGCGGGATACAGGTATCTCGTCCCCGTCTCGCCCCCTTCTCTCGCTCTCTCGTGTGGCCATCATCATAATTTTCTTCGTGTGTCAGGTTTGCCATTAAATGCACTCGTGAGAGGCTCAATCGTCCGGGATTGATTCTATTAATAAGACGCATCGAAACTGAAAGTTTGAACAACAGTCGAGTCAAGCTTGGCTCAAACAAGTTGTATGAATAGTAGGCGACAGTGATTAAACATCGAAAACATTTTCGTCGGGCACATTTTGATCAGGATATATATAGACTATATCTATACCAGGTACAAACGATGGCACAAATAAATGTGAGTGACAACAGTGTGAGTGATCGCGCGCATTTTGATAGGACGCACATTTGATCAGACACGTTTGGACGGCGCAATCTCGTTGTGAGTGACAACGACTATCGGACAAAATTCAATTAATTAGATACGTAAATGTTGATCGGACACCTTTAGATCAGGCGTATTTAGTTAGATCAGACACGTTTTGATCCGACATATTTGGACTTATCGTCATCATATCATAGACAGAGAAAACCCCAGTACCCAATGGTAGGATTGTGGCGTGCTTTTCCAGTGTGATGCTTTCTTTTATTTACCGAACGGTTAGACGGTCGGATATACGGGCGACCTCTCATGCATTTTCAGCAGCACCAACTGGTGCAGTGTCCCAAGCGATGTAACGTAAGTCATATTATTGTGATACCCTGTGATACCATAGACAACACATGATACCAATCGAGGCTTGACCTCCGGATTAGGGGAGGGGGCAAGACAATAAGGAGGCGATATCAGTATACCTACTGTATACAACAGTATGCCCCCCCCCTTCATACCCTCCACCCTCCACCCCGGAAGCATCGACCAACAAAAAAGAATAGCCACAGCCACACGTAGACAACGCGCGTACTGCAGCGCTAAACACAACTTACTAATAGTAGATGCTCCCCAGGCGGGTCCTCTCCTACTAACCTCGCCCACCACATGTAACCACCTCTATCAATAGCTTCCCTAACAACTAAATCGGCCATGAAGCTTCCTGAGGCGGATTGATGCTCCAACACTTGAACAGCCAGACAACACGCCACCTCAAGGTGTACCAACACCAACACTGCCTCCATTAGATTATTTTTCAGATTTCAGAGGGTTCAAGGCAGGCTCTAGAAGGGGCGCCTATCCATTTTCCCTGATACTTCCGTGTGCCGACCTCGAGAAGGTTGGTTGAATCGCCAACCAATCAGCGGCCGTCCCGCGCACGAACGCATAGCAATTTGTGACTGCCGGCTGTGAGTTGTCCAACTATGTCGGCTGTGATATGTCCAACCAGGTATGCGAACCTCTCCTCTCCCCTCCTTATCTCGAAGAATTGGGTTCAGGCAATGAGGGTGGTTGGGTGGGCGGGTGGGTGTGATTTTTACCGCGCAAAGTTTGTTACTTGCCCCCCAAGCCAAACATGGCGAGGAGCGAGTTAATAAGCCCCATGATGCCACCTCCGCCACCCACCCCCGCGGGTTTGTTCGGGGTGCCGAGAGAGATCAGCTTCGCGAAAGCGGCGGCGAAGTCCTTGAAGAAGAGGTCCTCGTCGGCCACGTACTCCTCCACCACCTTGCGGAACTCTGCAAAAACCGAAAGCGAACATGCGGACAAACGAACCAGCATAATCACGGGGAACAGGCGTTATCAATAGAAGCACATCAAGCGAACACGTGACCGAGCGAACTAAGGGAACGAACGAGCAAGCCATAAAGCAATAGAGCGAACACTGGATCGAAGGAACAAGCGATCAAGGCAGCACGCGAACACCCCACCAAGATATGGAGTCATCGAGCGAACAAGCGAACAAGCGAACAAGCGTCATCGAGAGAACAGGCCATCAAGCGCACAAGGGGGCAAGCAATCGAGCGAACAATCCCATAAGTAAACAAGCCATCAAGGGTCATCAAACCAACACCAGACGAAACGAACAAGCTACTACTTGTTGTCCCGCCCTAAACGTGGGTTCAGCAGAGAAAGGGCCAAACGTCGTGTTCAAGATCGAAGAACAGGAGAGTAAGGTATCCAACTTCCACGACAGTACTCGTAAAATAACCCAACTTCCATGACCCAGTATGGCACGCACCCGCACAGCATGATTACAGCAGTCGTACTGTCAGTAACAAGGCCGGAAGGGAAGGCGGCAGCACAACAAAACGAAACATCGTAATCAATACAAGGGGGGCTTCGCCGCGGCAGGCTGACGCTCTCCTGCGGCTCCGCGCATGCCCTTAAGGGTCGAGGATGTCATAGGCAAAGGCCATAGACGCGACATCACGTACTGCCAAGGGGTGCAAAACTTCATCATGGTTGAGTGCAGAGCAATTGAACGCCGAACATCGACACAAATTCCCGTTTTTCGTAGCTGTTCGTGCAGCATAATACACTACTAGTCACAAACAGACCCTTGTCCCCCATCATGGGTAACATAGACAAACAAAAACATATACATGTATTCGTACGATACAACGCGTGTACTGACCTTTGTCCCAGACGAGGGCCAAGTCGGCGTGCAGCATCATCAGCTGGCCGCTCGGGTCTTCGAACTGTTCCGGACCGGTCCACCTGTTACAATGTGCCAATAGTTGTAGAGGCGTACATGTTGTCGAGTTGTAATACTGTCTACATGTGGTGTTGAGTTGCCCACAGCACCGTAATGCACAATGCAGAATGGCAACAAGTTCAACAGGAGGTATGGTAGCTTCAACGTACTGCCACGTATCAATAATATTTCACAGGTTAACAGTTCACAAACATCGGGTTACGGCCCAGAAGTAGCGTCGCATAGACCAAGACTACAACAAGGCTCGGCCATAAAGTGCTGAAAAGGCTGCAACAAGACTCAGTCCGGCACGGACGGTGTACTCCAACGCAACACGCACCGTAAAGGCGTCTGAAACATTGGTAGTCCGTAAAAGCGTCTGAAACTACAGGGTAAAGCAGCTACCAGTAGACACTATAGGGTCGTAGAGCTACAGTAGGAGGCTTATACTGCAAGGCTCGTAGAACTACAAAAGGCTAGAGCTACAAAAGCTAACGCTACAAAATAAACTAGAGCTACCGGGCTCAAAGAGCTACTGGTTCTTAGAGCTACAAGGATAGAGCTTTAAGGCTAGATAGTCTAGACCTACAAGGCTGGTGCATATTTAACGCGAGAGCTCAAGGCTAGAACTACAAAGCTAGAGCTAAGACCGTGGAGCGACAATACAAGGCAAGAGCTAAGAATCAGTCTAAAGCTAGAACACAAAGTGGTAGAATACAGCTACAAGGCTAGGGCTACGTGGCAAAATATCTCACTTCTTGCCCTCATGGGTGGTCTTGATCGTCCACTTCTCTTCTACGAGAAGACGGAAATACTCGTTGGAAAATGTAGATTCCGCGTTCGTCCACGGCCCCCAGTACCCTGCTCAAGGCAACACACAGCATCACATTGACTCGCATCACATCACATCAGACGACACAACCATCCCATTACCTCACATGACACGGTCATCACAATAACCGCATCACTTTATATTTACATGACACGACGCGACATCGCGTCACGTCAAGTCACCGGCCCCCAGCACCCTGTTCAAGCCATCACACACACAACATCGCATCCAAGACAGCATAGCTGTCGCTGGGAACTCGCGCAGGATAACTGTAACTGCCGCCAACTATCAACCTGTGCGCATTGGTGGCAGGCGGACGTTCCAGGCAACTCCAACAGGGTCCGTTTCGTTGGCGCGGTCAAAAGTAGAAACTCGCAGCCACTTTACAGTAAATTACATCACACGACATACACATTACATCGCAACATTTCGCGCCGCATCACATCCACATCACATCATCACAACACTGCTACAAATCAACTTCGTGTGGCATTCGAATGTTCATCTTCGTCCTTATCGTCGTGTTTCAGCTTCTCTTTATCGGTATCTTCCTACACCACACCACAACTCGGTACAAGTAATAGCGTTAACAGTTGTAAATCCTGAGTGCGAGAATTGCGTACCGGAAGCATCGGTGTGGCACCGGCCAACGGCGTGGGCCCCAATAAGCGCCACCATCTCGCGATCGTTGAAGCCCATGCGGCCGAATATGTCGCGAATGTGCTGGATCGTTCCGCCGATCGTTCCCTTGTCGGCGTCCGGGAGGCGGCCTAAAGGTGGCACAGACACAAGGAGCCGACAAAAAGTATGATATCAACGAAAAGGCATGAATAGGTACACGTTAATGGTAAAACACATACCGAAAGCATTTTACCGACAGAAGATACCATAAATGCTGGATGGTTCTGCCGATCGTTCCCTGGTCGGCGTCCGGAAGGCGGAACCGACACAAGGTATGATAACCACAAACGGCACGGCACCAACACCAGGTTACAATAGAAGGTAACAACAAGTACCGGAAAAGGGTACCAATACCGGTACCGTATGTGTTGAATTTTCTGCCCATCGCTTCCTTGTAGAACTGGCCCCACGAAGTCACCTGGGCTACTACCACTGGGGTAGGGGATGTGTCCGAACTTCAACGTAACGAGCTGTAATGTTTTACGCGCGGAGCATGGAGGTACTCGTACTGCTGAACGCGCCTCCTAATTGACGCTTGGGAAGACCGCAATCGATGTATTTGGTAGCTATACGTGGACCTTACAAGGGATAACAGTATAAACAGTACCCCGAAAAAAGAAATACCGTAACCCGCCCATCCTCCCCCCCCCTACCGTTCCTTCCCTCTCCCCCCCGCCACTACGGCCATGCATGAAATGAGCACATCCCCGTCCCCCTCCTGTTGGACCTCACACTCACCGTCAGGGACAGTGGTAGGCTTGTCGGAGTCAGTCCTGCCAGATGACCACGCTACTTGAGGCCCGCCCATGTGCTTGATCGCGGTGGCGCCGGCGAGTGTCCACAGGTCCGCGTAAGAGACAGAAGGGTACTTCGCCTTAATCGCTGTGGCACGGAAATCGAGCACAACAAACAACAACCGAACCACGATCACCTACATATCAGGGAGTCAGCATATAGATCATACAATATAGGCCACATAGATCATACGGTACATGTTCATGTTATGTACTGGCATGCCATTATAGGTCGCCCTATTTGATAAGTCTGCAAGTCGTCTGACAAAATAAACATGCGCACATATCAGGTGCATCAAATAGATCCTCCTTTAAGCCTGACACAACGATCATACATACAGCAGTATCAGGTACATCACGTAGTCAACCTGACAGTCACCGCCATTGTTCGTGGGCACACTAACGCGGTAGGAATTGAACGACGGGAAAAAGTGCTCCGTGTCCGCCTACCTGCTGAGCAAGTGATGCGTATCTCAACCCTAACTCCGGCGGATAGCAAATACCCGGCTCCCACATACCAGGTATAGTACAAAATCTCGCATTCGTCCTGTCGGATCTGGTTGCGCCGGCAGCAATTAATACTTAATACCGTACTAGTTTCCCGTACAGGACGCATTGAAAGTACACCTACTGGCGACGTATTGGCGACCAGTTGGCCAACTATTGGCCACCAATTGACTACCTATGGTCAACGTACTGTCGACCTGCTGGCCACCTATTGGTCACGTATTGGCGACATATTGACGACCTGCTGCCAACCTATTGGTCACCTATTGGTCACCTATCGACCACCTATTCACCACCTGCCGGTAACCTCTTCGTGAGCGGTGAACACCTGTTCATAGCTACTGGTATGCTATGTTTACGGTTTTGCACCTTCAATAAAATCCCTGCCTACGTCGAGGCCCGCGTTGGCCCCCCAGTCCTTCTCAGGGGACATGCGCATGCAAGCACCGTTCGACCCGCCTGTGCCGTCCACCTAAAAGACAAATTCGCAATACAGTAGCAGTACAAAATACAGTTAAGCCAGTAGGTGGCACAAGTAGGCAATGCAGTATTGTATACAGTATCGTACGAATCGCAATACAGCGACAACAAAGAGGTACATCAGCAGGAAAATACAGTAAGCCACCTAGTAGAGCAAATAGCAGCCAACGTAGTGGCAATAAAGAGCTATATCAGTGGAAAAGTACAGTAAGCCATATATTAATAGTAGACCATACAGTTGGCAATACCGTTGGCCACGCAGTAGGATCTACACTAGGAAATACTGCTGGAATCACAGAACAACAAGTCAACGGTCAGCACACGGCCGTGAAAAATGCCAGCGCGCACTCTGCGTTGATTGGCCGGCTACGAAGGATAACGATAGCCTTAGCCAACACATAAGCTTTAAGAATGGGGCACGCCCAACCCAATGCAAAGGGCTGCTTGTATTTACTATGGTTGGTTGACGCACAACAAGCCGCTGCAAAAGAATACGATGATTGGCTGGCGGAAAAAAATTGTCTCAACTTGGCGTTACATTTGCCGCCAAGCATGCATCCACACCTGCACACGGTAGGAGCCATGGTGACCTATGACGGGCTCAAAAGGAGCGTTGCGCACATTCAAGCAGCGCCCCTCGTCCTAGTCTTCGAGGGGCGTCGTACACAACCAAATACAATCAAACAGCGTCCCTTTTCTAAACGCCTTGTCTTTCGACATCACCTCACCTTCGAGTAGGTGCCCGACGCGTGCCATGCGAGACGCACGAGCGTGCCAGCGATTGAAGAGCCATCCGTCCTGGTCGAGTCCTCGGCCTCTATCATGTCTACAATGTCCTGCAGGCCAAACAAAAAAATCGACCAATCAGCACATACCTACAAAGCTCTGCAGAGCCAACAATAGCAACACATCAGAAGTGGAGCGCATAGCGATAGAGGCCTCCACCAATTCTACAACGTCATCTGCAAGGCAAACAAAAACGAAGAATCACCGCAGAGCTTGATGCCTCCATCACACCCACAATGCTCTGCAGGGCAAGCACTAGCAACACACCAGAAGTGCATAGCTAGAGGTCTCCATGAGGTCTACAACGTCCTGACAGGCACACATAACCATCATCAGTACTCGTACATACCCGTCTAATACGCAGGATAGCTGGGACCACCCGAGCCCTGGCTCGATCAATATGCTCACTAGTGTAACGAGTGACGTCGTTGAGACCCCTACAGGCATGACGGGGTTGCGGCGCATAGTTCACTGGTTGACTCCTCGGCCTCCATGGGGTCTACTATGTCCTGAAGGGTAACAAAAAGCGGCGGCTTCAATGCATACAATAGCTGGAGCCAACCGCGCGCCCCCTGACTCTCACAAGGACATTTCTATGCTACATCAGGTATACAAATTCCGGCAGAAGGCGATGAACACCTGCGGGGGGCATGCGTCTCCCCACTTCCCACCGGGAGAAACACGCCAACGTATTCCCGCGCACCCTTACCCAAATATCCCACGCACCGAGTACGACCAACAACTACAACTATGTTGTGCCTGCTGTACCTGCGGTTCCGGTGTGTAGAACAAGGCACGAAGTATGATATTATGCAATGATGCAGTATGATATTATGCAATGATGCAGTCGTGGTCCTCATTAGTGCGGTGCCTTGAAATACGACAAAACCCGCACTAAAATGGAACCCCGCCCTATGCCGGAATGGCGAACTACACTATTACTAACAGTACCCCATAGGACGAGCTGGCCGTGACAAGCGATTCTCACCGCATTAAACTGGCGCACCGCACTGAAGGGTACCGCACTAAATCGGGGATCCGCGCTGAAGGATGCCGCATTAAACTGGGGTCCGCACAAAAGGGTACCGAAGTAGACTCAAGACCCGCACTTGCACTAAAGGCTACACACACCTCTCACACTAAACTGACGCTCCACGCTAAAGGGTACGGCATCAAACCGGGACCACGACTGACCTGCTCAACCGCGGCGAAGTCGACGGCAGGAGAAGCAGCCAGCACGGGCTTGGAAAACGCCACTCCAGCCAAGGCAGCAACGGCGGCAGCAGCGGCAGCAGCGGCAGCCGCCGACACCTTAGGGTTTGCCTGACATGAAATGTATGGTTGGAGGAAAGTGCGGCAGGAGGTCCGGTGAGCGGAAGGATTAGATTGGCCAACTATTGCACTGCATGCAAGATAACTAAGGGCCCGCCTGGCATGAAGAGTTGGGCTGGGGCGAACAGCGGAATGGGTTTCTCGTGGCATAAGCGTCGTATATTAGACGACCATCCTGCTAGTAAGACACCCTGGCATGAAAAATCGGGAGGGGAAAAGTACGAAATGAGGTTCGGATAGCAGAAGAAATAGACTAGCGTAATAAAGTTCGGTGGGAAATTGGTGAACCTTCACCAGTAGCCCAGTGGATTATTAGTAGCGACAGCATCTATCGCACGCTGGTAAAAAAAACACAGAGTAGAGACGTGCAATACCCGGTAAGCAAGTATAACGAAGGAAAAATGCTGTACGAATATGTTTAAAGCGAACGATCGATGCTGAAAGCACAAAAAAAAAAAAAAACGGATTGAACCTTAGCCCTTCTGTGACGGCAACACGTATCAAATTCCACTTTCAAGTCATGAACCCAAAAAACGTGGCGGCAAATCAAAAGGTGCCAGAGACAACCTCTGTGCTGGAATCGTCCCGGGGCAACCTCCCAACGAGTCTGCGACTAGCATTATCGATTTCCATCGCTGTGCTGAACTGGACACTCGCGAGGCTGTAATACACAAGACCGTGGAGCATTATAGAGTCCTTTCTCTTGGTAGCACTGAGCAAGCAGCGCAAAGGGTGCTCCGCGGTAAAGGTCGCCACAAGCGCATCAAACTGTCCACGAACACCCATGTAGAGACGAAGAACTCCTCGTCTATGGCAGAGGGGGGGCGTCCTTCGCAGACGATCAGAGCACGTCATATCAAGGTATCGGCGTGGGGGGGGGAGGGGTGAGCTTGAAGATGATCTGGTTCAACTTCAACCCAACTTCAACTTGTACGTCAACTGTCAAATACAAGGTCACTTTCGATAGCAAATTCAACATTAACTTCAACGGCTAAATGAAACAAAAACGTAACCCCACTTCAACTTCGACTGTCAACTACACAACCTCCGCGTGGCACGTGCGTTCGATCTGGACGTAGCATGGTGCTTCGATCTGGACGACTTGTTGCGTGAGCACCCACAGAAGGTACCTGCCGCCGGAAATGCCAACAATGGGATGAGTATGCCGGACGATCGATTCATCTGAAGGGGCGCGGTGGGCACCCCCACGACCCACTGACGGGGGGGGGCGATGGCGCCCCAAGCGCAGCATCATCCCCTCCCAACATCGACCAAGGGAACGGTGAGGATCCCCCACAGTTCTACAGGGGGGGGGGTCAGCACACGTGCACAGCGATCGCTGGAGGCGGCTCCTCGCGATGATACTGGGCCAGGCTCGGGGTCTAAGCCAGCGCCTAGTAGATAAACCGACTGAAGTGTCCTGGTTCTCCCTCGATGTCGCACAAGCGTTGCTTGCCTTAGCCTATTTACAACAGACACCTTACCGCGACGAGAAGAACGCGTGCATGCTGGACAGACGCAGCAGCCGTCATGGTTGAAGGGCATGATGGGAAGAACACAAAGGAAACACTGTTTGCATGCCGCGTGGTTGACCAGCAGACGTTGAACCGTGCCCGCAGCAAGCCACGGCAAAAGGCGCTGAAACTAGAAAAAACAACGAAGCGTGGCACTAAGGCTATAAAAATACAGGTGTATGGTCGCAAAACAGGCGGCACCTACGAAGTCGCGAACGCCGTAAGTGTGAAAACCCGTAGGCGCAAATGTGTACATATACATTATTTACATACACGAGAGTACGTAAACACTCGCTTGGTGCCTACGGGTTTCCACTCCTACGGCATTCGCGGCTTCGTACGTGCCAGCTGTTTTGCGACTATACAGCTGTCTTTCTTTAGCCTCGTATCACGCCGCGTTGTACTCTGAACGCTCTCAAGTCCGATGCCGCGGGCTTCTGCGGGGGCTAATCCACGTCTTCTGGGCAACCACGCGTTGTGCAAAACGCTTGCTTTCCCTGTGTCTTGCCCGTCCCCCCCCAACAGCCATGATAGCTACTGCAATCATGGTGAATGCGTATTCCAAGGTTCAGGATGGCCGCATCGAATATCCGTCCTTACGACGAGATGTCGGTCGTGCATAGGCTAAGACAAGCAATGCTTCCGCGACACCAGGGTCACGCTTGCTTGGATATTTCAGGGGGGGGGTAATACCCGCTAGGCGCTGGCCTTGTGCCCCAGGCCCGGCGCCGTGCGGTCGCGGGGAGCCGTCTCAATGGTCGCCTCAATTGTGCGCTGCCCTTCCCGACAGAACCCCCGGGGGGGGGCACCGTTCCCTTGGTCAGTGTCAGGAAGTGATGATGCTGCCCTCGGGTCGCTATCGGCCCTCGCTGCCATCTTCCTGCGGTGTCTGGCCGAGCCATGTTCATCGTCCGGAATGCACACCATTGTGCCTATCAATGGCCAGTGAGTATATGCTGCCAATGAGTATATGCTGCGTGCAGTGTTTTTTGCTCGGTGACCGGGTTGGGTTTGTTGGCGTTATTGTTGCTAGATGCCCTTTGTTAGATATCCTGGTTTGCCTCGAGCACCCCTTAGATTGTCAAATACTGCTGTGAAATGTGAATAGGGTGTTCGTTTGAATCAACTCGAAATGGCGAACATCGCATAAACCTTTTAACCGTGGCAGGCGTTTTGAAAGATGGCTGCGCTGCAGGGCTTGGGCTGCCAAGGCCCTCTATCCCTGTTTCTCTCACGCTCAGTCCAGCGATACACGAAGCATAAGATTCGAGCAAGGGGCTGCACCTGTTACTTAGCCAACAAAACGAAAAATGCGGTACAACCTATAGCGTCAAATATAATTGAAACCGGGGTTTGGTCAAAAACAGCTCCGCAAATTCCTTCTGGGTCATTGAGCGATCTGTGCTCTTTCACCGGTGCCGTGTTCCCCAATGAAGCGTTCACATGACACACCACGCCCGTAGCAACCCCACCAAGTCGTGATATAATCCGACCTGTATTTGTGTGACCTTTGTCTTGCTAGAATTGGAGAAATCCAGTGCGCCACGGCCATATAGTATAAAAAATGAAAATACGTGTATCGTTTGCGCAGATGCTACGTATGCTCCCAGCAATCGCGTCGCCAGTTTAGGTATTTTTCGCCGACACTGTCGAGGGTCGCGGTGGTAAAAGTTGATGAAATCGCCCAAGATTCGCCACTAACTCGTGTATACAGGCAGGGAAGGTATCCCCGGAGGTGGGCTTTGTGGTTTATCTCGCTGTCACCGCAATAGCTGGAGGCGTGTTCGACGTGTTCGACGTGTTCCTCAAAAAAAGGGCGAAATGTGGACAAAAAAACACAGTCAGCGTTGTTGTGTGGTGGTGCTAGATCACAAAAAAAAGTTTCTTCAAAATTACTCGTACATACGTACTGGCACCGATCATCGTTACGGCAGCAAAAAAGTAATTTTGCCACAGTTTAGTAATCGTAGAAAGAGAAAATCCGACGACTTGGAACCTCATTTTCAAACTTCGGCGACACTGTAGTCGCGGTGCTCAAAAGGTCACAAAACTGCTGCCGCTTTGCCACACTGATGTGAGAGCACCTATGACCCCATCGCAGGGTGGTGCATTTTATGATTAGCTGCGACGCCGGAGTTAAGGTAGAACTGCCGAATATCTTACCCAAATACAGTGATAGAGGTGGTTCCAGATCTGTATTTCGGCCTAGTTAGGCCTTCTTTTTTTTGTGGGCAAAGCAACACGGGTGGTTTTCAGCAGTTATCAGCAGCTAGCTGTCAGACCACTGGACTTAAACTTACGAACAGATTCGGCTGTCGAGGGGTCATAAGTTGACCAAGCTTTTTACCCTATGTACACTTGAAACATGAAAAAATACACTTCAGCTGTGATGATGATGTGTGATGATGATGTGTGATGATGATGTGTGATGATGATGTGTGATGATGAGATCGACCAAAAAGGACTGTGAACAACATTCAGCTTTGCAAGCTGCGTGTGATACTTCGACCTCGCGTGTTACAGGGTGTGTACACCCTCGTGAAGGATACAGATCGGTGAATCCCCTGCTAACGCCAGGGTCAACAGGAGTAAGACGTTCAGCCTTGTGGTAAATGCCGACAAGCCATGGACATCGTGTTGCAGCAGCAGGCAGTATCACATCAGCAGCCAGTACGTGATGCAACCATTCATATTCGCTCTGTGCAAAACCGTATTTCCGGCTGGCGCATACCGGCACGATAGGGACCACTGCTGCTGTACCGATGACGCGTAATATGTACAAGGTCTTACTGGTTACTGGTACTATTTACCAGATATGATACGTACTAGCAATTGGTGGTGATGAGGCGCCGCGGCCTCAATACCTGCAGTAGTCAAATCTGCGATTCATCATATCATATATGGAGTTCCTTGTAATGTCTTGTAATGTATTGGCATTGAGCGCGTCCCAGAACCAATTGCTCCTGCGGTAGATTGGCTCCGGATTCTTTATGTTGAAGCTGCTCTCGTAAACATTTACGCGGCGCGGCCACCCATCTGGTAGCAAGCCATAGAAGCCGTTGCACCTTGATTCGAATTGAGGGTGTACCAGGTTCGACATCATCACTGCCTCTGGTATTCCGCACGAGAAGGGTACACGATGGCGGAGAGATTATGTTTTTCTCGACGCGCTTGTGGGCTTGTGGGTATTGTAGGTTTATTCTCAACGAGCGTGTGGGCTTGTGGGTATTGTGGGCTTATTCTCGACGAGCGTGTGGGCTAGTCGGTGTATCGTGCGGCGGTTACTCGGGTAATACATGTGCGGCGGAACTAGCTCTACTCTTTGTTTCTATGTAAAATTGAATAATCAAAGAGAAAAAATTGGCCGTTTCACTATGTGCTGTCGATTATTAGACAGATGAAGCGGTTCATCAGTGTTTTTCAGTTCTGGTACGTTGGTACGATGTTTTGAAAACTCGAAAAAAATATAGAGGAACCCAGTTTTGGTGGCGGTGAAACACACGCTGCCGCGCCTGCCTCGACGAACTCTCGAGGACTTACAGCGGAACCAGTTCGAGAAGAGTTGTCTGTTTTTTGTGCGTGCACGGAACCCGTCGGGACTGGCCTTGGTGTCGTGTACGTTGAGTGCAATGGACAAACGTGGCCGAAAGCAATGTTGACGTACACAAACATACACACAAACACACACAAACAGCGAAAGTCGTTCAAGGCACCCTACCCCCTACCCTCTAATGATATGGTGTCCGATATGAAGAGGCCTTCATTCATTGGAAAACCAAGACTAGAAGGCTCAGCGCTGCGCGCTTCGCGCGCCTCATTATTATACCAGGTAACTATCGTATTAATAGTGATGGTGTATGGTTGTTGTTCTCACATTAACTCGCATATTCAAGTCCGTGGTCACAGGACAGGCTCCAGTCACTCTGGAGCTGAGGAACACCCCAGAGAAAAAAAAACACAAACCAAAGGGGTACACGCATATATCACAACTGACGCAATTCATGCCTCCGCCAGAGACATATAAAAGTGAAATCGGGAGTCAGCCTACGATGTGCCAGGCCCATACTGGTGCATACGTCTCACTACTCGCGCCTGAAAAAAACTATACCGCTTGCCACTACCACGTATGTATTACACGTAGTACCTATCAATACACATACGCACGTCAGACTCAAGTCAATTGGAAAAAAAAGAAAAAAAAGAAAAGAAAATAAGACAAAGTAAAGGAAAGAAAATAAAATAAAATAAAGCGAAACATGAAAGGCAAGAAAAGAAAAGGCAAGAAAAGAAAGACAAGACAAGACGAGGAAGCAAGGAACGGAAAAGGGAAAAAACGTCATACTAGCAGACCTTAGGAACTAACTGAACACGGCATTGGGCTCATAGAGGGTATCACGTGCATCAATTGGCACTCGGGGGAGAACGCAACAAGGTGGAGAAGTCAGGGCGGCGTTACGCTAGCTTGTGGCGGCCATTGGAAGGCCCAGAAACTTCAAGACGATCATGGCCAGACCCAGACTTCAGTCTCTTGGGCAGGACGCCCCCCCTTCCTCCCCCCCTCCTCCTCCTCCCCACCCTGAGTAGCCCTTACCCCCAACAAGCTCCCCAATCATCACCCTCTGTGGCAGACGCTCCTCCCCCGCACGTGCTACGAATCCCGCAAACAATATCCTCCGTTTGCGCATTATTGCCTTCATGCTCTCGGAAGCAGTCTTGGCAAGGGCGTCGGCGTACGATAGGGTGTGGTCGTCGCGCTTCCGTTTCCGCCATCCGAGGCATCGTAGGAGCATGGAATAATGAACCCGTCGTAGCCTGTCATAGTCAGGCTTGTTCGGGCTCAACGTAATCCAACTGTAGGGTAGTGTCTCGATCACCTCGGCTTTCAGCAACCGCACCTTCAACCTTAAGCGCACACCCGGGCGATCATAGATTTCCATCTTGTACCGCTGGAAGCACGCCCAGGCCCTCTGAAGACGCCGGGTTATTTCGATGCAGAGTTCTCTGTCTGCGGTGATAACCCCGCCCAAGTATACAAACTCGATCGTTTGTATACTTGGCCGGCTACATTGATGGTGAACGACACCTTCCCGCCCCCTTTGGTTTTGCAGGCACTTGACCTATGTTTTCGCCTCGGAGACCGTAAGCCCGAACGCCGAGGACGCAGTCACGATCACCGTCATCATCCTCTCCAGTCCTTCTGATGATCGCGATACGATGTCCGCATCTTCAGCGTACAGCACACCCCACAATCTCTGCACCTCCTCTTCCTCCTTCCCCCCCCGCCCGTTGACTTTGCCTGTGCTTGAAGTGCCCTTCTTCTCGCCTTTCTCCTTTCGTTGGAGCTGCACCATGTTGTCCGTGATGGCTGCATCAGCGAGGAAGCGTTTCTCGGCCACACGCAGTACCGCCGTGAAAAGCGTGCTGAACAGCAGTGGCGCGAGCACGCATCCTTGCCCGAGACCTTGCCCCACGCCGAACTTATCCGAGCACTCTCCATCATCCAACCGCACGCATGCTTGCATGTCGTCGTGGAATTGGCGGATGACGGCGAGCATTCTCGGTGGCACGCCAAAACGAGCAAGGACACCCCACGGAAGGGTTCGGTCGACGGAGTCATATGCTTTGGTGCGATCGATAAATCACAAGTAAAAGGGGGTGTCCTTCTTCCGCGCCAGTTCCTGCGGTCGTCGTACATCATGTCAACCGTCGATCGTTGGGGTCTGAACCCACACCGTTCCTCCGGCAGAATGTTCACGCGTTCGCAATAGTCACTCAGGCGACCCGCGATGACTTTGAGGAGTACTTTGCCGGCGTGAGCCACGAGGGAGATGCCACGACAATTGCCACACTATGTAGTCCGATCTTATGGTATACTTCGAGTATATGTATACCTGGTACCGGTAGGCGACAAAGGTGATCACCCATAGCCATGATGCCTCTCGCGCCTGGTGCCTTGGCAAGTGCGTGAGGAGCTATTAATAATATTAATATGATAGTCGTGAGCGACAGTACTGAAAAAGCAGCGAATCTTCGTGGAGAAAGAGAAATGAGGATGCTGCCGAGCTGCTGACTGCTGACTGCTTCGTTTTGTCATGTATCGTATGTACCTGCTTGGTACATGTATTGATCGTGATATCAGGCCGTCAGCAGTCAGCATGATACTCGTGATACGACATCATGGTGCCGCGTTGCGTGACATTCGTTTCTGGAGAAGAAGGCCACACCTGGAACAACCAGGAAACTCCACGATTCCCCAATCAATTCCCCGCCCCGTCTGGAGGCCCCGTAGTTCCGCAAAGCTCATGGTTCACGGTCAATGAGCGAAACATGCATACTGGATACAAAAGGGCTGCTGCTGTGGTACTGCCATGCACCACAGGTATTAATAGGTATCAAAACGAGTTGCTGGTATACTGCGAGATTGGAGTACAAAACATGACTGGAACATCGAAAACATATAGTATATGCAGAGGCAATTTCCGCGCAAAAACAGAGTTCCTCTAACACACCGCCATCACCCCGGCAACTACATCGCAGTACTACTATCCAACCGTTCGCACAGGGCAAATCCCATGGAACAAAAAGCAGGCCCTGGCCACCACTCATCAAACGCCCGCGGCAACCGGCTCCAACATCAACATGCACCCTGACTGGCCTGTTCTAGCCACGTACACGCTCGTACCGGTACATAAACTAACTCACCGTGGGCAAAGCAGGAGACGCCGCGACAGTGCTCATCCCGACCGGGCGCGCGGCGGGGCGAGCAGCCAAGGCCGCTGCTGAGCGTGCAATCAGCATCCTTCGTGAAGAGTTCATAGCCGAGTTCATGATGCCTGCTCTGTATTATAATTCGCCCCGCTGCTGTTGGTTGTGGTGATATTCGCGTGTGTTTGCGCAAGCCGCGATGTTGCACGCAAGAACGCAAGCCTCCCGAGAACCGAAAATAATCTGTTTGATATCTGTTTGATATTATATGTATCTGTGTGGTAGATTTTTTACTAAAAAATATTATCAACCCCTAATCCCGATCCGTAATGCCGATATTAAAAGTGAAACACCGATTTCTCTTTTGTGCCTTATGTCTGATGATCTCTTGCTCACACTCTTTGTTCTGGTTGCGCGAGACAGCCTGCCATGTCCGAGGAAAAGGAGGCCGTGCCAATTGCTGTTCCCGTGGAGAACAAGCCTGCCGAGGATGCGGGAGTGGATCTAGCCAAGCAGAACGAGCAAACCGTTGCTCAGACCAATGCCATCAACGATGCAGTGAAGGCAGCTCAGGTACGAATTCTTCCATCTTCTTGATCCTCGTTGCCTTGTTGCCTCTCAGCAGGTTGGTTACGGTAGAGCAGTTGAAGGTGTTGTTACGAGACAAGAGCATGGTAGTGCCGCCAAACTGTGCGCCCGGCCGCTACTGCTGTACTTGCTGAATAGGGCAGCATGTGTTAGTCTCGAGATTTATGGTTGCTGTTCTCTTCGTCCTTTTCTCCTTCGAGGTTATATTACACCCTGTCTTTACCAGTACGCCGTTATTGCTCTGTTCTCTGTTCTCTATTCTACGAATGGAATGATACACACTGCACAACAGCAGAGTATTGCTGGTGTGACCTCAATTCAGATGCGGCACGAGACTCTCCTGGCTGGTACTGCTGTGGGTACGTCGTTGTAATATAACAGCAGTATATGATGCCCGACAGCACACCACCTGTGATGCCAACCTGCTGTATAACTTCACATATAAAGAGGAAAACGTTGCTGTTTCGCTGCTCTGTTACCCCTGCTACTGAGAGTGCTTGATTGAAAAAACAACTTCACGTCTCGAAATTAACCGACAAATGCGGCATCGGCCTACGACACAGGGGCACGGCAGCGTCCATGATACGACGACATGGTACTGAGTTGCAGGCGACGACGAGTTCGTGTGCCATCTCCATTCTGTAACGCGAGGACTTGTGTGACACACGCGCAGGGTGGCGCTATTCGTGTCGTACTGATGCGCGGTCACGCGGTCACACTTGTATCACCCATTGCACTTATATCGTAACGTTTCCACTTACGTACGTAACTGGTCACTACAGACACATAGACCAAACTATTACTATTAGTCTAATAGTATTACCGACGCTGTACGCGTTTCCGGCGACACAATCAACCTCGTACCTCGTAATGCATCCCCGTATTCCCGGGGACACAATCATTACATCCGACCACGGGTTTAGCTGAACTGCACCAACATCTTTTTGGGGCAAACCGCTTGGAATATGTGTGGGATAAGTTAAGCAGCAGCAACTGTTAACGCTGGTCATCTCCCAATCCTCCTATTCCGCCCAATCCTATGATATACCTGGTGCATTCGAATCTGGCAGGCCAAGGTTGGACCCAAGGAAGACCTGGATGCTTTGTTGCCCGAGTACGAAGGAAACCCGAAGCCGGGGTTCCGCAAGGGAGTGCAAGACTTGGGGCAGGTGCGTACATGGTGCAGTATATGGCCACCATAGTTCGGCGGGGCGGCAGGATCCCTCCCGTATATTCCGACGCCCCTCAACAACTTTGGCCCCACTTGAAATTTCTGCAGTCTGTGCAGCGTTTTTCAAGCGGGAGGCTGAGTAGTGGCCTCATTGACGGGACTTGGGGCCCCTTGCTGAGTGTTGCGTACACTATATTGTGCAAGGGACGAGATCCGTCAAAGTGGGGGGAAATGATGCAGACAAGTCTGAGGTCCCCTATATACCGCTCTTCTTTATCTCGAGATCCCTTAAAGGGGGCCACTGGCTTTATTGTACTCACTGTATCATATCGTATTGTACTCTAAGGCCAATTATATTGTACAGTCGGATCAATCAGTCGGAAAGGGCCTTTGCCGACTGGAGTTTTTGCGACTGGAGTCTTCTGGGCCTCCTCACTGTCAGTCGAGGCGATTTTAGAGTTTGTGTCCTTTCTGGGCGGTTGTTGTGAGGGAGTACTGTTGTATGACGGTCAAAAGCCGGTTGGAAGCTCTGTGCTTCGTGCATTCTCCGTGGGCAACGCTTGCTTCACGCGCAGCGAGCCCTTGACCAAGCGGGTTGGTGGCATTGAACTTGGTCCAAAGCCATCAAAGCTACGATGGTGGCGTTGCATTAAGCAGAGCCGCCACAGCTAGAATACAACAAGCGCTAACGTTGTTAGAAAAATGCCACCAACACCGCGCGCTGCTGCCATCTGCCATCGTATAATACACGCTGGGGGCGGATTGGACTAGGAGTGTGCCACGCCGACTTGCGGCGAAAAGCAGCAACGGTGATAGCAGCCAAGCCAGCGTCGGCGTTGTTGTAGGATACTGTGGTACCTGGTATGGGGTTGTGGGCGTGCGTGTGTTTTTGTGGTGGGATGAGCGATACGATGGGTTCATAGACGTTTTCGCTTGAGCAATCCGACTGGCACATCCTGTCGAATCGACGACCTTTTTGAGCTGACCTTTTTCCACTGGATGTGCGAGTCGATCTCTCAGCCGAAAAAGCTCTTTGTCGACTGTGTAAGAAGCCGGACCTGGTCTTCAATCGAAGGACTTTTCCGACCGACGGGTCCGATTGTATAATAATTGGCCTTTTCTTATACAGTCGGATTCCGTCAGTCGAAAACGGCTCTTTTCGACTGGGATTTTTTTTTTCCCGACTGTTCCTTTGCGGTGTGTGTAGCTTTCATGTGCTTAAAAATTCGCGGTATGGATGCGCAAAGGAACGGTAAGCTACGCTGCGCCAAAAAAATGATCTAAAAGTATTTTGCCTGTGGGGTACAGAGTCAGTCGTGCAAGTGGTGAAAGCCCGATAATGAAAAAAAACGGGTACCCCGCCCATACCGTAGCCAGTCTTGGGGTCTTGGGGTCTTGGGGTCTTGAGGTCTTGAGTCCAGTAGTGATCTGTGCGGAGGACTGGTGTACTTCTGGGAGTATGTGTTTTAGCGAGTATGCATACCATGCTCAGGTGCGCGATGCGTCCTCATCACCAATTGAGCCCTCCAGCGTCGGCCTGGGCGTGTTTCTTTCCGTGTATGTGTACCGCCCTGGGTGTAGCTCAAATATGTTTTCGAGCACGAGTACGCTCAACCCGGTAAGCCTCGTTTGTACCTCGAAGTAACGCTCAACCCGGTATGCCTAGATTATACTTCCAATTACACCATCACATGGCTTGAGCATATCCTCTCGTAACACGCCACAACATACCATCATAGCATCATATTCTATAACAAATCCTAACGTTTATTGTATATTACTATTTTGAGTTCGTTAGCTGTGAGGTCGATCAGTTTACGGGCCAATAATGTTTGTTTTTTTCTTGTTATTTCAGCATTTCCAGTTACAAGTAGATTGTGCCTCAAAACGGTGACACGGTTCTAAACTTGCAACACCCTCTGTTTCTGTATTATTGTTTTTGGTGTTAGCGCTACTCGGCTCTGAGACGGGTGCGCGGCGACGGTAACTGTTTTTACCGGTCCTTCCTGTTCGGGTATCTAGAGCAGCTCCTGCAGGGCATCAAAGCAAGAGGGGAAGCAGAGACCAAGGCTATGCTGGAACTCAGCCGGGTGCGGCAGGTCGTATACGACAGGTACATGTGGCACCTGGATATGTATTTTTGTATTGCGGGTACAATACGTTACTGCGGTTGTATGTAAATGCTGTGTACAGCACTCTTCATAAGGTACTATTGTTACACCAATCATGCCGTTTGACAAGCACTGCTGAAACATAGCATTAGTCCTACTCTGTGCAGACGCTGCTCAATTGGTGAGGGTCAAGATTGGAACATTCCACCCATTATCCAACCGGTATCCAAGTGGTATCTAATCCAACCAGTATCGAACCAGTATCCAACCTGTAGCCGGCCAGTATCCAACCGGCACCCATCTAATATCCAAGCAGAATCCAACCAGTTTCCAACAAGAAATCCAACCAGTATCCAACAAGCAGTACCCAACCGGCACCCAACCAGTATCCAACCAGTGTCCAACCAGCAATCCAAACGTAATCCCACCAGTATTTTCCCGACCGGTACTCACCCAGTTTCTAACCGGTGCCCGGTTTGTGCCGTGATCCTTTTTCGGCCCCTCTCAGCAAGGCGGCCTTGGTATCATTAGGGTACGAGGAAGTCGCTTTGGATGACTTCTGGCAGACCTTTGTGCAAGAATTGGACAACTTGCCCAGCATGGAGATGGGTCAGCTAGAGGTATGTGTGGGTTGTTTACACCTTATACGGAGATTGGGGGTTGGGGGGGGGGGCGTACGTTTTTGTTGTTCGGCCATTGGCCACGCATCCCTTTTGAGAAGGAGTGCCGTATTTACCCCTGATGGAGACGCCTCCAACAATTTGGGCGCTCAGTGCGCTTCTTTCATTTATAACTTTAAACAACATTGCTTTTTTATCTTATTTGTTTCCTCTCTGGTCGTCTGTGACCGCCATCTATCTCCCAGGACCGCGATCGTTTTGTCGTCACTATGTAATGTTTCAAACTTCTCCATGTTACGTCGGTCTATTGTCCTCGTGTCCTCCACTAACACGTTCCATTTCTCCTTGTACAGTTCACGTTTTCCCACTATGTGGGTTCTACCCTCGTCTGTGTTGCCATAAGGATTCCTCTGTTCGCCGTCTTCCACCTCCCTGACCAAAACGTTTTTGTCCACACGTACGGCAGCCTCGTGTAATTTTCTTGATGTCGCGGTCCACAAAAATGTCCTTCCCCCTCCGTTATTCTAGGAGATAGATGGTCTCGGTGGTGGCCACAGACGGTGAAACAGGACTGGGATAGGATAAGCAAACCGTGTGTACGTAATATATGGGAAAAGCGTAATGAGCGCCCAAATGTTGGAGGTATCTCTATTAGGAGTAGGAACGGTACTCCGTCTCGAAAGGGATGCGTGGCCAATGGTCAAATAAATGATTACGGCAAGCAGCAAATGATAACGCCCCCCCTCCCCACCTTCCTTTGAGGTTGACATCAAACCTTGGCTCTTGCGCTTTTCTTGAGAATGGCTGTTTCGAAGGCCCATGGTTACTTTAAGTATTGGGTGCTATTATACTGTGCTACTGCATTTGCTTGGTTACAGCAGACGGTTTCATATCTCACCGGATTTATCATGCATTTTTTCGCGATGGACATATATTTAGAGTCCTTCGCGCTGACCGAGAGCGAACTAGAAATGTCGAATTTATTTTTGTCTCGGCCTCAGACCGGGATCCGTTGAACCCCGATCTCGGGGCCGAAAGCTTACGGTTTCTCGCGCGCGCAGTCTCGAGGTCACGCGCCGCCGCCAAGCACAGCGACCCCGAACTGACCTCGTTTGGGCGGATGTTGTGGAGGTGCTCGCTGCCGGAGAAGATATCTGTTCGTGCTGCTGTTGGTCCGCTAACGAGTATCAGATAGCCCTGAGGGACCTGACAATGAAACTATGTGGGGAAGGGAAACTGGGGAATGGTTTGGCAGAGTCGTAGGAGAAATACTGGTGCTTTACGGAAGGATGTTCGATTCCTATCGAAACGGCATCTACGCCATATTTTCGGAGGAACATATTAATTATGTAGTAATGACAGTTGGTGTCATTGAAAGCTTCAGGCAAGAGACCTTCAAGTTCTGATTTTGCAATCTGGACTCTGCGATACGATTGTCCAGTGTCTGAAATTACAGTAAGAATAGTAACAACTCTTCCGAACGACAACTTGATCTCAACTCGGTCAAACCTGGCACAGCCCAGGGACGAGACCCCAAAAGCTAGGATACTGACTAAGGTAAGCTACGCTGCGAGCTCGTATTGCCCACTTAGCCCAACCTGCTGCTCCCGTATGTTCTCACTACAATTGTCATGCCACACGAGTTGCTAGGCTACCATCTGCCTCTGAGGAAGAAAAACTTGGGTTGGGAACAGTCGAACAGTCGCTGGAAATTTACGAGAACAGTCTGGCTTGCCGAAAATAGAAACCACATGAAGACACGAAGATACATCACACACTAGCGCAACCACGAACCTAAGTTACGCCCTCAATACCGCTCTCCCACCGCCACCCCCAACCTCATCGCGGAGCTGTGCTGCAGTTGAGACGGCACGAACGAGGACATTCAGCAGCGGCAAGAGACGATGTGCACTGCGCTCGTGCCCCTCTACGTAGTTCAGCTCATTTTTTCAGCACGTTCTAGCGCTTGTAGCTGCACTTTGTGCCACATGGAAAGCGCCAGGTCTCTTGTGCAGAGGCGTCTGACGTGTTGGCTTTCATGTAGGTGGCATCGCCATGAGGCTGACGCCACCCTCGGGTAATGTGTGCCTGCTGTGTCTAGTGGATGCTGGCGTGGGCTGGTGTAATGTCGTGCCTTGTGGAGTGTGGTAGTGTTTTGGCGATAGAGGGCGGTAAGGACTGAGCCAACAGCGTGGTGTTGAGAGTAGCAATAACATTTCCCAGCCTATTCCAGCACCCGTGAACAGATTGAAACCGCCGAAACTGCGACGTAATGCTGTCACTTTTAGCCAATCGTAATTCATGCGGAGGCTCCGGCCGATCAAATATTGCCCCGTTTTCGAACTCGGCAACTCACAAAGTCAACCCACGGAAGATCGAAAAACAGGGATGTTTTGGGGCAATTTTTGCTATAACCCTTGGAAATCCATTTTTTGTCGTGGGTCGGGACGGACAGCTCTTAACCAACAAATTTAACGAAAATGTGTGAATCGCAAACACCTCGCGGGGTTGTGCGTTTTTGTGTCTGACGGGCGCTCGAGTTTCAGTAAACATTATTCAGTTACAGTCGGTAGCTGGCCTTTTTTTGTGTGTAACTCAACTACTAATTCGTAGTATAAATAGAGTGTTTGCGAAGTACAGTACCAACTTTGGTTGCGTAGGAGTTGGGTAGGAAAAGTTATGATATATTATTAATAGTACTGAAACCGTCGAATATGACAATCGAAGGACAAGCCAACCGACAAAAAAGCAGCGCGAAAAAAAGTTGAAGCATGTTTTCCAGCCATTTCTTCAACTTGCGACCTTATTTTTCCGGTTGGGTTGACGTTGGGCTACGACATTCGTCGGCGTCAATGCCATCATTTTTTTCCCCCAACACAAGCGAATTTGGAAATCGCAAACACCCGAATAACTAGCCATGAAGTCCACTCTCAACCCTAGTGACAGCATTTTGTGATAGTGTAACATTGCTAGCCTTGACCAACGATACACACCGCTTCGTATCGTCTCTTGAATGTTTCTTAACGTGAATGTTCGCTTCGGCGGCAGATCAACTTTCGAGAAGAAGCCGGACCTTGTGAGTACATCGTGTGGTACTGCCGGATGCTCACCAGCGGCTTCCTCAAGCTCAACGCGGATAGGTGAACTTTCTACGGTAGCCGTCTCCACATTATTATGTTACAGTACCTGGTACAGTAAAAAGGGATCAAGTGCTGAGAGCGCCTAGCAGCGTGGGTATGATAGGTACAATTCGATTCGATTGGATTCGGTCGAGTCGACACGAGCGAAGAAAGGGCCGAAGCATTCGCGCGATAAAAATGAAGGCGTTAGTATGCCATGGTGGGGAGGGGAGAGAAGAGCCTGCTTAGTGACCCTGCATCTGAGTTACGTTTAGAGAGGAGGTAAGAGAAACAAAAAGTGTGAAGATGCTAGATGGGATGAGCGAAAAGAAAAGGAAAGAAAAAAAGGTAGCGTATGGATTATTTCGTACAGGGATCTTACTTGGGGAGCTATATACTGACTAATGCAACCGGGTGAACAATCCCAATCCGAACGACGACGCAACTACTGGGGAATTCTACGATAGGGGTACAGTACCTCTTTTTCGCTCAACTATTTTCTGAATGACGGGGGTCCTTAACCCCTTTTTACAATTGGAAACCCGTTTTGGGGACAAATCTACTTGAAGTTCGTATAGGAAGGGATTTGGGGGCTCTAAAGGGATTAAGCCACGACCCTTAGAAGGGCGTTCTTGTTTATCAATGTCACCATACTGTTAGTAAGTGGTTTCGTGTACTTCAAGCATGGATTGAACTTTTTGATTCACTCAAAATCGTTTTTTTTTCGCTCAAGGGGTACTGTGTACAGTAGTTGATCAAGTGACGAAGAAGCCTCACAGAAGAAAATGGGCACCTTTTCCGTACTGTTAATAGTATTAATAGTACTATTAGTTATTAAATTTACTAATATTAATACTACTATTAGTTATCAATAGTACTAACATAAATAGTCCTATTAGTTATTAATAATACTAATAGTAGTAATAGTACTATGATATTAGTAGCATGGGTCGCCTAGGTATATCGCGAGTACTGCGTGTAATACGCAAATGGCGTTCCAAGCGTTGAAAGGGTGTTAGGTACGTTAGATGAGGAGCGTAAACAGTCTCATCACACAAATTACCGTAACCGTAAGGTAGTAGGCGCAATTCGATGCGAGTCGACGAGGGAAGAAAGGTCTGAAGCCTAAAAATGATAGCACGTACCGTAGTGGGGAGGGGGAAGAAGAGCCTACTATATGGCCCTGGATCCGAGCTAAAAAAACAGATGCGAAGATAATATAGATGGTAATGAGCAAAAAACAATAGAAAACGAATATGTATAGCACGCATCGATACCCGTGTACAGCAGCAGGCGTTTTTTTTTTCTCGTCTTCATGTGTCAAGTGCGCTTCCACCTCCCGTTGAAAACCCAAAGTTCCTGTGGCGCCGTTGGTTTGCCTACGTACGGCGCGGGACTCGTTTTTGCATCTTGTCGTGATAGATTTCTTCCGTTTTTGGAGCATACTGTGGACATGCACGACTTTTGCCAGCGGGAGGTGGAGCCCATGGGAAAGGAGTGCGAGCAGGTGTGTGATCGCTGTACAGTCGTGGCCCCTTTATAGTCTGGTATCTATAGTGCTGGTATGTGCTATTAATAGTATTACTAGAAGGAAATGCCGGAACTGTAGCGGCAACCAGCACTGATTACTCCGCATACTGCCACTACTGGTCGTTCCCATCTGTGCCAAGCGATTTCACGGGCACTGCAGCGGGCAACCGGCACTATAGATGGACCTCTACGTTGACACGGCCGTTACGGTACCTTGATACAGGCAAACGATTCTTGTAACTAGTTCTATATTACGGTATACCTGGTAGACGGTAGATACCCCAGCCCGTAAATACCGTTCCCGTTCGTGGTGGTAAATCTGATGTGCACGTACTTTTTTTAACCGTCTTTTTTTTTTCAGTCATCACGATGTATTGTTTTTCGTCTGGTTTGTGACGAATGGGTTAGCAGTAGTAGTAGATTTCAGGGAAATGAGGTGTTCAATATTGTGAGAACGTCATGATCGCCATCTTAAGTGCTTCAGTGTGGCACACGACCCTCCGCGCCTCGGTTACCGATCGATCCATTTGTTGCTTCGCTCGTGTCATAACCTCCTCCCGATACGCGCTACGCCAGGGGTACAGTACCTCTTTTTGGCGCAGATCAGTATCAGGTACCTTTTTTTGGCAAACTAATTCTGGATGACGGGCTTCCTCAAAAATGGAAATGACCGATATTGTTGGTACCTCATGTACTTTTTTTGTACGAAGAAAGCAAACGAACAGCTCCCGACTTTGCCATATCATCCTTTACATATCTAATACCTGGTGTTCTGGTATTTATAGTGCCATTGTACCAAGTAGTACCTACAGTAAGCCATGGAACTGTTCTTCGGGCTTAACCCCTTTAGAACCCCAAGACACCTCCCCATACTAATTTCAAGTAATTTTGTCCCCAAATACGGGTTTCCAGCTGTAACGGCGTTAATAAGGCGTTCAATTCTTCTCACGACCTTTTTTTGGGGGGTGAGAAACAGACCCCCTCAAATCAGGACCCTCATAAGACGTTGGTGCATTCTTCACTGTAGCATGCCTCCCCTGCTGACAAACCCTACTATGCCTGTGGATACCATGTCCCGGGACCAACACGCCCAATCACATACTATCGAAACCCCAGCTCTCCTCAAAAACATTTTTATATGCGAGGCTTCGCTCGGGTAATTCATTAGTTCGAGTCCATGTCTCGCCATCAAATAATTCTATGCCGCACACACACCCTACTAGAAATAATAGCACCATTAGTATTATTTGTTTGTTAATTTATTTATTTTTCTTCTCATACTTTTTCTACTTTCCAGCTTCTGGACAAGCCGTGGTCACAGGTGTCGTCCCTTCTCCCCCCCGGTTTTTGCCTTCAATTTTTATCGCGCATAGGGTTTAGCAATCCCACTGCTCGTCGAGTTTTCATCGAGTGTTGCGAACTCACGCTCTCGCGCTTTCCGCAAGTCAATTTGTGCACAAGAAAAAGTCCGAACGACTTTTTACGAGTATGCGCCCGGCGGGGCTCGAACTCACGAAACTGACCTATACCAGGCTCGAGGATAACCTGATACGCCACCGGGGCGACCGGCAAGGACACGTTGCACCAAGTACTAGAAAATTTCGGGCTGGAGCTCTAGTATTGCACAACGTGACAAAATAGTTTCAGAATTTGGAGGCGTTTCTCATTCCCAGTTCTGCAGGTGAAAAACGATTTGAACTGGTATAGGATACTATCGCAAATTATGCGATGCCAATCACATTTTTTTCGTTTCATCTGCAGGGCTGAGAGTGAGAACCGCCGTTAAACTCTGACTTCTCTTTACTTGAAAATCTGATAAAACCCCAGTCCGAAACTCGTTAGGTTACAATGTGCTAGGTACCAGGTTCTCGTATTGTAGTGGGGTGTTTGCGATGTTCTTTATTGTAGGGTGTTTGCGATGTATTTCATTCATACTATTAATAGAGTGTTTGCGATGCACCAACTTTGGTCGGGTAGGAGCTGGGGTAGGAAAACATTTTATACTTCTAATAGTATTGAAACCGTCGAACGTCACAATCCAAGGTAAACCCAACCCACCAAAAATCAACAAAAAATTAGGTAAGAAATACGTTTTCCTACGATTTATTACTTTTCAACCCAATTTTCTTGTTGGTTGGTTGGCCTTGGGTGGGATTCGTCGGTTTTTATTTCATGGTTATATATTATACTTCGAAGTATCTTCCAAACCGAACGAATTTAGAGTTGCAAAACACCCTACCCGGCAGTACGTGGAATACCAGGTAGGGATTACATGCATAATGACGATAACGTGTGTAGTTTCTCTGTTGATGGTATTACTGTATTGATGGTTTTTTGTTGTTGCACGCGCCGTCGTTCAGATTCAAATCATGGGTCTCTGCGAGCACCTCAACACGCCGGTCAAGATTGAGTACTTGGACGGCCAAGACTTTACGGGGCAGCTAGGGAGCATCACCCTCCCAGACACGGGAAACGACGCGATGGTCACGCTACTCTACAGGTAACTTACTGCTTTATTCTTACTTGCCTGGTGTAAGACTTGCTTCAGCTGTGATATGTGTTATCTTTTTTTTTTCGATTTTTTTTCCCCAGAGGTATCCATCCGCTCGAGAGTGGGTGGAGCTTCACGGACGTGATTGTGGCAATAGAAACGTACTGCAACAAAGTTTGAGCAAACCATTGAGGCAGGTTGGCGACGGGATCCCTTCCGACACCACAGCTATTCCCTCTGGTCTCGATTGATTCATCAGTATAGTTATGTATCTTCCTGCCGGCCTGACTGCCTGTCCGCCCGCCTGCCTGCCTGCCTGCCTGCCTTATCTGTTTTGTTGTCTGCCTCTGTTTGTCTGCCTGCCTGTCTGCCTGCCTGCCTGCCTGCCTGCCTGCCTGCCTGCCTGCCTGCCTGCCTGCCTGCCTGTCTGATTCTGCCTGCATGCCTGCGGGCCTGCCTGTCTGTCTGTCTGTCTGTCTGTCTGTCTGTCTGATTCTGCCTCTTCCTCCTATTCCCGTGAATGTCATCTTGACGATACGGTACATGGCACCGCGATATGAATTGCTGTCATACCCTAGGCCTGGACATTACGATGTTCTCTACCCAATGCCCAAGCCATGATGATATCGCTGCTTATACTGCTGCTACCACCAATGCTACTGCTGGTGCGGGTGCTGCTGCTGCTGCTGCTGCTGGGCGAAGTGACTCTGGGTTAGCGTAGTTACAACATATACAGCGACAACCAGCACCGATAACAGGTTATCATACACCGCACAGCAGCACCAGGTCACCAGACACCCTCTCGGCGTCTGTATGCATGTTTGTATAATACGATATCTGTCCCACCCGCCGGGATTGGGAGCGCATGGCAAGGCATGGTAGGCCAGGGCAACAAGGCATGGTAGGCCAGGGCAACGCAAGGCCGTGCACGGGGGAGGGCGTACTCATTTGTTGTTTGCCTTAGTATTTTGACCATTGATCACGCATCCATTTCGAGACGGAAAACCATGCCGGGGAGAGGAAGGGGGAAAGTGGTCAATACAGTCATCCATCCGTTCATCGATCCACCTGTCGATCCCCGGGCAGGATTGCAGTCATCTCTTCCTGGAGGATTAGACTACAGCAGTAGGGCTACGGAGTCTACTGGCGTAGGATTGGATTGCAACAGTAGAGCCCATTATGGGTAGGATTGCAGGGTTGCAGTAGTACTTGCAGTAGTAATTACTACTGTAGAACGGATGGCGGTAACCTCTTACTGCTGTAGGATAGGATTACATAGGACTACAGTAGTAGCAACCCGTTTTTAGGTTACTGACTGCTGTGCACGGCGGCGTGTTGTGGCGCTCCACTTAGAGTTTGCGCGGTGCCTCGCCGATCGTGTGGTGTGGTGTGGTGTGGTGCTGGGCTGATGGTGTTGGGGGTCGTTGGAGCGCGACGTGGGGGGGGGGGGGGGGATCGTTTTCGCAATTATAACCACCGTTCGAGCAGCGTACCGCTATGCCCGGAAACGTAAGACCCGATTTGATACTAATAGGAATGTCATTCTTTTTCCGGACAGGGTGGTACGTCTTACCTGGTACGCGTTTTGCCTAAGGTTCGTTTCTAAAAAACACCAGAAAATACGATTCCTGACAAAATTCTCTAATTCCTACAGTAAGATTTTGAAATTCTGAAATGTCACGTTCAAAAAAAAAAAAAAAAAACGTCAGGAATTCTGACATCAATTTATTCGGAATTGTTCAACACTATTCAGAGTCAGGATTCCTGACAAATGTTATTCCCGATATGACACGGGTCGTGAACTTTTCATGTTTTTTTTTTGTCAGGATTTCTGACTTTTTTTTCGTCAGGAATTCTGTTTTTTTTTTTTTGTCTTTGTGTTCGTCGGGAATTATCCTAATTTTGTACTCGAAGTATATTTTTTGGTTCATTTCTTTTTTCGTTGCTTACTTTCCTACGCGATCGCTGTACGTGCACGTCTACCCTCACGCGGCATGGAAGGGCTGATGGGGTCTGGTGCTGTATAAGTATGACATTGCATCTGCAATGCCTCTATACCCCGGCAGTTGTGTAGGCGTTATTGCAGCACGCGACTGGGTGGCCGACTCGAGGGGCACCCAAAAGCACCATCATACCACAACAGTTGCTCATGTTTTGCTCTGTATTCTAGCTTGTGAGCGAAGCACTCCCCCCACACTTCAAAAACCGCGCGTTCTTCTATTGAAATTGTCAACATAAGATGAGAAGGGTTTTTTATCTCCCGTCTGACTTGTGCGCCTGCTGCTGCACTGGGGCCGGCGCTGTTGCTGGAGCTGACGCATCGTCAGTTGTGACGCTTAAGGCTAACTATGAGGACGGGGGGGCACACGCTATTTAGTCCCCATGGTTATTTACGGTTTTGCACTTTCATTTTTTACTGTTGTTGGCGTTGGACTCACGATGCTGTCCATGGGGGACGGACAGCACGTTGTTTCAGCGAGCGCGCAGGATAATTGGGTATCATTCGAGGGTATTGGAGGTACCTTTTCTTCGCTGGATAATTGGGTACCTTTTATTTGCAGTATAGTTGGGTGCCTTTTCTTCGCAGGATAATGGTGGGTACATTTTCTTCTGTATTCCCGTCGATCCTGGATGTATTCCCGGGGAGTCGCTCTGCCACCTCAGGATCTGACGGCGTTTTTATGTTTTTATTGCGAGCGATTGGCTGAAAACCCTTTAGATAGTGCTTCTGACTTCACGTCGGCGGCTGATGTGTTTCGCTTATTTTATACCAGGTACCAGGAATTGCTTACGCGGGGTTGTGATTTCTTTATCATTCCTGGTATTGCTCAATGAATGAGGTTTTGCTTCTCTCACGATGCTTTTACTCATGCCATGCGCTTCGCTTATCTTCGACCAGGTATTGCTTACGGATTGTGCTTCTTTCATACCTGCTATTATTGCTTGATAAGGTTTGATTCTGTCACGATGATATAGATTTACTGTAAAAATAAAAAAATGCACTCCAGCTGTAAGACCGAAGACTTTGTATATATTTCACTTATGCCACGCTACATGTTGCTACTCGGTACCAGGTGCCTTGTTGTCAGCTTCGGAGCAGGGTGGGCACTTTGAATAACTCATGCGTGCGCTACAGCCCTTTTGGATTACAGTCTACCGGAACACCAGGTATGATACACCGGCGAAACATACGAGGACATCGATACAAAAGCCATTAATGACAACAACAGCTGACGCTTCCCGCCATTTTCGGCGGATTCTCTGACAGATACTCTGACGCATGCTATGACACAATTGAGGTGCACCAATTTTTTTTTCCGAGGGTGTGGTCACACGAGGAGGAGCTCTTGCATACCTCTCCCAAAAACTGATTCGAGGAAAATGAAAAGTAGTGCTGTTATAATACCCGAAGAACAACCCAATGACGTAGGTATACAATCGAAAAACTACTGCCAAAAATATTGAAATCCTGACGCATGCTCTATATAATGCGACAGAGGTATCATGGTATTAATAGCGCTTTTAGGCTAAAACATTTATTTCCCCAATGATATAATGACGGGGCTTCTTCACCCAAAATCGTTGGAGTTTTGTTTTTTTTGCTATACAAACAATTTTCGTTCTATACGCAGGTGCCCAGGCCATGGGATCGTTCGTCCGGTGAAACACTTGACCTTGGTTTTCTTACCGCAAATCAGTTTTTGGGAGAGGTAAGTAATGGAGCTCCTCAAGTGACCACCCTCAGATTAAAACATATTATTATGCTGCACGCCTCTATAGACTACCTTCGTAGCATGCTGCGGTGAAATTCCGACGGTTTGGGGCCAAGGAGAGTTAAGGAGCGCCGTCACAGTCGGAAAACGTTTCAGAGCCATCCCATGGTAGGGTTGCAGCACAAAGTCCCTGAGCTCTTCACATGAGGAACTCAATATATCTCGCCCGAAAAAATGACTTCGAAGGCATTCGTTCGGACGACCCGACCAAGCTTCTATGCCTTAGTCCAAAACTATAAATCTATAATGTACTCGTGAAATTACTTCATTTGTCGGCAGTTCCTCACATGAGGAACTCAATCGCGCCCACGGACTTTTTGGCGCAATCATACAACTGCAACCCCTACCGTGGGATGACTCTTTTCGCCAAAAAAAGGTGATATACCTTAATAGCTCTGTCGTAGCAGGCGTCCCACCAACAACATCAGCACCGCGTCAAATTATTATGTATAGCCCTTCCGGCTTCAGAGGGAAAACGTGTTAAAAATACAGTTACGATTTAAGGAATCGGCACACGCCGGTGGGGTAGTGTGGGGGAGAGAAGAGCACCGGCGGGGAGGAGGTCGCGCAAGCCCAAGGTCCACACGTTCACTGCCTGATGACGCCTATTGTGACCGTACTTCGAGTGGGGGATGCGTGGTTGGTCGGTGTTGGGGAGTGTGCCCCTCATGGGTCCCGGTGTCTTTGGTTGGTCTCTCCTCATGGCTCGCTGGCTAGGCTCAAAGCTTATGCATTATTTCCCTACATATAAGAAATACTAATTTTGGTTGTTGGAGACACCGTTTCACGCTTTCATCTGGATGTTGTGTTCTTTCATCATTTTTCTGGTTTTTGACACTCAAACGCTACATTGTCAGATGGCAAATGAAATGATAATACTAAAAGACAGACATAACAGGGCTAAGCAGGGTAGCGGGAAGGGTAGGGCAGGGTAGTGCAGGGTAGTGAGATGACGGGCGTCCTGCTTGTCCCATCATCGTCACCTACATTATCGCCCATCTATGACGGCCTTGACGTGAGTGAGTGTGGCATCTAATATCACGTGGTTTCACCTCAACTATGACATGGTTTCACGCCGAATTTATGAACTATCCTTCAACGGAGGGCACTCCATATACAGTAGGGGGTGCATCCGAATTGCGAAGTGCGAGGGAGGCGTACGACACGCGCGCAAGCATGATGTATGGACTGTTGTGCGCTCTTCCTAGACGGTTGACAACAAACATCTCGGGAGACGGGCAAGCGTCAAGCGGTCAGCCAGTCAAGGTTGTCTTTTTACATCCGTCTAGACGGATTGTGCCCTATCCCCAAGGCCTCCGTTCACATTTGTGAAAACCCTTTTTCCTGCATTTTTATTCAACATGATAAGACGTTTCCCAAAAACAGGGGTGTTATTTAGTGTCCCCGGGTTTTGGCCGCCAAGGCCATCTGTCAACGCGTTTCACTGTTAACAGCGTATCTAGGGGTCAACGTACCGTCTCCCCACATGTTAGTAAGGGCTTGACAATATCGCAATTCTGGCGTTTTGGTCGCTATCTCTGAATGCAAAAATGGCTGTATACTAACCTATACTAGTACCTGGTAGATACTAATAGTTCCACTCGTGGCCAGGTCGAAAAATGCATCAAAAACGATTTTACTCTCAAATGCCCCTGATGGATGTAACATTTCAAGTCGAATTCGAAACCAATTTCATTGGTGATTGAACGGGAGCGGTCTCGTCGCCGCATATACTGTCGCCTTTGTTACAACTTGTTCGGTCACAGTCTTCAAGGTGAACCGAAAAATAATGGTCAATGCATCAAAATAGTGGTCAAAACAAGTGCTGATTTTACTGCGCGCGATCCTGAAATAAACCTCTAGTCAGTTGACTCCATGTCGCCGGCTGCTGATGCGCTTCTTTCATACAAACTAACCGCCTCATACGTAAGAAAAAGGAACGCCAAAAATAAGCAACCTCTCCTTCTCCCCGGACCCCAACAGGCAAAAAAAAAATCTTCGAAACCCTTCACGCTTTTCACGATGATCACTCACTCAATACTCCGCGTTCGTAAAATTGTATTGGTCGCGCTCGCGATGACCATTCCAATTTCGGCGTTCGTAAAAACTGTTGTATTGCGCCGCACACGGTTATCGACGCAAAGTTCTATCATCACTTAAAGTTCGGCGTTGGAGTCAGCCAATGAGAGTGCGCTATTCGCATCGCCATCGTCGGTCTTCTTAGTCTTCTTCTTCCGTGTGGTTTTTTTCTCGGGCGGTCTGTACCCAGGCTTCCTCTTGGCCGCCCTTCTGATGTTGCTTTGCTTTTTTCGTTTCATGCTGGCGGATGATCTGGCTTCGATCGCGAGCATCGATAATGCCTGGAGTCGGATTTCCTCGACGGGACAGTCAAAGAATCGCGTGCGGATGGCCTCCATATCGTACCAAACCTGTGGCGACAACGGAGATAGCGGTAGAGTGTGGCAGTAGGTGCGACAGTAGGTGTCAGTAGTGCCAGTAGGCAGCTAGGCCATGGGATTATTAATCACGTTGCATTTTCATTTTCTCAAAAGTAATTTTTTGGGGGTAGGGCATACAGCTGTCTAGGTGTAAGCAGTAGCAGTAGGTAAAACAACAGAGGTAGGTGTTGCCGTAGGTGTGGATGTAGCATCAGCAATTGGTGCAGCGCAGAAGTAGATGCAGTAATTGAGGGAGGGGCTCATAGGAATCACACTACAGTACCACAGTGCGTGGAAGTATGGTGGTGAAAACATTAAGTACGAAAAATGGCATGGCGAGAAGCAGTAGGGTTAACGTACAGGACTACGGTAGACGCAGCTTGGCCGAAACCCGGTAACCGGAGGGGCCCGAACACGGCTCAAGGGGCGCCCTTGGAGAGGCATACTGTACAAAAAATACAGTACAAAGTACCCTACCGCCAACAACACCAAAACCACCGGCAGACTCACCATTACCGACACCAACACCATCACCCACACCCCACCCCCAACCACCCCCGCCACTACCAGCATCAGCACTACAACCCCCCCTGACACTACCACACCAGCACCACCGCAACCACTCCCCCCAACACTACCACCATCACCAAAAGACCCCCCCAGCGCCCACCCTAACAACCCCCACCACTCCCACTAGCACCAGCACCACCTTCTACCACCCCCACTACAACACCAAGACGCCCCCCTCCCCCCCCCCCGCCCCCAACCTTACCCCCCCACCAAGGCCACCCCCACCGCCCCCCCCAACCCCTCCCCCCCTCCCCAATCCCAACCACCACCACGACTTCTACAGCCGCCACTACCCTCACCACCCCCACCACCACTAACACCCTCTACCCCCACCTCGCTCTTCTCCCCCACCACCACTAGTACCACCATTAATTACCGGTACTGTAGTCTAGTGGTCCCTCAATAATACCGGTAGATGCACTGTAGAGGTAAACGCCGGCACTATAGCGGCCACCGGCACTGCTCCGCATACTGCAACTACTGGATGTTCCCATCTGCGCCAACACGATTTACACGCACTATAGCGGGCAACCGGCACTGCTCAACCGGCACTGTAAAGGGGCCTTCAGTGTTGTCCCGTAACGCACCTCCTCAGCGAACAAGTCGGCGAGGACTTCAACCGCGCACTCCCACCGGCCACAGACGGCGCACGCCTCGATGAGCAAGTCCCACGTCTCCTGCTCCGGCCTCTTCCCCGAGGTTCTAAGGTCGGTCATCGTCGTCAACGCCCTGGCGTAGTTTTTTCCCCTCACGCAGGCCCTCAGGACCGAATTGTACGTCGCCAGCGTTGGCTGCAAGTTCAGGTCCCTGGGCAATCAGCATCCGCAGCGGCAGCGGTGGAAGGGGGCAGGGGGGGGGTGAGGGGGCGGGAGAGTAAGATGGGTCGCTTGAAAGAATGCGTCGTGCACGGCGAAACAGCGCTTGAGGATTGGTCTAGTCTAATTGGTTAGTACGTAGAGAAAGATATTTCGTGCCCGCAGTTTTCTGATTGGTCAACTTTTTAGGTTTGAATTATTGCATTGGTGGAAAATTCATGGTCGACATTTGTAGCCATCCGGAATCATGACGTCACTTTTCGGACGAAAAAAAACAGAAACATGGCCGTGGATGTATACAGCAGTCTACATTTTTCGAAAAATCGACCGGAAATGAAGGGAAAATCTTTGAGAGACTCTGCAATAATGCGTTCTATACTAAAATCAAGTATTAAAAATATTTAGTAGCATGTAGGAGCTGTGCGACACGAGCGCAGCGTGGTAAGCTTGGTACTTACTCGCGCTGCTGAGCGGTGATACACGATTACACTTGTCACAAGCGTTTTGAGACGTCATGCACGCATACTAGAACTGCAAAAGGATTAGATGTACGGTAGTCAAATACTCTGGCTGCACATCCGCGGCACGAAGATACTCGCGGAAATAAAGATGAGCACAATACTATAAAAATAGTGGCAACAAAAATCGATGGAAAATATTGAAAGAGTTGAGACTCTCAATGGAGTATCGAAGCGTGCGTGCATATGAAGTACGCTGTATTGAAAATATGTACCTCACCTCATGACCTTGACAGCATCGCAAGCCTCTCGCCATCGCCCGACCTGTGCGCACGCCGCAATGGCGAAGGAGAAACACTCCTCTGTCGGCACCACACCAACCTCGTCCATCTCAGAAATCAACTCCAACGCCTGAACGGCGGTAAGTCGGTCAGTCCGTCAGTTAGTTGTTCAGTCAGTCAAGGCAGTCAGTCAAGTCAGTCAATCAAGTTAGTCAAATAAGATATTCAGTTAGTCAAGTCAGTCAGGTCAATTAGTCAATTCAGTCATGTCAGTCAAGACGAGCAGTCCACAGTCAGTCAGTCAGTCAGTCAGTCAGTCAACCAGTGAAGTCAGCCAGTCAAGTCAGTCAGTCAAGTCAGTAAGTCAAGTCAGTCAATCAGTCAAATCGTTCAATCAAGCAGTCAATCAGTCAAGTCAGTCAGCCAAGAAAGTCAAGTCAGCCAGACAATCAGCCCGTCAAGACAGTCGGTTAAGTCAATCAAGTCAACAAATCCAGTCAGTCCATAGTCAGTCGATCAAGTCAGTCAGTCCAGAATCAGTCAGTCCAGTCAGCCAGTCTATATATAGTCGGTCAGTCTATAGTCATGTCAGTCAGTCAGTCAGTCAAGAAAGTCCGTCAAGTCAGTAAAATCAGTCAGTCAAACCAGTCAATCAAGTCATTCAGTCAAGTCAGCCACGTCAGTCAGTCAAGCCAGTCAAGTCAGCCAGTCAGCCAGTCAGTGAGTGAAATATCCTCCTTTGACTACACGTCCCTTTCGTGTTCCTTTGTTTGCTCATTTTTTGGCAACACGTATATCATACCAGGTACCTGGTAACAATTTATTTTCGGCAGTATGCTATCCTTGAGCGTGTATACTTCCAAATACAGTGGGTAACCCGACTTAAGAGCACCCCGGCTCCAGAAGACCTAACTATGAACAATGGTGTGGTGTGGTGTGGTATGGTGTGGTATGCCGCGCGGATCTTGGAGGGCAGTTTTGACGCTCTCTCATTGACCGACGGCTATGTGGTGGTCCGCAGAAAAAAACAATACACAAATTTCCAAAAGCGGCGCAGCCGCGTTTCTCGCTCATTTCTGGCCCGTTTTGGGTCTGGGTTGGGACAGGGTCAGGGTCAGGGTTAGGGTTAGGGTTAGGGTGGGGGTCAGGGCTAGGGGGTGGGTTGGGTCTACACCCGTACCTCTATCCGACCAGGAAGTGCTTTCTGCTCGCAAACGCAAACAGCCCACCGCCCCAACGATCCGGGCGGCCAACTTGTTAGGTGAGCTCGCACCCCGTGACAAGCTCAAACAAGCGCTCTTAAAAACATATTGCTTTTATCGGTAGTAGGAAATATAAAGTTTTTAGTATAGGCCAGACATGTCGTTTTGACCGCTGTCAAGTCTTGAATGCTCTTACCTTGCGCGCACCTGCTGCTGTATACATCCGTTTTCCGTGTGAATATTTCCGTTCCTTTGCCTTTCTTTGCCGTTGTGTTGCCTTTCTTTTGCCTTTCTGAAAGAACCATAACAACAGCCGCTGACTCAGTAAAGTCAACCAACTGTTCTTTGTCAGCCCACCGCCCGCAAAATATTTTGCCTTTTTTCATGACTCGCCTTCTCCCATTGCCCGGCATCCTTGAGGGCCTCCAGAGCAGCGTGGAACGCCTTGATTCCTGGGGTAGATCCATCCTCCTCCATCTCCTGGAGCAGCAGCAAGGCTCGCTCCCATCGCCCACCGCTGCCGCAAGCCTGCCGCATCACATCGGGGTTCGTTGGGTGGGGAAATTCAATCGAATCGGAGGGAAGAGAAGAGACGATAATCGAGCTATTGGTACGCTATGCTGTACGATCAACAACTTTACTAAAATAGCACAATAGTAGAGTAAAAACGTTGACTGGGCTGTTATACCCGAGCAAAACGTTAAGCGTTAACTACCCAAGAGACCCCGAAAATACACCAAGGCCAAGAAGACGAGTAGAGGACCAGTACATAGATACAGGCATAGATACAGACAGTAGAGCACGAGCACATACATAGATACACAGATACAGACAGACAGACAGACAGACAGATAGATAGACAGACAGACAGACAGACAGACAGACAGACAGACAGACAGACAGACAGACAGACAGACAGACAGACAGACAGACAGACAGACAGACAGACAGACAGACAGACAGACAGACAGACAGACAGACAGACAGACAGACAGACAGACAGACAGACAGACAGACAGACAGACAGACAGACAGACAGACAGACAGACAGACAGACAGACAGACAGAAGTACAAGACAGGCAGAAGTACAAGACAGGCAGACGGGCAAGCAAACATACAGAGACGACACAAAGCACAACCGCGCCATGAAAAAAAATCTCACAGTCACCAACACACAAGCAATGGGCGGTAAAAGCCTGCGATGTTCCGTCCCCCCCGCTGTCCAGCGTCCTCAAATTCGGTCACGTCAGTGGAATATCGTATCATATGCAGTAAAGGTTGGGTGTAGAGTAGTGCCGGTTGCCCGATATGGTGCCTGTGAAATCGCTTGGCACAGGTGGGAAAAACAAGTAGTGGTCGAGTGCGGAGCAGTGCCTGTTGCCGCTATAGTGCCGGTATCGCCGGATGGCGCATACCAGCCCTACAGAGGGACAACTACTGTACCTCCATTGCAAATCGGTAGCTGTGCTGGTCAGGCCTCAGCCCCTTAGCCCGCATCTCCCCGAGGATATCCAGCGCCTTCTCCCACTCCCCTTGCTGCCCGCATGCGATGATGGCGGCGTTGTAGGCCGTTTTGTCAGGGACGAAACCGTCTGCGCTCATCCGGCGCATGAGGCCCAGTGCTTCCTCTGATAACCCCGCGTCCGCGCACGCCTGGACAGCCGCCCCGTAGCATACCAGGTCGGGTTTGATTCCTGCATGTGAGCAGACAAGAGAAAAGAGCAAAAAAGAAACGAAAGCAAGCACGCAAATAAGCAAGCAAGGCGATGCAAGTAGACACAAAAAAGTAACCGAAAGCAAGCAAAGAAGCAAGCAAGTTCACGCAAGCAGAGGAAAAAAAAAAGGAAAAAAGGAAACCAAAGCAAGCAAAGAAGAAAGCAAATTGTGAAGCAAGCAGACAACGAAAGGAAAGATAAGCACGCTAGCAAAGTCGTAGGCAAGTCAACAAGCAAGGAAGAAAAGAAGCGAGAAACAAAACGGGAAATTAGATAACAAGAAATATGTAGTAAGGAAGCCGTCAGGAAAGCAAGGAAGCGAACAAGCAAGTCAACAAGCAAACAGACAAAAAAGCAAGCAAATACGCAGGCAAAAACGTAACAAGCGAAGAGGGGAGAACAAAACGTCTGTTCAAGGAAGCAAGGACGCGAACAAGCAAGTGCGCAAGCAAGAAAGCAAGAAAGTAAGCACGCAACCAGGCAACCAAACACGCAAGCACAGGTACAACCAACAAAAAACAGCAACAAAACTGTCCGATGTTGATACTGCATAATAACATAATCCAACGACGTCGACCAATCGATAGCATGAAACGCACCATCAGGTCATCACAATACAGGAGTGGTCCCTCTATAGTGCCAGTTGAGTAGTGCCGGTTACCCGCTGAAGTGCCCGTGAATTTGCTTGGCACATATTGGGAAAACTAGTAGTTGCAGTATGCGGAGTCAGGCCGATTGCCGCTATAGTGCCGGCATTTCTAGCTGGCACATATTGGCACTATTCAGGGACCACTTCTGTACAGCATAAGGGTATTCAGGGACCAATTCTGTACAGCATAAGGGACCCGCCCACCCCCACTACGAGGGCATCTCAAAAGCGGCTACCTATTGAGCTTACCGTACTCGTCGACCATCTCGTCCAACAGCGCGATGGCCTTATCCGCCTTGCCTCCCTTCCCGCAGGCCGTGATGGCGCCGCTGTACGTAAACACGTCGAATGCCACCCCGTCCTTGAGCATCTGCTTCATCATCGACAGAGCTTCCTTCCATCTGCCCATCTTGCTCACTGCGCTTATCGCGCTGTCGTCATCATTGCCATCGCGGCAGCACCGTTGTTGCGGTAACCGAATCAAGTTGACACACGGCACATACGCGAAAAGTATGGTGAGCTTGAGCGTCATTTCTACACATCCACAGCGTGATCACGTGACTCGAGCTATCAATAGACAGTACCAGGTAGGATGTAGAGCGGCATAAAAAAAACTGCCAAACCGGGCTACACCATGTCAAGCGTAATAATACTTAGTACGAAACGAGCTCGGCACGTGGCAGATCCAGGCGCAAACATGCCTCTGGTGTGCAACTTCGTGTCATCGTTCTGAGGATCGGAGCGCGACACGCACGTCTTGAATCTCAGTGCAGCGGGGGTTCCGCAATAGTGCCGATTGAATAGTGCCAACGTCCGGCATAGTGCCAGCGAAATTGCTTGGCATGACTGTAACCACCTATCCTGATACCAATATCGGTACTGTACTCAATTGTGCCCGTGTCCGTAGTAGTGGCGGCAGTTCCGGCTGTCACGTGCCGGCGCCATATAGCGTCCACCACTGCAACCAAGACGCCTTGTTTACGGCTGAGAGTCTCGAGGATAGGCCTAGGGGTATGCCCCGATAAGTGGCGGGAATGAAAAACAAAACGCCGAAAACAATGAGACCAAACTACACAACGCCGCCAAAGGCAAGGCGGGGCAAGGCAAGGTGAGGCCGTCGGACGCGACAATACAGCGAGCATGCTCACTGCTTCACGAGAGGGTATCCGCCTCCGCCTCAGGGTACAGCGCTGGTACAAGCAGTCAACTTGTGCAATGTTACACGGAGTACACGAAACTGGCGGCCAGCTCCTTTCCGACCCTGGCAATCAACCTTACCCCCCCACACATCGGACAGGTCATGTGCTAGGTGATTCATTCATATCATCCAGCTCTCACCCGGCAACATGATCTATAGGCCATGCAGACCATATAGGCCAGGGATAAGTCTGCTCTGGAAGACACAGATTATTTATAGACCATCAATAGGGACCTAATCTGTCCTTTGTGTGTACCCTTCCACAATAAGCAGCATAGCGCACCCCGAAGGGTCGCCGGCCCAGACAGAGCCGAGCACCACGACCCCCTTACGTCACGACACACGATTCCACCGACGCACTACATATTCATAAACGCCTGGTGCATATACCGGTTGTGTATCGTCACCCAAACCCACCAGACGTACGTTGTCTACTGCGACTATGACAACACGCGCACAAGAACAAAAACAAACGCCGCACCACCGCGCCGCTTACCTGTTGTACATCTGCACGTTCACCGGCACGCCGCGCACTCTTGCCCCGACAAGCGCCCGCAAAACATCCTCCCACCGTCCTTTCTTCCCCAGGGCCACCAGGTCTGCCGTCGTCGCCCGCTGAGCCGCCTCCGTCTTATCCAAAATCTTCGCTCCCGCCCCCGACCTTGCCGCCGACCTCATCCCCCCCCGCTCCCACTCATTAAGGCCCCTCCCGCCCTCGTCCCCCCACCCGCCCCCCTCACCCCAATCACTCCCTCTCGAATACCCCCTCTCCGGTTCCTGCTTCCATCCTCCCTCCTCTCCCCTTTCTCCTTGATACTCGTCTGTCTCTTGGAAACCCCTCTGTCGCGTGTCTCCGGGGGAAGCGTCGGCGGATTTTGCGCGTCCCATGACGTTAGATCTCGGAGCTTCCATATTGGCTTTCCAGCCTTCCAGCTGGTTAGACCCTGTGATGACGTCTCCGTAGCCGCCACCACCCCCTGTCCCCGCATCACCACCACCTTCACCACCACCAACTTCGAAACCCCACGGGTCGTTGTCGTCAACACTGTCGTTGGCGTTGTCGCGAGCGACGCCCGACCGCGGGTCCGCCGCCGCTTTACCACGAGCTACTCCGGGTTGATCGCGGACGGGCGAGGGTTTCGACGCTCCCTCATTTTCCTCGAGTAGGTCGTTGAGCCAGTCATCGATCGCGGCAGGTGCGTCGGCCGCGGCGCTCTCCGAAGCGGGGCGTCTCACCGACCCGCTGTCGGCGTCGATGTCGGCGTCGATGTCGGTGTTGGTTTTGGCGTTGGTGTTGGCGGACTTGCCGACGCCGGGGGCGGCGCCGCCTGACGCGCTTGAAACCTCATCGATTAAGGACTCAAGAACCCTGGCGTTAGCTCCCCGCCTGCCCCCGCCCCTACCCCCAGCCCGGGTGACGTCAGCATTGGAGGCGGTGGCACCCCCGCGATCGCTGCTGAAGTCATCGCTGTCCAGCTTAAGCAGATCGTCTAACCAAGAGTCTGGGTCGCCGGCGCCCATTCCTGCGGATGCCGATTCCTGCTGATCAGCGACGCCCGGCCTTGGTTTTCGTTGCCGTGCCACAGGCTCTGGAGCTGAGGGGAGGCTCTGGCTGAGAAGCTCGTCGAGGGAATCCCGCCTCCCAGGGGTCTTGAAATCCGCAAAGGGGTCGATAGCTGCGAGGTTAGGGTTAGGGTTCTCGCTGGTTGTGCCGCCACCGTCGCGCGTTGATGAAGGCTGTGCATTGGCGGCGCCTGTACCAGCAGGCGGTGGCAGAAGGGCTCCGTCGTCGAGACCAAGGAGGTCATCTAGTGCCCCAAACCCGTCGTCAACAAGAGCGCCGCCGCTGTCGGCACGGCCACCTTGGGGGGACGAGGAGGAAGAAGCAGACCCCTGCATTGTCACCGCGTCCCGTCGAAGCAGATCGTCAAGAGCATCGAGAGTGCTCTGGCCGCCGGATAAGGAAGAAGACGGGTCACTTGAGTGAACGCCGAGCAGATCATCCAACGCGTCGAGGTCACCGAGAGGGTCGCGAGCTCCTGCCGCCGCCGCAGGTTCTGGCATATCTACGGGATCGTCCAGGGGCAACCGGGGACCGTCCTGACCCATAAACTCGTCGGATTCGAGCTCGGCATCATCGTCCTCCGCTGCAGCACTCAGATGGCCACTGTGCGTGGCGCCGCGTGGTGCAGCAGCTGCGCGTGGTGGTACAGCAGAGCCCCACACATCACGACGACGGCCAACCGTCAGAGCGGTCGTAGGTGTGGCATGCTGGGAGATGGGTGTCAGTGGTACCACGAAGCTCTTGGCTGATGATAAGAGTAGGGACGAGGATGCCAGTCTCCAGAGCGACATGCCTCTGACCTACGCTGCGCCCGCTGCTAGGGCTGTGGAGCTGAGAGCGTCTGCTGTCTGTTGTTATTATGGTCATCATGTATTTTGGCTGGAACAGAGTTCCAGACAAATTTGAGGCGTTTTTTAGTTTTATGTTTTTGAGTTTTCTCCCCTCTCCCCCCTACGGGTCGTGGTTCGCTGTTCGCTCGAAGATCACGTGCCTCAAGCTTCGCTTGTTCTCGTGCTTCGCTTGTTAGGTTCTTGGTGACACGATGGCCATGGTGAAAGGCGGGAAAGGTGGTGGAGAGTTCGACGTGGACCGCTTGTTGAACTTCGAAAAACGCAGCGGCATCAAGGATGGAGACATTGAATCTTTCATCACCAAAGTGGACGCTGTGAATGTCGCGATCCAAGCGATGAAGGCGAGGAAAGGGCACACGTAGATGCTACGGAAAGAGGAGGAGACAGAGGGGGGGGAAGAGACAGGGGGAGGGAAAACGATAGAAAGAGTGGCTTGGGGTATTCATCGAGTACATTTTCCCGTAGAGGTATGCGATTTTGCTTGGACGTTCTCGTCGAAAGGGGTCTGTGGAGGACGTACGTCGTATCCAAGATCCAAAGATACCTGCGGGCACCCGTTGATTGAAATTACACCGCTCTGCGATCTTTAGACACAGCTGGCATGCTGGCATCATCTGATATGGACAGGAAGTCAACTGCTACACCGTATGACTTTTGCTGTGATGTGTGAGAACAGCATGCTTTCCGTTTGATGTCGGGAGACGTTCTGCGCTGTTGTGTCGCATAATACCGCGTTTGTTTCTTGACAACTGCTGTACGATTAGTCTAGACTAAACTATTAATACCAGGTACAAGTATATTTCAAATACGTCAGGGTCTTCTCTATACTCATCTTTGCAAATTTGTGTATGTACCCGGGGTACTAGGTACCGAGTAATCGTTCGAACATGCATGCTCTGGGTTCGTGACACATCCATGCGTGATGCTTGCGTGCGCTCCAGGATGGTGAGCTGGATCCAGCTGACGTGCACGTGGATGGCGTGCCCACGATAGAGGAAGAACGACAGATGGAAGCAGAAAAAAGGTGACAGGCGGCACGACATCACAGCTATCATATCACATCAGTACAGCTACTTACCCAAGGAGTCACCAAACATTCCCCTGGGTTATCTTCGGCTAGAGTATTACACGAGCTTGTGTGGCTAAAGCTGCACCACATCGCTCGCTCGTACCAGGTAGTACACAGTACACATCCGTAGTGACATGAAATATCATGTATCACTTGCTTGTCGCACATGGCATGTACGAGATACGCATCTGCATGTATTTTTTGGTATTTACACCGTAGGTCGTGCGAGAACTCTCTATCGTCCTGGGACTCCTTGTACCTTTCGTCACTATGGGCTTAGCTTACGGCAATGAGCTACGCTGTGAGTCGCAACGTGTTGTCACTACCAACCAGCAACACATGTTGTGCGATGTTTTGTTAATCCATGTTGTGCGATGTTTGTTAACCCATGACGCAGGAGGAGAAGGGCCGATCTTGCAAGGAGAGAGCGAGAAGAGCGCGCGAGAAAGAAGAAGGACGAACACGAGAAATGGTGGAGGTGAAACTCATTAACTTAACCTATCCTGCTGCCATCCCCGCTAACACATGACAGACGCCAAATATCAAGTCTACGGTATTGTAGTATCATTGTAGTATCGTTGTAGTATCCTTTTTCACCTACGGGTCTGAGCTATCGTACTATTAATGACATACCATCATGCATACTATCATACATACTATCATACTCGCTCCAGTGACTCTGTACCTCACTATTAAAACCAGGTACAGAGTAGCTATCCATCTCATTGGAGACTCATATCGAAAAATTAAAACAGCACGAAAGCCTAAGACCGCTAGAAACAGGGAGGTCACTCGCGCGAGTGAGCTAGACCCACTGAAGAAAGAGGCTCAAAACATTATAGTAGCATACTCAATCAGCGTTCTTGCAGCGGGCAGAGCGAAAGAAAATACATGCCCCCCCCGAACCAAAACAGGGTGCACGGGTGCGCTTATCGCTTCAAACGGTATGCATACCGGAGCGAGCCTGACGCTCATTTCGTAAACAATCCCTACGTCGCACGCTCGCCGCTCTTGTTTCCTCGTATCGGCTAAAACGTACAACTAATGCTATTAAAGGGGCGCGGAGCTTCTCTACGGTGAGAGGAAGCGAATATCTGGGATCAGAGCTTTAGAGAGAGCTACCGATCTCACGGAGACGAAGAGGGGAGCGGGGAACCACCTAAGTGAGACCACGACCAGGTCTCTCACTGAGGAGGAGCGAATGCGGCTGAAAGACAGATACAGCATGGAATACGGCAGGTATTTGGCGGTATACCAACATTCATTGTTATACCTGATGTGTTTATATGGGGTATCCCTTCTAGCAACGGTATGATTTCTTGGTATTTATAGTACCCCCTCATTATCATTGGGAGGCGTTATCACCTGCCTGGACGAGGGTACACTCGCACGTATCTGTCGCAAAATGTCTGGACGAGGCAAACAGCGATTAACCCAAGCAGCACCAAAGCGACCGCGTGCGAGTCTGTCCCGTACGTAAACACCTACCGTACCACACAAAGCATAAGCTTAACACGGATTATTAACGGTCTCCTCTTTTTCGCCGCCTCGGTGCGTTGTAGCGATAACATCAACTCTCGCATGAGCTCACGCTCATCCGTGCGTATTGGAGAGGGTCACGTGGGACACGACGACTTGTCGGCAATCGCCCGTCTTCCAAACCCCCGCCAACATCGCGCTGCCACATCGGCAAAACGAAACATGGTATTGCCCTTCTTACGTGTTTCCATGCCGTGGCACCCCATCACACTGTTATATGTTGACGCCGCTCTGTCCATGCACCAATAGCAGCGCTACAAGAGACCCTGATACGTAGAGTGCCCTGGAGCGTGCTAAGCGTAGTTCGACGACACCATAAGCCAGACCCATGTAAGACTGAGATGGTAGAGGCATTTCAGCAGCACTGTAGCAGGTTTGCAGAAGCACTGTAGCATCACTTTATACGCACTGTAGCAGCACTGTAGCAGCGCCAGATTCCGATAATCAAGATAAAAAACTGTCTAAATGATATTCTGAATGACAAATGTTACAAATGGGACATGTGGACGCGCAACGGGTCCAACGAGGCACAGTAGTCACACTGTAGCAGCAGTGCAGCAGCACTGTAGCAGCACTGTAGCAGCACTGTAGCAGCACTGTAGCAGCACTGTAGCAGCACTGTAGCAGCACTGTAGCAGCACTGTAGCAGCACCGTCTTCCGGCAACTTTGATAAAAAAAACGAAATTAACGGCGTTGTTTTAGGTGGGACACGTGGACGCCAACGGATCCAGCGACAATGGCAGAGATCAAGAGAAGAGAGGAAGAGGAGGACGCGCAGAGGAGTAAAGAGTTCGAGACAAGCAACCCTGATTTCTGCGCGCAGATGATCGGCGATATGAAAACCCGATCCGAGGCCAGGTGGGTGGTACGGTCTGCCGTGGTACACGACTACCTTGACCTTGCACATCGGATGCTGAAAATAATATGTTATCGGTTGTGTGATACCATACCGACGACGGTTACCAAGTCGCTAAAATGATTAATACCTTGCACATCAGAGGCTGAATTTTACTTTAATCTATCCTATCATACGGGCCCGACGACTATTACGGTATCGCGAAATTGCACGATGTCTTGCATATCGGTTGTTAAATCGACCTTTTACTCGTTTTTTTTTTGTGGCTTTTACCCTCCGGCTCAATTCGGAAAAGTTGTGTTTAACCTCAGCGACCTTGTGGACAAGGTCATAGTCACGAGTGTCCCCCCTTCTCCCTCCCACGCACAAGCCTTTGTTAAGGAATTAGTGGGGTATTAACCCGTTTGACCACTTGCAAAAGGTTAACCAATAGCTGTAGCTTACCCAAACTAAGCCTTACAACACTCTCCCTCCCTGAAACGGCGGGATAGCAGGTCGGCCGGATACACGGGCGGACCTGTCAATATCCAAGCGGTTTCATTTCCTGGGTATACCGGGGAGAGTATTTTCCAAGTTCGACCATGTGGGAAAGTCTGAAAAAGTTTATTATTGTGGATGGTGGGATTCGAATCCACGACCCCAAAAAAACATGGCCTGTCCACGACGCCATTTGTTAAGGTATTAGTGGGGTATTATACCGTTTGACCACTTGCAAAAGGTTAGCCAATAGCTCACCCAAACTAAGCCTTACAACACCTTCATTTTTATCTTGCATAGGGTTCAGAACTCCCACTGTGTTACAACAATTTATGCTCGGTTGTAAAATATGATGCCGGCGACAGCTGCGGTGTCACCCAATTGGTTAACACCTTGCAACAGTACAGGGCACCTACCAACAAACAACAGTACTGCTCTAGGCTGGTCTTCTTGTACAGTACCATGGTACGCGACAGCCCTGCGTTACGAAATGGGCTGTTAAGAGTTCAGGCTCGATTTTTGGATGAAAACAATAGCATGGCCTCTTTTTTACTGAACATAGTGTAGGACGCACCCTGTCCTACATAAGAATGCCAGTCTGGCCAGAAATAAAGATTTTCTGAACTGCCACTTTCTTTTTTGGCGTGTGGCGTGCTGTACGTGTGTAGCTGTGTTCTCATGCTATATTTGTCTCTAATACGAAGTATCTTGTTTGGGAGAGGGTGGAGAGAAGAGGGTGGAGAGGGTGCTCTCCTCACCAGCTTCACTGGAATGGCTCCCCGATTTCGTGCATTCCTGTAGATCTACGCCCAGGTGTCCCATCACCCTGTTTGTTGGGAGCTATCCTGTACTGTACTGTACTGTACTGTACTGTACTGTACTGTGCCCGTTGTTGAGCTGAACTTTTATCGGTTGCGCCGACGACAGAAGTGTTCGCTTCTTTTGCTCGTTCCCTCACGTTGGTCGCCGGGAGTGCCGAGGTGTCCCACTGGCTGGTACTTGTCCAATTCTATATAATACATAATGGAAATACACTGCTTGAGCGACGAATTATCATACACTACTGCATAGAAAGCGGGGGCGTACTCAGTTTGTGCATGGCCGCAGTCGTATGACCATAGACCCTCGCATCCCTACTATGCCGGGACGGAGCACGTCGGATTTTTCACCAACCAGGCAGACATTGCTTGCATCAAGCTCGAAGCGCCGTGATATTCTCGGCGAGTTGCATGAAGGGTGAACTGCACCCTTCCAAGAACCGCTCGAAAGACAGACTTCGGCACCTTGTGGCTACTCTATTGCTTATGGATGGCAGCGACCAATGAGTGACTTCGTTTTCTGGTGTGGCCACTCTAGAAACAGCAATGGGTATTACTATGTAACTGCCTCGTGGGTGCCTTACCATATTCACACTATGTGATGCGATCATTCCCCTTGTGCGGCGTTAGGGTTATCCACCCCGCACAATATGTTGATCAAACTCGATAACCATCATTCATGGTGACGGCCAAAACTACAAGGGAACAAAGAAAAGAAACGGTACCCTGGTTCTCTAGCTCACGCAATGATTGGCATGGTTTACAGCATATAGAAAGCGCGGGGGGGGGGGGGGTGTACTCAGTTTGTGTGTGGCCGTAGTCGTATGACCATAGACCCTCGCATCCATACTATGCCGGGACGAAGCACGTCGGATTTTTCACCAACCAGGCAGACATTGCTTGCACCAAGCGCAAAGCGCCGTGAGGTGAACTGCACCCTTCCAAGAACCGCTCGTAAGACAGACTTCGGCACCTTGTGGCTACTCTATTGCTTATGGATGGCAGCGACCAATGAGTGACTTCGTTTTCTGGTGTGGCCACTCTAGAAACAGCAATGGGTGTCACTATGTAACTGCCTCGTGGGTGCCTTACCATATTCACACTACGTGATGCGATCATTCCCCTTGTGCGGCGTTAGGGTCATCCACCCCGCACAATATGTTGATCAAACTCGATAACCATCATTCATGGTGACGGCCAAAACTACAAGGGAACAAAGAAAAGAAACGGTACCCTGGTTCTCTAGCTCACGCAATGATTGGCATGGTTTACAGCATATAGAAAGCGCGGGGGGAGGGGGGGTGTACTCAGTTTGTGTGTGGCCGTAGTCGTATGACCATAGACCCTCGCATCCATACTATGCCGGGACGAAGCACGTCGGATTTTTCACCAACCAGGCAGACATTGCTTGCACCAAGCGCAAAGCGCCGTGAGGTGAACTGCACCCTTCCAAGAACCGCTCGTAAGACAGACTTCGGCACCTTGTGGCTACTCTATTGCTTATGGATGGCAGCGACCAATGAGTGACTTCGTTTTCTGGTGTGGCCACTCTAGAAACAGCAATGGGTAGTCACTATGTAACTGCCTCGTGGGTGCCTTACCATATTCACACTACGTGATGCGATCATTCCCCTTGTGCGGCGTTAGGGTCATCCACCCCGCACAATATGTTGATCGAACTCGATAACCATCATTCATGGTGACGGCCAAAACTACAAGGGAACAAAGAAAAGAAACGGTACCCTGGTTCTCTAGCTCACGCAATGATTGGCATGGTTTACAGCATATAGAAAGCGCGGGGGGAGGGGGGGTGTACTCAGTTTGTGTGTGGCCGTAGTCGTATGACCATAGACCCTCGCATCCATACTATGCCGGGACGAAGCACGTCGGATTTTTCACCAACCAGGCAGACATTGCTTGCACCAAGCGCAAAGCGCCGTGAGGTGAACTGCACCCTTCCAAGAACCGCTCGTAAGACAGACTTCGGCACCTTGTGGCTACTCTATTGCTTATGGATGGCAGCGACCAATGAGTGACTTCGTTTTCTGGTGTGGCCACTCTAGAAACAGCAATGGGTGTCACTATGTAACTGCCTCGTGGGTGCCTTACCATATTCACACTACGTGATGCGATCATTCCCCTTGTGCGGCGTTAGGGTCATCCACCCCGCACAATATGTTGATCAACTCGATAACCATCATTCATGGTGACGGCCAAAACTACAAGGGAACAAAGAAAAGAAACGGTACCCTGGTTCTCTAGCTCACGCAATGATTGGCATGGTTTACAGCATATAGAAAGCGCGGGGGGAGGGGGGGTGTACTCAGTTTGTGTGTGGCCGTAGTCGTATGACCATAGACCCTCGCATCCATACTATGCCGGGACGAAGCACGTCGGATTTTTCACCAACCAGGCAGACATTGCTTGCACCAAGCGCAAAGCGCCGTGAGGTGAACTGCACCCTTCCAAGAACCGCTCGTAAGACAGACTTCGGCACCTTGTGGCTACTCTATTGCTTATGGATGGCAGCGACCAATGAGTGACTTCGTTTTCTGGTGTGGCCACTCTAGAAACAGCAATGGGTGTCACTATGTAACTGCCTCGTGGGTGCCTTACCATATTCACACTACGTGATGCGATCATTCCCCTTGTGCGGCGTTAGGGTCATCCACCCCGCACAATATGTTGATCAAACTCGATAACCATCATTCATGGTGACGGCCAAAACTACAAGGGAACAAAGAAAAGAAACGGTACCCTGGTTCTCTAGCTCACGCAATGATTGGCATGGTTTACAGCATATAGAAAGCGCGGGGGGAGGGGGGGTGTACTCAGTTTGTGTGTGGCCGTAGTCGTATGACCATAGACCCTCGCATCCATACTATGCCGGGACGAAGCACGTCGGATTTTTCACCAACCAGGCAGACATTGCTTGCACCAAGCGCAAAGCGCCGTGAGGTGAACTGCACCCTTCCAAGAACCGCTCGTAAGACAGACTTCGGCACCTTGTGGCTACTCTATTGCTTATGGATGGCAGCGACCAATGAGTGACTTCGTTTTCTGGTGTGGCCACTCTAGAAACAGCAATGGGTGTCACTATGTAACTGCCTCGTGGGTGCCTTACCATATTCACACTACGTGATGCGATCATTCCCCTTGTGCGGCGTTAGGGTCATCCACCCCGCACAATATGTTGATCGAACTCGATAACCATCATTCATGGTGACGGCCAAAACTACAAGGGAACAAAGAAAAGAAACGGTACCCTGGTTCTCTAGCTCACGCAATGATTGGCATGGTTTACAGCATATAGAAAGCGCGGGGGGAGGGGGGGTGTACTCAGTTTGTGTGTGGCCGTAGTCGTATGACCATAGACCCTCGCATCCATACTATGCCGGGACGAAGCACGTCGGATTTTTCACCAACCAGGCAGACATTGCTTGCACCAAGCGCAAAGCGCCGTGAGGTGAACTGCACCCTTCCAAGAACCGCTCGTAAGACAGACTTCGGCACCTTGTGGCTACTCTATTGCTTATGGATGGCAGCGACCAATGAGTGACTTCGTTTTCTGGTGTGGCCACTCTAGAAACAGCAATGGGTGTCACTATGTAACTGCCTCGTGGGTGCCTTACCATATTCACACTACGTGATGCGATCATTCCCCTTGTGCGGCGTTAGGGTCATCCACCCCGCACAATATGTTGATCGAACTCGATAACCATCATTCATGGTGACGGCCAAAACTACAAGGGAACAAAGAAAAGAAACGGTACCCTGGTTCTCTAGCTCACGCAATGATTGGCATGGTTTACAGCATATAGAAAGCGCGGGGGGAGGGGGGGTGTACTCAGTTTGTGTGTGGCCGTAGTCGTATGACCATAGACCCTCGCATCCATACTATGCCGGGACGAAGCACGTCGGATTTTTCACCAACCAGGCAGACATTGCTTGCACCAAGCGCAAAGCGCCGTGAGGTGAACTGCACCCTTCCAAGAACCGCTCGTAAGACAGACTTCGGCACCTTGTGGCTACTCTATTGCTTATGGATGGCAGCGACCAATGAGTGACTTCGTTTTCTGGTGTGGCCACTCTAGAAACAGCAATGGGTGTCACTATGTAACTGCCTCGTGGGTGCCTTACCATATTCACACTACGTGATGCGATCATTCCCCTTGTGCGGCGTTAGGGTCATCCACCCCGCACAATATGCTGATCAAGCTCGATAACCATCATTCATGGTGACGGCCAAAACTACAAGGGAACAAAGAAAAGAAACGGTACCCTGGTTCTCTAGCTCACGCAATGATTGGCATGGTTTACAGCATATAGAAAGCGCGGGGGGAGGGGGGGTGTACTCAGTTTGTGTGTGGCCGTAGTCGTATGACCATAGACCCTCGCATCCATACTATGCCGGGACGAAGCACGTCGGATTTTTCACCAACCAGGCAGACATTGCTTGCACCAAGCGCAAAGCGCCGTGAGGTGAACTGCACCCTTCCAAGAACCGCTCGTAAGACAGACTTCGGCACCTTGTGGCTACTCTATTGCTTATGGATGGCAGCGACCAATGAGTGACTTCGTTTTCTGGTGTGGCCACTCTAGAAACAGCAATGGGTGTCACTATGTAACTGCCTCGTGGGTGCCTTACCATATTCACACTACGTGATGCGATCATTCCCCTTGTGCGGCGTTAGGGTCATCCACCCCGCACAATATGTTGATCGAACTCGATAACCATCATTCATGGTGACGGCCAAAACTACAAGGGAACAAAGAAAAGAAACGGTACCCTGGTTCTCTAGCTCACGCAATGATTGGCATGGTTTACAGCATATAGAAAGCGCGGGGGGAGGGGGGGTGTACTCAGTTTGTGTGTGGCCGTAGTCGTATGACCATAGACCCTCGCATCCATACTATGCCGGGACGAAGCACGTCGGATTTTTCACCAACCAGGCAGACATTGCTTGCACCAAGCGCAAAGCGCCGTGAGGTGAACTGCACCCTTCCAAGAACCGCTCGTAAGACAGACTTCGGCACCTTGTGGCTACTCTATTGCTTATGGATGGCAGCGACCAATGAGTGACTTCGTTTTCTGGTGTGGCCACTCTAGAAACAGCAATGGGTGTCACTATGTAACTGCCTCGTGGGTGCCTTACCATATTCACACTACGTGATGCGATCATTCCCCTTGTGCGGCGTTAGGGTCATCCACCCCGCACAATATGTTGATCGAACTCGATAACCATCATTCATGGTGACGGCCAAAACTACAAGGGAACAAAGAAAAGAAACGGTACCCTGGTTCTCTAGCTCACGCAATGATTGGCATGGTTTACAGCATATAGAAAGCGCGGGGGGAGGGGGGGTGTACTCAGTTTGTGTGTGGCCGTAGTCGTATGACCATAGACCCTCGCATCCATACTATGCCGGGACGAAGCACGTCGGATTTTTCACCAACCAGGCAGACATTGCTTGCACCAAGCGCAAAGCGCCGTGAGGTGAACTGCACCCTTCCAAGAACCGCTCGTAAGACAGACTTCGGCACCTTGTGGCTACTCTATTGCTTATGGATGGCAGCGACCAATGAGTGACTTCGTTTTCTGGTGTGGCCACTCTAGAAACAGCAATGGGTGTCACTATGTAACTGCCTCGTGGGTGCCTTACCATATTCACACTACGTGATGCGATCATTCCCCTTGTGCGGCGTTAGGGTCATCCACCCCGCACAATATGTTGATCGAACTCGATAACCATCATTCATGGTGACGGCCAAAACTACAAGGGAACAAAGAAAAGAAACGGTACCCTGGTTCTCTAGCTCACGCAATGATTGGCATGGTTTACAGCATATAGAAAGCGCGGGGGGAGGGGGGGTGTACTCAGTTTGTGTGTGGCCGTAGTCGTATGACCATAGACCCTCGCATCCATACTATGCCGGGACGAAGCACGTCGGATTTTTCACCAACCAGGCAGACATTGCTTGCACCAAGCGCAAAGCGCCGTGAGGTGAACTGCACCCTTCCAAGAACCGCTCGTAAGACAGACTTCGGCACCTTGTGGCTACTCTATTGCTTATGGATGGCAGCGACCAATGAGTGACTTCGTTTTCTGGTGTGGCCACTCTAGAGACAGCAATGGGTGTCACTATGTAACTACCTCGTGGGTGCCTTACCATATTCACACTACGTGATGCGATCATTCCCCTTGTGCGGCGTTAGGGTTCTCCACCCCGCACAATATGCTGATCAAGCTCGATAACCATCATTCATGGTGACGGCCAAAACTACAAGGGAACAAAGAAAAGAAACGGTACCCTGGTTCTCTAGCTCACGCAATGATTGGCATGGTTTACAGCATATAGAAAGCGCGGGGGGGGGGGGGGTGTACTCAGTTTGTGTGTGGCCGTAGTCGTATGACCATAGACCCTCGCATCCATACTATGCCGGGACGAAGCACGTCGGATTTTTCACCAACCAGGCAGACATTGCTTGCACCAAGCGCAAAGCGCCGTGAGGTGAACTGCACCCTTCCAAGAACCGCTCGTAAGACAGACTTCGGCACCTTGTGGCTACTCTATTGCTTATGGATGGCAGCGACCAATGAGTGACTTCGTTTTCTGGTGTGGCCACTCTAGAAACAGCAATGGGTGTCACTATGTAACTGCCTCGTGGGTGCCTTACCATATTCACACTACGTGATGCGATCATTCCCCTTGTGCGGCGTTAGGGTCATCCACCCCGCACAATATGTTGATCAAACTCGATAACCATCATTCATGGTGACGGCCAAAACTACAAGGGAACAAAGAAAAGAAACGGTACCCTGGTTCTCTAGCTCACGCAATGATTGGCATGGTTTACAGCATATAGAAAGCGCGGGGGGAGGGGGGGTGTACTCAGTTTGTGTGTGGCCGTAGTCGTATGACCATAGACCCTCGCATCCATACTATGCCGGGACGAAGCACGTCGGATTTTTCACCAACCAGGCAGACATTGCTTGCACCAAGCGCAAAGCGCCGTGAGGTGAACTGCACCCTTCCAAGAACCGCTCGTAAGACAGACTTCGGCACCTTGTGGCTACTCTATTGCTTATGGATGGCAGCGACCAATGAGTGACTTCGTTTTCTGGTGTGGCCACTCTAGAGACAGCAATAGGTGTCACTATGTAACTACCTCGTGGGTGCCTTACCATATTCACACTACGTGATGCGATCATTCCCCTTGTGCGGCGTTAGGGTTCTCCACCCCGCACAATATGCTGATCAAACTCGATAACCATCATTCATGGTGACGGCCAAAAATAAATAGAACGGTATCCTGGTTCTGTAGCTCACGCAGTAATTGGCATGTTTTACAGCGTCGTTGCCAAACCAACGCCAACCCCAATATGCATATAGTGTTTTATAGCGTCGGGGCTAACTATTATATGTATATTTTTATGGGGGGGGGTCTCAATGTGTCTCTCTAGCAGCCATTCGTGAAACATGATGTTGTCGGGTCTGCACTCTACTGAGTCATACCCTAGTGTCGTGGCCATACCCTAGCATCGTGGCCATACCCTAGTAAGGATACCTTGTTTCAAAAGCGGAGATTTTCCTTCATTTTCTGTTCTCCGATCGGTCGTAATTGTTCACATTTTTGGGGGTGGATCTCTGTCACAATTGTGTCATAACTGCGCATTTGACGTGTCAAGAAAAAATCTTTCTTCAGCTGGTTGTAGTACGGTTTTAAATGGCGCGACTCCAAGAGCCTGCCCGCTGACCCTCAGAGCACAACGGAACGTGAACGATGTATCGCCCGGAAACGACCGTCTCAGTCCCAACATCTCAAAACAGTCCGTCTTACATTGAGAAGTTCCGGTACCCAAAGGGTGGTTTACATTTACATCCAAAGTGGCAGTAAGTAGATATAGCTGTCACCCCAATTGCGCGACCTCCGTGGCAAAGACCTGGTACGGCGGAGTTGAATAAATACCGTCGCGTGCCTAATTGCACGCACTTGCGCTCTGTTACTGTTGCCCATATCGCAAAAACACATATCGCACAAACACGTATTCACAGCGAAAGAAAAGACTCCGAGGCAACAGCCGCTCGGCTCAGGGGAAACCGCTTCTATCGGGCCAAGCGTTGGGAGGAGGCCCTACAACGGTACATGGCGAGTCTTAAGGCGAGACCATACGCGGTCAACACGCTAGCTAACGTCGCTCAGGTGAGGGGGGGTTGTGCCGCGTACGATGTTTCGTTTGTTGTTCAGAAGGTTGGAGGTGCAAACTAGCCAATGTCACCTATAACACAGGAAGGAGTTTTCTTTTGTGCGTATGATACGATGATACGAAGTTTTGTTTGTTGTTCAGAAAGTGGGAGATGCAGATGTTTTTTTGGTTATGACACGTTTTAGTTCTTTGTTCTGCAGAGAGTGGGGGGTGCAAGGCGAGGCCATGCACGGTCAACACGCTCGTAGCCAGCTTAGGCTAAGGCGTTGTTGTTCAGAGAGCGGGAGGTGAAAGCTAGCCGATACCGCCTCAGGTGAACAAGGGTTGTGTCGCGCAATACGCAAAGTTGTGTGTTGTTCAAATGATGGGATGTGCAAGAATAGTAATGTGGAACTCTAAACTTTAACACCTGCATCCACAAGAAAAACCTTCAGCACACGCCGAGCCTGCCGTACCACTCTAGACAAAATATAGATACCGTTTCGATGTCAACATGAACACCAAACGCCCTTTATATATCTGTCCACATTAGTTAATGTTTCGCTGACGGGAAACGAGGAGCTTCAGACGTCTGCTCAATTTAGACGGACATTTGGGACGGGGGCTAACGCTGGCTGTTTCTGTAATTCACACTAGTCTATGCATCCTCGTCTCGCACTTTGTCGGCAGCGATATCGCCCAAAACTATGCGAATCCGAAGGATCGTGGACGGTAATGAATCACCTCAATGTCGCTCAACCTCCCGAACCCACTCGAACGCACATGAACGCATATCACGCATATGCGCGCCGGTCAATTTCGCACGAGATCGTGTTGACACTACGCGAACCCTCTTGCCCACTCCTCGCGCAACTCGCCGAACGCCCCACGGTGCCTCGCGGTTGGTTCAAGCTATCTCTGCCTGGTCTATGATAGCCCGATGTGCTCTGTCCCGACATTTTAGAAATGCAAGAGGCTCTACTCGATATACACTATAAACGATATATAGTATATATACTCGATATACTCGATATACTCGATATACTCGATATACTCGATATACTCGATATACTCGATATACTCGATATACTCGATGTACTCGATGTACTCGATGTACTCGATATACTCGATATACTCGATATACTCGATATCCTCGATATACTCGATATACTCGATATACTCGGTATGATCCGACAGACTGCGGGCGTGCATGCCAGTGACTACCAGTGATTACTAGTGATTACCGGTGATTGCCAGTGATTAACCCACCCAAAGGTGGGAGGCGCCTCTACGAGTGAGAATGGTGCCCCGTCTCGAAAGGGATGCATGGTCTATGATCCGACAGATTACTGGCATGCATGACAGTGTTACCCCCGCCCCCGCCCCCCACTAAGACAAGCAACAAATACCCCCCCCCCCCCCTGCCACCGCGCTTTTTCGTCATCTTCATCATCACATTTTCATTTCCATTTCATGATGCAGACCCTCATCAAACTGGAGAGGTGGTCAGACGCGTTGGATTTCTGCGACCGCGCGCTGCACATCGACGGCACATGCGTCAAGGCGCTCTCCCGCCGGGCGTCGACTTTCGTCCAACTCGCGGCACAGGCACAGTGCTTAACGGCATCCTCAGGTGCCACGCCCGCCGCCGCCGCCGCCGTCACCGCTACCGAAATCACCGCTACAGCCACGAGTGTGTCCTCGCCCGGCAGCATCGGAGTAGCAGTCGGCGAGGTGAAACTCGACAACGCCAGCGGGGTTTCCACTGAAATGTGTAGCACCACAAGTGGGAAAACCAAGGGGGTGGTTGGCGTGACGGGGGGTGGCGGAGAACGCAATGGCGACGATAGTGGAGGAGAAGGAGGACAGCAGGCGTTGTACAACCGGTTCGGGGGTCGGGAGGGGCTGTTGGCGCTGGCGTTAGCGGATCTCGATAGGGCAGTTGAAACAGACCCGGAGAGCGAGGACGTTCGGAGGCAGAGAGACGCCCTTCGAACAGAGATTGACGAAGAAAAGGTGATAGGTCATATCTAGACGAAGACAAAGTATAGATACTTTATATAGAAAGTGTGGTAATGTGCTTGTTAGATAGCACCATCCACTAGACCGTATCCACATAGACTACTCAGTCACGGTCTAGTGGATAGCGCTAAATAACCAATAAAATATGTGCTTTCGAGCACATTTTGCTGGCTGTATTGCATTATCTACTATTGATGGACCACTGTGACTGAGTGGTCTAGTGGATAGGGCTACGAAAACCAAAGACGTGTTAAACTGTGCTCGTATAGTTGCAACCGTCAGCTTTTCTTGCACGAGCATCTCGGGTAACCGTTAGCAAGGATAAACAGTTCCTGTTGCCAGCTTTCCTTTCTCGGCAACCATTAGCTAGGATATCACCGTAGATAACAGCTACTAACATAAATTTGCAGTTTTTCTCGCATTGCGACCTGTTTGATGAGATGTGGGGGATTGCTAGGCGAGAAGCCCCAGACAAAAGAACGGTGCATCAGAGTCATCAAAGTCATCAAAGTGACCAAAGTGATCAAAGTCATCAAAGTCATCAAAGTGACCAAAGTGATCAAAGTCATCAAAGTAATCAAAGTAATCAAAGTAATCAAAGTCATCAAAGTCATCAAAGTCATCAAAGTCATCAAAGTCATCAAAGTCATCAAAGTCATCAAAGTCATCAAAGTCAGGCTACTAATGGTGCGGCAGGGGCGCAGCTCGTTTTTGTTTAGACTAGATATTGCTTGAGGAGTTCCATATCTCACCCCAGGCCAGCCTTTGACAAACAAAAGAAGAAAAACGGTGCATGGCTCAATACCGCCACTGTAACCAGCGCGGCGCAGAGACAATCCCGCTCTTCACAAGCGTTTGGCAGGTCAACGATGCGGCTTGAGGTTTTGTCAGCTATTTCCGAGCGCACAGCGGTGCAACATAGCGTAGTTCTCCCGGATGCATCCCTCACGAAAACACTGGAGTCGAGAACAACACGAAGGGCTACAACGCGTGCTTCGGATAAGTACATCAGGTTGTCGTGAACTGCCTTGTTCAATCTCGGACGCTACAGAAAATTCTCGGTTGATCTCCAACGCTATATTTTAGGAAGCGAAGTTTAACTCTTGCACATCGCGTGGCCTATTGTTGCAGGTGGAGGCGGAAGTAATGAAAAAAGCGCGAAGCGTTCCTAGAACCATTCCTCCGATCGTTCCCGCCACCGGCGACCCATCCCAAAGAGAGGAAGAGCCTAAACCTTGCCCGGTGGTGGGAAGCAAGGACATCAACCCAAACCGGGAAAGTCAACCTAGCGCTCCCCGGGACCGGTTGATGCATGCTTCACCGGATATCGCGTTGTTGCCCGATAACGGCACCGCTTCCTCATGCCGGGTTACGAGGGTAGGGACTGCTTCCGCGAGGAATGGTGATGTTCATAGCGAGCAGGCGGTGGCGGAAGGGGATGAGTTCGATAAGGTGGACAGAGCTCTGGAAGAAGCGCTCGGTGGAGGTGTGACGGGTAAGCAGGGGGTGGGGGGGGGGCGATGAAGAAGGATAGAGTCGTCGTTAAGGATGCTGAGCGTCAGCCGAAGCGCACGCAGTAAGTAAAGGGCTGTGTGGCCTACTGTATACAGCACATTAAACTAGGACATAAAACCAGCCGCGCTGTCGTACTTCTGTTATTGATGCGGTACTACTGTTGTACTATTGGGCGAACATCGATGTCGACGATTGAGAAAAGGCGAGAAAGGGCAAGAAAGGGCGTTGTTCCCAATAGTGGCGTGCAGCACATTTTGCCCCGCCACAAGTTATGTTTAGAATCCTTTAAACCTATCCTGATTGTCATTCCCTCCGTGTCCATTAGTAAAAGCTGAACTACTGCCGTTCTGATTATGATCGAATGGGGGAAAACGTTTGACAGTGAGGGGGGCGGTGCTGTCCTCGATTACGAGCATGGACAATAGTGGCACAACGAATGCAGCATGTGCAAAAGCAGGCGCCACCTCTGAGCACGTAGTGAAGGCTTGAAACGCGCGAAGCCTCCAGCATAAAGGAAGCTAATGACGAATAAATAAACCGGATGGAGAGGTGGGGGGGGGGGATAACCGTCGGAGGGTGACGGCACACGCACGTACGGTAAGGATACGTCATTGCTGCTGATGTGGTTGTTGTTGCGGCTGCTGTTGCTGGTATCGTGTTAACTCACCGCCATAATCTAGTCCATGGTCCAAGAACAGGCTCTGATAACTCTCGGGTGCAATAATACTTCAGGAAGAACCCGCACTTAGACATACCCATCCCTCCCTCCCCCTATCTCCCACGGTATATGGCACCCCCTCGGCGTGCGTCGACGATCTCACAGAAAACGAAAGTGTGAAGGCATTCAAGCTGCGAGCGCTGCTTGACCTGGCGAACGCTCTCGAGGCGAACCGCTCCGCGAGGGTGTACTTCAGGGCGTCCGGCGGGCTTGCTCGCCTTGCGGCAGCCACTAGGGTGGCTGCCTCGGCCACGACGACCGCCGTTGCAGACCACCGCGTTGGTCATGATGTTGACCACGCTCTCAGCGAAAACGATCCGATTACGACCCCTGCCACCCCCGCCGCCGACACCAAGACCAACGCTAACACCAACGCCAACACCAACACCAACATCAACACCAAAACCAACACCAACACCAACACCAACACCAACACCAACACCAACACCAACACCAACCCCAACCCCAACCCCAACACCAACGCCAACGCCAACGCCAACGCCAACGCCAACGCCAACGCCAACGCCAACATCGCATCCGACGAGCGTACGAGTTTTCTCGGATCTTCCACATCTCGTAGCGGAGGAATTAATACCGTCGCCGCTCCGACGGAAAAGGAAAGCGACAGTGTCGACAGCCAATTGTATGAGCACTCCAAGAAGCGTGAGCTTACCGCTGCTGAGGCTGAAGCTTTGACGAGGCGACTCGAATTGATGCTGCGGGCGCTGGCAGCGGCTCTGCTAGGAGGGGAAAGATTGGCACAGCAGGACGTGCTAAGATCTGGCTTCCTCGATGGACCATGCGCCCAGGTTCTGCTGATCGGTCTTGATGGTGGTGCTCAGGAGAAATCTACGGGGACGATAGGGCGGACGGTGGACGTGACGGGTGCGGCCGCCACGGTACTAAGTCGAGTCGTGGATGACCCTGACATTCGCGCGCATGTATCGAGGTAAGTGGGGGGCTCTCTATGGTGATGGTATGTGCAATATCACCAACAGACCGGCACTATACAGGGCACCGGCACTATTGGGAATAGGGTTACTATAGAGAATTAACATAGAGAGTTGCCATAGAGAGTTTCAGTCGTGCCAAGCGAGTCCACCGGTACTATGGAGGGTGTTGACACCATTACGTTGACGATCGTAGACCTGGGTGACTTTGTTGATGCTGTGTCTGTGCACTATAGAGGGAAATACCGGCACTGCAACGGCAACCGGCACTACGCCGCATGCCACCACTGCTGGTTGTTCTCATCTGTGCCAAGCGATGTCGCAGGGGATTTTAGCGACCAACCAGCAGTACTCAACCGGCATTATAGAGGGACCACTAGTGTATTGTGATGACGTGCCTGATTTTACTTAGTGATGGTGTGTTATCATCTGCGAATTGTTTCGCGGAACCGTATGGCTGAAGGGAAGGGGGCGACACGAGAGAAAAAGCGACTAAACTTCCACCTTTACACTGTTTTTTCGCGATCAGTATAGGCTTGAGTACGAGAGGGCGTGATATCCAGAACCTACTCATGGTGGAACGTACTATGGTGCCTAAAAAAATACTAGTATGGGAATATACAATATACAATTGCTTGTTCGATCGTGAGTTCCGATTACTATGGTCCGTCGTCATGGTAGGTGCTGCGAGAGCACACGGCGATTCTAAGATTCCCCACAGTCTACATCAGTGCTGGCGACCGCCTAACCCTACAAAATAGAAATGGCGTCTGCCCCTCCGACCACCCCCCCGGGTGCAAGAAAGGATGCACAAAGTGCCGAAGTCCGCCCCACAAGTGGTTCATAGTAGGATGCACCTCACCCTTCATGCGACTCGCCGAACACATCGCAGCTCTTCGCGCTTTGTGCACGTGACATCTGCCTGGCCGGTGAAACCCCTACGTGCTCCGTCCTGTCATTGTGGGGATGCGAGGGTAATACAATGGGGTTTACTATGACAATGGCGATACGACAAAGGCCATGCATGAAAAGAGCGCACCCCCCTTTCCCCCCCCCGCGCTCCCCTCTGACCGCTTGGTAAGCAATGCCTGCCTGGTCGGTGCCAAAGCCGACGTGTTCCCTCCCGGCATTGTGGGGATGCGAGGGTTATATTGTCATACCACTGTGAAATTATCATACGATTACGGCCGTGCATGAAATGAGTACACCACCCCCCTCTGAACGGGACGGTGTGTACGAAGTAGCCTCACACCCTCTGACCCCCCTGCCCCCGCCCCCTCTCTGCACGGATCACGCTTGCGGTTTGTACAGGAGTGGCCCTTTGCTATCGGGTGTGGTCGGGCTGATCGGTGCCGATTCAGCAACCCCACTGGATGTCGAGGCCGCCGCCGCGGTTCTTTGTACGGTCCTCCTCGGGCGCACCGCTTCAGCGGCAGCAAAGACGCTGCAGGACAAAACCGCCGTTAACACAGCGCGAGCTGGGATTGGCTCCCCGGCTGTGGTTATTGCTTCGGCCCTGCTTGCTTGGAAGGAGGGGACCGGTCTCATGCGGGTGCGATACTCTTCTCAATCGCCGCGCTCGTTTTCTGCTCAGCTGGGTTAGCCTTTGCGATACATGCCAAGGACTGTCACCTAAAGACTCCATGGATGCGTGCTACGATATAGGGGTAGCAGATTTTTGGGCGAAATATATTTCGGAACCACATAATATATTAGCTGTACACGTATAGCCCATGGGAATGAATGTCCACTCGATGTTAAGTGGACACTGCCGTCAAAGCTGTCGTCAAAACTGTCGTCAAAGCTGCCGTCAAAGTGACGTCAAAGCTGACGTATCTGAAGTAGTTTTATAAAACGTGAAGACGAGCATCGACAATTCAACGGATCAATGGGTCGAACTCACAGCTGACGTACTTGAAACGGTTTTATAAGATGAAAATATCAGTATCGACCATTTATTTCATTGCGCGTGTTTGAGATACTGTTTGGACATGGAAAACGCTATCGACCTTATACAAGTATTGGTCGAACTCACAGCTGACGTATTCGAAACGTTTTTTTTTCTGCAACCAGGACGCGGCGGCGTCTACCGGGTCTTCTCTGTGTGGCGTACTGGCAAACCTTGCCATGCACCAAGAATTTCGAGGAAGTTTCGCGGATTTTTTTTCACCTGGGACGGCTGGGGGCGGCGGAAACGTGCAGATGACACCAGTGAAAGTCCTGGTCCTCGTCGCCGGAGATACGAAGGTGCACAATAGCCTAAGACAATCGCAGCGTTCAATGCTGTTGTTGTTTTTTAGCTTGGAAAGTTTTGTTGGTTGGGTAGACCGTAGACTATACTCGTAGTAGCATTGCCCACCATAACTGGACCATTCAGTCACTGCTGTGGCAATGATGTGGCTAAAGGGCCTACTGTAGTGAATAGTGCAACAGTTTGTTGGTTCTATAGCGTGACTATGTGGTCTAGTGGGTAGTGCTATAACCCAGCAGTGGTATGAGCTTACTTTGGGTGCAGCTCTAATGTGGTCAATCGTTTTAAAGTTACGGATGCCCCAACAAACAAGACATTATTCACCAAAAGTTCGGTATTATATTGTAATATGCAACATTCTACATGGTATTATAGGTATTATAGATAGTATTATAAATAGCATTATACCCCTCATTTTTCACTGCCTAGCTTCGAGCAGTCGCGCGTGTGCTGGTTACCCCACTCAAAAACGGACTTTTAAAAGCGCGGTTTTGAAAACTCGGTTGGCGAAGCGTAGCAGCGTGTCAAACAATTACATAGCGGTACATCCCTTGAAACCCAAGAGCACACAGTGTAGGAAGTCACTTGCGCGAGCGACTCAGAAAAATCAAAAGTGGACTCCCTACAGACTAAATGCTAATACTACTATTACTAATACCTATACTACTACTACTAATACTACTACTACTGCTACTACTACTACTACTACTACTAATACTAGTACTAATACTAATACTAATACTAGTACTAATACTACTAATACTAATACTAATACTAATACTACCGGTAATACTAATACTAATAGTAATACTAACACTAATACTAATAAATAGGAAATAGCGTACTATATAGCCTTCGTTAAAACTGGGTCCCTCCCGTCGCCAGGCCGCGAAGCGCGGGGTAGACGACCACCCCTCTGCCACTACGGCCGCCGCTACCTTGCCAGATGGTGTGGTGAAGAGCCGTGTACTGCTGTGTGTTGTCGGATATTTACCGTGTAGCAAGTTATCTACATGTGTTGACCTTCGTTGGCTTAGGTTTCTCCGCATTGTGTCCGGTTGCACCGCATGTTGGTGTGATGCACCCACCAGATATAATCAGGAAGCGCAGAATTGGTGGTTGGATACAGACCCAAATTACATTGACGGGTCAAGCACACCACGGACAGATGACGACATAGACCATCTACAGATCATACCGATCATTTAGATCATATAGGCCATATAGATCATATAGATCATATAGATCATGTAGAGCATGTAGAACACACAGGTCATATAGATCACATAGATCACCTAACGACACTAGTATTGTAGGTCCTGCATTTCCCATTATGATATATTGCGAAGGATCAGTATTGTTGAGTAGAGATCCAACCCCTTTATCATGTGCTAGATCATGCAGCTCGTACGGCTCCCACCCGGAAACATGAGCTATTGACAGATCATACAGATCTTCCCAGTTTTTTTTCTTTTTTTTTCTTTTTTTTTCTCCTTCTCACACCTTTACTTTCCAGCTTCTGGACGAGCCGTGGTCACAGGTGTCGTCCCTTCTCCCCCCCGGTTCTTGCCTTCAGTTTTTATCGCGCATAGGGTTCAGCAGTCCCACCGCTCGTCGATTTTTCATCGAGTGTTGCTACCTCACGCTCTCGCGCTTTCCGCAAGTCAATTTGTGCACAAGAAAAAGTCCCAACGAATTTATACGAGTATGCACTCGGAGGGGCTCGAACTCACGAAACTGACCTATACCAGGCTCGGGGATAACCTGTTACGCCACCGGGGCGACCGGATCTATATCACCACGTGGGAATCGATGATCTGCCCGACGCATGGATGGTTCGATGTAGCCTGCGGTTGAGCGATGAAATCAATGAGGGTGTGCCTCAAGACGCTGCCAATGACACAACCGAATGACACAAACAATCGAATCCGTGAGAATATCACATTGCAGACCGCAACAAACGGATGGTGAGTTTCGCTATAACGACAGTGTCTCAAGAAGCACCACCATATGGTGCATCTCGAAATCATTAGCAACGTGCCTGGAAATCACCCCCCCCCCCCCCCCCCCCTTCTGCTGACAAAAAAATGCGTTATTCTGTACCTGGGCAAACGAATGTATCCCCCAAACCAGTAACAGTTGTTAATAATATAGTCTACCTGGTAATAAAAAAATTACTTTCCACGTTTGTTTGATGGAGGTGTTACCCAGAGGAGAGGTGATTTTCTTGTACCGCACACGCGCGAGTTTCAGCCTCAAAGTCGAACATTAACACTCTTGCCCCCCTCGTGCTCGCTGTCTTCTCATCTTGTGGTAATATTGCACCTTGAATCTTGCAGCCGCGTTGCTCGGAATCGAGGCCTCTGGCGCTGGCGGCTCTGGTGAACGCCTGTCTGCACGATACAAGGTAAGCTTTGCACCGTCGCCCCAAAATATAGCATGATGAGGGCCGTGAGCACACGAACATGCTACTGACAATATGCTAACAGTACAATAGCATGCTATTAATAATAGTACTAATAGTGCCAAGAGTACGGTACCGGTGCTGCGACCATTGTTGTTTTTGCCTTCTGAGGGTGGTGGCTTGACAAAACAATGGTTGGGATACCTCACGCCCAACTGCATATTTTGAGTAAGTAGCAACTGAAAATGCAACCGTTGAGATGAACAAACCATCCCATGGCCCCATGGCCTACCCCAAGGTATACAAAACTTTTAGCAAGCGAAAACATGAATGTCACATATCACACGTCACATATCACACGTCACATATCACACGTCACATATCACACGTCACACATCACACGTCACATATCACACGTCACATATCACACGTCACATATCACACGCCACATATCACACGTCACATATCACACGTGCCACTATTGTGACAAATCGACGATTGGTGGTTGAGGAGCCCCGTCATATTCGGAAATATTAGGAAAAGTAATAATCAACCAAAAAGTTGAGGCTTTGAATCGGCAGGATTTGACGACCAATAACTAATCGGTAGCTGCCGTTAGCCAACTAACTGACTTTAGCTGGTAAGTCGGCTGGTGAAGTCAACTGATGGCCAGACGAATTGCCGCATTAAGTTAGGCGAGCGAAGCGAGTCAAATCACATCCCGCCGGCCGATGGGGCCGCGCTCAAGAAGGAAAAAACGCACCCCGTATTATTAGCATTATTCGTATTAGTAGTATCAGTAGTATTAATCCTTCCCGCACGTATGGAAACTCAATAAGTCGGATAGTCGTCACCTGTGGGAAACGACTAACTACTAGTACGACTAATAACTAATTGGTGGTTTAAGTCGTGACAACTCACAGCGTTACAGGAAGTGTTACGTCTATCGTAGCCCGCCTCATGTGGCTGGTCGACACTACGCTATGATACGGCATTGCTGATCAAGAAGGGGGTGTTACGCGAACCATGATGCGAGCGACAGACGCAATGATCTCACCCCGGCAGCCCATGATAGCTCGCGTTGCTCCGAATAATCGGCGCATCGCAAGAAATGTCACGGGGGTCCGCAACAGTTCGCCCTTCATTAAGACAACAGCAGCGTGCGTTAGTTCCACTTAATACACCTATATTTATGCATGACGTGACTCCCCAACTGAAGGATTACCCACTAAAGCCCCTTCCCCTCTTCTCCCCGCTGCTTTTGCTGATTTCCGTTGTTGGGTTGTATTAGTCTTGCCGTCCGACAATGAACGATACCTGGTATACCTTTCAAGACACACGCAGTAAGGGTCCCCCGATATGGCGGTATGCCTATATTAGGCGGTAGAAATCGCTTGGCAATACTGGGGAATCGCACCCATAACCCGGAACGAATGAATGAATGAATAGGGCGACTTCCCCCAAGAATGCGGTCATATTGCTCTGGCACACCACACCACACCACCGCCTTATACCGTGCTGGGGGACGCCTATCGTGGTACGAACGGCGGGGGCGAAATTTGCTTAATTCATACCGTGTCAAGACATTCATTACTTTTGATGTTAGAGGGAGACGATACATCGTTGAAATACCGCCTATTATATGGGCAAAGCCCAGGTTGATTACGGGCAGACGTGCTCTACCGGCGGACATACATGGACGACCGTCCACAGAACTCTAGTTGAGGCATTTCTAGTGGATAGCCAAGCCATGGGTTTTTCACCGTGTTGTTCATATATGTGTTCTCAAAATGCAGTGTTTGGGCGAGGTATCGAGTAGTTCGTCAAGCGAAGAAGGCTGAGGGGTTGTGTGCACGCTTGCCGTAGCATGCCTTCTAACTACCCCCCCCTCCCCCGTCACTATCACTGCTGTGCACGCACGATTGCATAACGGCAGCGTGCAAGCGGCTACGGTCTCCGCGGGGGGTCTTGCTCTCGCGCTTGCGGTGCTGTCGTTGGGGCACGAGGAGAGAGCGCGCCACGCCCCTCCACTGGTTTCTGCTAGGTCCGCGGGGCTGCTCGCACGCCTTTCTACGCTTCCAGAGGCTCTCGAAGTTATGGTGCGGCCGGGAGTTATCGACAGAATTATCGAGGTACGCTCTCGCGTGCCCATGAATCTTCCTGTCGTATTGCCTCTCACTGCAGGAGTTAGACCACCGCGGTTCCGCATTTTTTTTCTCGTTTTTATGTTTTGGCGGTAGCCGAGATGGTGGTCAACTTAGATAATTATTGTGCGGAGTGGAGAACCTTATCTCCGCGCAAGGAAGATGATAGCTCGTAATGTGCGTATCGTGAGGCACCCACGACGCAGCTACGCAGTATGATACCCCCGTTGCTGCCTCTGGAAGTGGCTACATCAGAAAACAAATAATTTCATTCGCAGCTGCCATCGGATGTTCAAGCAGGTCCGCACAAGGTGCGGGAGTCCGCTTCACACGTGGTTCACAGTAGGATGCAGCTCACCCTTCATGCGACTCGCCGAACACCTCGCGGCGCTTCGCGCTTGATGCAAGCAATGCCTGCCTGGTGGGTGAAAACCCGACATGCTCCGTCCCTGCATTGCAAGGTCTAATAGCTATGGTCATACGACTACGGCCATGCATGAATATCGAGTACACCCCCGCCCCCACCCCCCTCCTGCTATAGCATAGTAGGAATGCGTGGTCAATCGTCAAAACACTAAATCAAGCAACAATTGGGCGGGGCACCCCCGAACCCTGAAAACAATTTCTTCGCCACTGATTACTCTCCCCATACTATAATGGCAGCTTCTCTCTTGTGTTCTTAACTGTTAGTAATAGCACGTTGAGGCACTGCAGCTTCGACGTGTTAGCTATGTTTAGGATTCGGACGACGATATCTTGATTTTGTTCCGACTAACAAAGATCGATAGGACCACATTTACAACACGCAGTTTGTATTGGTCTAGTGAATATACGGCCTAGTGACACGCACTGCGTGAGAGTCGCAACAATATGCTGCTATATCGCAAAATATAGCACACACTACATAGAAGTGGAATCATGGGGCTGGTTATCGTAGAATACAGCCCAGTCGCACCCGCATGAAATCGCAACAATGGGCTTGTATCTCCTAAGCTTGTTCCAGTCTCACGTACTCCAGACCAACTGACTTACAATGGGCTGCGAAAGCAACTGACTTAAATTGACATACGACGCGTATGAAAATAAGTGGAAGTGTGATGAGCGAAAGCATTATTTTTCCCCATCCGCCGGAGGATAAAGAAAAAAGAAAAAAACAGACCAACTCGCCGTTAACCTCCTTGGCGATCCCGAACATACCGTAGCACACGCTCACTACCTGGCAGTACACATACATCAGATGGTATCCCCCCCCTATATGAACAAACACGGTACATAATATATCTTCAAATGCCGAACTGTTATCCCCGGGGTATACTATCGTCACTGATGTGCGGCACCAGGTATGCAACATGCCAGTGGTCCACGCTCATGACCCCCCCCCCCCCCCCCGCTCCCCCCCCCCCCCCCCCCTCCCTCCCTCCCTCCCTCCCTCCCTCCCTTCTTCCCTCCCTCCCTCCCCTCTGCCCTCCGTTCCTCAAGGCTACCGTGCGGAGCACGGCCCTGGGGAGCAACCTCCACACCACCGTCAACCCAAGCGGAAAACCCGATCAAGCGGTCGGAGCCACCGACACCGCGCATGCCATGGAGCGAGAACATCTAGTCCGCGCATTAGCTTCCATCCTGCGCGGAACAGCACCAACACCAACAAAACCTCCCCGCTCGCCTACAGACACGGTACCACCCCCTTCCTCCACGGTGAACACAGCGGCGGTAGTAGAAGGGCGAGGTAGACTTTGTGCCGCCGCGAAAAAGTTGGGGCTGGCGGAAGCGCTGGTGTCGTTTTTGCCGCCAGCGCGAGAAGAAGGGTTGCAAGGAGTTACGAGAGAGACGGTGGCGTTAAAGCCGGTGTGGTCGGCGGCTCCTGCATTGACGGCGAACGTTGGCGGTTGCTTGCTCCACCTGATGGATGGGGAGTGTTCGAGACATATTGCCGATCAGGTGCTGGTTGGTGCGCTTCTGCTTGCTACTGCTTGCAATTCCGTTTTTTTTTTTCCGTGACTGTTGTTATGATTTTGGTGGTTATCTTCTCCCTCCCTCGATAACGGCAATTATTATTTAATGTCCTGAATAAATATGACTTCATTAAATTCCACCCTCGTCCCGGCATAGTAGGGATTCGAGGGTCTAAGGCCATACGACTACGGCCATGCGCAAACTGAGCACACCCCAACCGTCTCTATATTTTCCTATTGTATCGTACTGCTTTTATTTACGGTGTAGTTTTTTCGGGAACTGTCTTCGAGGGTTCGTTGGTCTCCTGTCTTATGTGCTTCAGCTACCGCTTCTATTTTTTTCCCGTTTTTGTTTTTTGAGGGACTGTTTTGGGGCGGTGTCGCGCAATGATTTCCTGTGTGTGCTGTGTGTTCAGTGATGGCTGATTTGACTTTGCGGTTCTTGTAGGTGGAGTTGCCGAATGGCTTCGCTACGGTTGCCATCGTGTGACATCCAACACAGAGAGAGGAGACGGCATTTTAGTACCATACCACTGGTATATCGTATTGCACATGCTGCAATAACAACCACTCTCCGTCGTAGTATTATATGTAGTGCTATAAATAGATAGCATTATGCATAGTACTACACATAGCTAATATTATGCATAGTATTAAACGTCTACATTATTGTGCATAGTATTATACATAGTCATGTATATTAATACGAAGTAGTAGTATTATATCTCCATGTTCCCGCCCGAGGTGAAGCCACTGGTAAAGACACTTCAAAGACTTAAACATACCGGGTGTGCTTCGAAGGGTTTTTCCCCCAGTGACACATTTTTTTTTTTTTTTTGCACACTTCTCTTTTTCAGCTTCTGGACAAGCCGTGGTCACAGGTGTCGTCCCTTCCTCCCCCCGATTCTTACCTTCAATTTTTATCGCGCATAGGGTTCAGCAATCCCACCGCTCGTCGATTTTTCATCGAGTGTTGTTGCTAACTCACGCTCTCGCGCTTTCCGCACGTCAATTGTGCGCAAGACACGTACGACACATCCGATACTTTTTCCATGGCCCGATGCACATGACGAAATCGAAAAAGGCGAAATCACTATCAAGAGATGCGCAGCCGCTCGCGCGAGGGCCTCTTGAGTCGCCAAGAATAATGACGTCTTAAAGTAGCCCCCCCTACCCCCTAGAGCAGGTTTGGTCATTCGTCAATGGTAGATATCGGCAATCAGTGGGCCTTAAAAGGTCTGACACGGGTGGTTCGAAGTTCTATGGGCGACCTAGTGCATAATTTACTAGGCGTGACACCGCTGCCTCCCCCTGTTGGAGTGTTCGAGCGGTGAGAATGGGAGGATATAGACGCGCCTAGCACGAGGCCAGATAACCCCAGGTTTTGAGAGAAAACTGCTTGAACTTAGCGTAGGATTTGGTTTCCGGCAATAAGGATAAACGCTCACGCATATCTTACCATTGTATTATCAGCGACCACAGCTTAGCGCTGAAACAGCGTTGCCTATTGGGGGTGGAGAGAGATACGCCTGACAGCCAAATATGTTTGGCACGGGATTCCTCACGGCTAGCTTTTTCCCCTTTCGTGGAAGCAGCTGATGTGAATGAGCGCTTTGCTTTGGCGAAGGCGAGTGTTAAGGTATTAGTGGGGTATTAGTCCGTTTGACCACTTGCAAAATGTTAACCAATAGCTTACCCAAACTAAGCCTTATAACACTCTCGCCCCCTGAAACGGCGGGATAGCAGGTCGGCCGGATATACGGGCGGACCTGTCAATATCGAAGCCGTTTCATTTCCTGGGGATACCGGGGAGAGTATTTTTCAGTTCGACATGGGGAAAGCCTGAAAAAAAAATGTTATGGTGGATGTGGGATTTGAACCCACGACCAAAAAAAAACCATGGTCTGTCGACGACGCCATTTGTTGAGGAATTAGTGGGGTATTAGTCCGTTCGACCACTTGCAAAGGTTAACCAATATCTTACCCAAACTAAGCCTTATACCACGAGCGTAGCAATAGGCGGCGTGGTTCAATACCTGCCCGATATACTTTAGAGTACTGTCGAATTCGCATACAGCTTGCGAAACCGGCAAGAATTAAGGTTAAGGTTTGGCGTCGTTCAAGGTAATTGCTGCCTGCGATAAGGATAGTAGTATAGCACATATATATTATGAGTGATGTTGGACCGGTGACAATGGAAGGCCAAAAGTTTGAAATTCCCGAAGATCCCAGCCAAATTTTTCTCCGGACGGTCGCCTATGGGCCCAATTTTGAAGAATTTGTTTTTGAAACACTCCAGAACTCCTGAAAATATCGATTTCTCGCGGCTATTTGGCCACCATCTGCGTGAGAAATTACCAAGCAGATCTTGGATTAGACGCGGCGTAATTTCGTGGTCTTCACACGCTTCGTTTGACGAAAGCAACAACAGCATCGTGAACTCTGAACGTGGCGACCTCGTTAGGGGCTCCGATCCCCCCTTGGTGTACAACGCTCACTCTACGGCCGGTGACTTGTGGCGGGCGCCGATCAGGCTTCTGTTAGAAACACATTTGGCGGCTAGATGTGTAGAAGATTGAGACAAAAACTCTCTATCGTCTCCCAACGGGCGAAAAACAGAACATTGAGAGGATGTGACGGAAGACCACCAGACAACACAAGCAACCTTTCACACCCTAGGGCATGGATCGAGACGAACTCTTCAGCGCTGTCACCTACACTCATGTGACCTTGGCCGGAACGAAGAGCAGTGACTATGGGTTATCTCTATCTCGAGATCGAAGGTCAATCGTGTTTGTTGGACAACGTTGATCAACGCTTGCTGAAAAATAGACAATTTGACCTGTTGGACCGCATGACCAAAAAAAGAGCCAGAAAATGTATATTAGTCGTTTTTCTTCCATAGCGACGTTACCCGGAATCTTTCAGCAAATAACCCAAAAAAAGCATTTGGAAACATTTTGGCCAAACTATCGGCTTTCCATTGACATCGGTCTTAGAAACAGAATTTATTGATTTGCGAATGCTATCAAATACCGCCGGAATCCCATTGGTGTTTCATAAACATCATTGCTGGACACCTAGGCCATGATATTTAACTCATTGGAAACTGATTCCACGATAGCCCCCCCCCCAAAAAAAAACCAGCGAACTTCTTTAACGAATGGTTCATAGCTGCTCGACACGAAGAAGGATGCAATGAAAAAAACATGCTGATGTATTTTCTTGTTTGCATAATTCTATATAGTATATATAGGAGTATTGAACGATGTCATCGGGGTGACAGGGGGCGCCGTATCGCAGGAGATACGGCCGGGAGCTGGTTTCAAAAACCGGTCATTTCGTTGTCAACAGGTTTGGGGGGGCTACCGTAGTAAGACTTAGGATGGGTTTGACTCATGGTGGAGTTTTTTGCGAGGAAATAGAACTCATTAAGTGAAGAGTCTCATAAACTTTTAGCACGCTTCTCAGTGCACCTTTCTTTGCTGTCGTCGTGATGTCTCGTTGTATGTCTCGTCGTGATGATGATTTTGTGTGTCCTCGCAAGGTGGTGGCCGCGGGAGGGATACCCCGGCTGGTCTCTCTTTTTGCGAACTCGGGAGCGGACGGGGACGCGAAATCTGCTCGCACTAACGCCGCCATTTGCTTGGCGAAACTAGCGCGAGAGCCCAGGCACAAAGAGGTGTGCTGAGATTTGGTAGGGGTATCGCCCAATTTGGCTGAGGCTCTTCACTATGCTGCTCTATCCTGTAACCGAAATCTGACTGCGAGAAAAATGACGAACAACTTCATGAGTTACATATGACATGTTAAGGTGTTAGAGGGTATTGTTGTTGTTGTTGTTGTTATTTTTATTGCTTTTTTGCGCACTTCTACTTTCCAGCTTCTGGACAAGCCGTGGACACAGGTGTCGTCCCTTCTCCCCCCCGGTTCTTGCCTTCAGTTTTTATCGCGCATAGGGTTCAGCAATCCCACCGCTCGTCGACTTTTCATTAAGTGTTGCTAACTCACGCTCTCGCGCTTTCCGCAAGTCAATTTGTGCACAAGAAAATGTCCCCACGAATTTATACGAGTATGCACTCGGCGGGGCTCGAACTCGCGAAACTGACATATACCATGCTCGAGGATAACCTGATACGCCACCGGGGCGACCGGGTACTATCATTATACGCATATGACTACAGCTTTTAAAAAACGCAAGTAAGATTTCAACGCATCTGAGTCTCAAGTGGTTCCTCCTTTGAAGAGCCTCGTCTGGCAGAATTACTCGGGCCAAAAGGGAAGAGCTGTGAGTCGCCACTACTTAAGGGACCAACTAGTTATTAGTCGGATTGATAGATAGTCGTTTCGCGGGGGTGCCGATTATTGGACTTACTGAGTTTCCATACTTACGGAAAGAATAGTCGAATACTACTAATACTACTAATATGTGGTGCGCTTTTTCCTTCTTGAGAGGGGCCCCCTCGGCCGGTGGGATCTGATTTGGCTCGCTTCGCTCGCCTGACTTGAGTCGCTCAGTCGCCTGGCCATCAATTGACACCACCAGCCTACTTGCCAACCAAATCCAGTTAGTTGGCTAACGGCAGCTTCCGACTAGTTATTAGCCGTCATATCCTGCCGACTCGCGGCATTAGTAACACCTCTATCGTAGCGCACGCGTCTTTCGCGTCTTTTCGAGTGTTTTCTGGTTCCGTATGGCTTTGTCGGTCTTTGCGGTTTTTCTTTCAAGACATGGAGGGTGCAGGCTGGCTCGTACACCAACTGGGGGGACTTGACGCACAAAGCACTGCGAGGCACGCGGTATCCGGGCGATTCAGCATTAGCCCTTCTTGTGTGCATGTCGTTCGCCTGCTACCTAGACGTCTAAGTATTCATCCATGCGAGCAACCGGGAGACTCTGGCGGGAGGATCGGAGGAATGGCGGATTCGCGCCCAATCGTTTACCGTTACATTGCCGTTTCAGTGCGGCACCCGATTCAAGAGCTCCACGGAACAGGAACGTGATACCGCTCTTGTCGTCGTACCCCTCTCATCTCAGATTGGGGGTCATCGAGGTTTTGAATTAGGCGTCATCAGGCGTGACAAGTCGATTTGACTGCTCTCCCTAAGCCATTTTATGTTATTGTGGACGCTCTAAAACCGGGTACCTCACCGCACCATGAAGCTCGACAATGGGGTACAATGTGTAAATTGTCTCCCGTGCCGTCCCACCCCCGACATTTCGCTGACAGTACGCAACCTTTTTGTTTGCCTTACCTCTTCTGAACAGGCGATAGCCAACCTCCGTGGCATGGAGATGCTTGTTCAGGCTGGTGCTGGCCTGGCGCGCTGATCGTCAAACCTCTACTGCCATGGCTCGGTGTCTGCTACCCGCGGGGTGCCGTCTTTTCTGTCATGACTCGGTGTCTGTTACCCAGGGGGTGCCGTCAAAGTGTGTGCCGTATAACATGACAAGGGCTGCTACGCCGGTAAATTGTAATAATAATATGTAGAGTATTAATAGTAGCACATTCGTGACTCGTGTTGGTCGGGAAATCTTAAGAGCTTCGCGCACGGTGAAAGGCGGCATTCCCGAACGGCAAGGCAAGTCAGGGCTCCTACGGGAGTGCAATGCTCCGCGTGGGTTGGGTACTTCGAGTGGCTTGCTGCGGTGTGGCTGTGTGCAGGGGGCAAGCAAGCAAAGGAGTTGATCTTCCTCGGTTTTCTGTCACTTGTTGCGAGTGTTTTTAATGAGTGGTCGAATGTGAAGCTCATGCCGCACGTTGCCGGACGGAAAAAAAGTATAACAGTGAATGGAACATGGTAGGTACTACTGCCGAGAGCTCGACCAGCTACGGCGTATCCTGCACCGTATTATGAAAATATTGCCGTCCGTGGAGACCGCCCCCGTACACGCGCATGTAGTCGTGCCTGAGCAATAGCCGATACATATGTAGATAACCTCTTGCAGCGGTGAGGCCGACTGGTCACTTCCTGCGTGTCACTCTTGACGGTTGCCGTGATGGGAGGAAGTTGTGACCAGCATACGTCGGGCAGAGGGATTACACTCTTCACTTAACACTCCCCGCGTTTTTTACGATGTTTGAGCCGAAAAACCGGCATAAAACAATCCGGCCTTTCCTCGCTGGACGTCACTGTCAACACCGCCACGTTCGCCAACCCATCATTAGGGGAATACACTTGAACATCGGTTTAACACAAGCATCTACAGAATCAATAAGAAAACCCTGATGTACCACATGAGGAAGTATCGTGTTTCAGTCTACATATGTCTCCTTTCCGTTACCTACCTCCGGATTGACGTCGATGTACTTAATACCCCGCCTGTTACCCCCGCCCCTTCTTGCCATAATGGTCGTTCCATGTCGTGGTAGCATAACCGCGTGATCGGGCGGGCTTGCTTTTTCGGCATCCACCACCGGTTACGCAAACCCCGGCTTCACATGACAACTTTGTTTTTATATAAAATGTCGAGGCTCGTTGCCTTTTGTGTTACACCCGATAACTTGGTTTTGATCGAAAAATGTCGGAGGCTCTCAACCTGTTGGTATATACTTGGATTTTTTTTCGATAGAAAATCTCGAGGCTCATAACCTATTGATGTATACAGTAGTGGCTACGATATAAAAGACGGTTCGACGAGCCGAAATATTTATCATATATCCGGTTTTCTCTTAGTTCGGTTTAAGAGAGTGTTCTTGTACATCGAAAGCACCATATAAGGTAATTTTATCTTATCGTAGCCAAATTCTACAGGGCCATTAGGACGACAGTGCTCCATGCACAATCGATGGCAGAGCTCGTCGACCCCAATAGGAACTACGTTGACGCCATGCTGCAGAAATGCCAGTGCATCGTGTGCACTCAATGCACCGTTTGATCTGTTTTTTTTATTAGCACATACTCATACTCACCGAAAACAAAATAAGCTCTGCGTGCTCACGCTTGCTACGCTCCGTGTATACCTATGCCGCCCCCCCCGCGAAAACCAGTCTTCCGAACGTGTTGGACGAATGGACATGAGTGACTGATGCATATATGTACCCTTCCTCGTTATAACTAAAACACGAAGGCTGCCCGCTGCACAGGGCATGGCGTTTGGAGGCGTGTGCGTGTGTTTTGTCTGCGGCATTACTTTTCTGAAAGCTTGATATAAGAGAAAATCTCGGGAATAAAACGAAAATTCTCCTATATCTGATTTTTCGTGACAAGCCGAAAGAGTTCTCTCACATCCGTACTTTCTCTAATATCGATTCTCTTATATCGTAGCCAGTACTGTACTTGGGTATGTTTTTGTAGGAAATTGTCGAGGCTCAAAAACTGTTGTTATGGCCGCGAGGGTTTCACACACTTAATTCAAGGTAACTGAAACGGTTGTCGCCGGTATCGATTATATCTAATTAAGCGAGCTATGTGTGACAAAGCCGGGCAAGGAGGAGTTTGTTCATCTCGAATACTCGTTGTGCGCAAAACAGTAAGTAACGATGCCTATCATTTTAGTCTAGAGTCTAAAGGTGGAGCAGACTATATGTAGAAGGAGGGAGAGTATAGCCTAGAGAGTGGCCGAGGTGGGGATGATCTCCCTATTTCGTAGCTCGCCAACGTGCACACGTCCTATGGCTAGAAGTACCATACGGGCTGATGTACCCACAGTTCTACCGCGCCGTTCCTTTATGTCTCTTCCCCAGTGGGAATATTGTGGCATTTACTCTGTGATATTGGCGTCGTCCAAACCAAAGCTCTTATTATGCGGGATACCGAACATTAAATAATATACAGCTCACTTTCCGTATGGCTGGTAAATCGATCCCGACAAGGGCTAGAGTGGTACCATAGGCTTCCCTACTTTCGTTCCATGGGGTTTGTTCGCGTTTCTGTAATTCGTCGTATCTGTTCGTTAGTGAACGGCAATGAAGAAGCGTATACTGTGTAGTAAACTGCACGTTGTCGAATGCACATACATACTAAGTATAGGCAATCCATTTATTATTGTCGACAGACACGACGGTTATCTTTTGCGTGAAAACGCGGCAAGACAATCGTTTAGAATCCAGCACACAGCAGGACCGCCCACGGCAATCGGTCGACCACTCACTGCCTTATTTTTGAAAAAAATTGACAGTCAATCACGCCTGACACCACGTACGTCCCTATTGGCCTTTTCGTTAGAGTTGTTGCCACAGCAGCTGGAAGGCGCGCCAGCTGACGCTGGGTTGCGAATGCAATGGAGTTAAATTGACATACGACACGTAGGAAACTTCGTGGAAGTGTGGCGAGCTTAAGCTTCGGTTTGACCGATTTTCCGGAAGATAATATATAATAATAATAAAAAACGAATATTTGCCCGTTGGTTCTGTTGTGCATTAACTTCGAAACTACGTGTAAGCTGCACCACGTTCCCCCGCGGTTGAAGTATGACGCATTGCCTGCATTGCACGCTGATTGGTTAGTCTGGCCACAACACTTGTCTTGTGATCAGGGGCAAGGCTGATTGTGGCTATTTAAATAGTCTAGTCACCACACTTGTCTTGAAATGAGGAGCAAGGCTGATTGGTTAGTCTAGCCACCATGTTTGCCTTGTAATGAGGGGCAAGGCTACGGTACTGTATTTTACTATTGCACCCTCACTTTCTCGACCGAGTGTTACATATACACCATGTATACACCATGTATACACCATGTATAGTCTACACCACGTATACACCATGTATACACCATGTATACACCATGTATATACCAATCGGCGCGGATTATTCTGCTCTCTACCTCGCTCAGACATGGGATTCATTTAACGGTGGTAGGTGTCGTTGTAAGAAACGTTTTCTTCATGGTGAGGCATACCGCAAAACCGAAAAAAAACTACAGCGGTGAGTCGGCAGGACTTGACGAGTAATAATTAGTCGGTAGCTGCCGTCAGCCAAGTAACTGATAGTTAGTTGGCAAGTCGGCTGGTAAAGCCAACTGATGGCTAGACGACTTGCTGACTTACGTCAGGCGAGCAAAGCGAGCCTAATCAGGTCTCACCGGCCGAGAGGGCTCCGCTCAAAAAGAAAAAATGCACCCCGTACTGGACTATCCTTCCCGCAAGTATGTAAACTCAATACGTCGGATAGTCGGTACCTGCGCTGCGGGACACGACTAACTATTAATCCGACTGGTATCTAGTTGGGTGACGTAAGCCGCACCGACTCACAGCTCCCGAAGAAACAGAAAAGCTCAAGACCGCCGACGAATATCTTTCGAAATTGGATGGCCGCTCGCGCGAGGTCCTAAAAGCGACCCCACCCCTCTACCATAGAACGACTCGTTGTCAGAGCTTTTTATTTTTATATTGTGGCGGACGACGAAAGAAGCGGGTTTGAAAGACGCGTTGTTGGATGATTTGCAGCAAAGGACGCTGTGGCGTTTTTTGCAGGGTTCCGTGGACAATCAAGCCAGGCCGATGAGACTTCGGTGGTGCGGTGCGGGCGCGTTCTACGCGATGATTGCGGAGCGTGAGTGAAGAGCTCGAGCCGGTCAAGGAGAAAGCGGGAACGGAACATATGGAAGAAAAGTACGTTTGTTTGGACGTCTCCGTGCACGTGTAAATGCATAAGGACCGAGCAAGTTCACGACCTTCCGACCGAACCACATAATACCTGTAGACACAGGCGGCGCCCAAAAAGAGCTGAAACTTCGTGAGGGTCAGTGAGGCGATGAAATATACCCAAAAGTTGGTATTGTCTTTGCGTCGTAAGGAGGCCTGGCTCGAGGATGCCGAGAATAAAAAAACCGAGAGTGTTCCCCTGTCAGTGGACAAAAGCAGACAAAGACAAACTAAGAGTAAAGGCGTTCGGGAACACAGGTCTGCAAGAGACATTTTTCGGGGCTATTTCGGGGCTATGCTCTCCTAGAGGAAATATCCGCATCCAGGAGCATGTCAGAAGACGAATTGCGGCCGTGTTTTTTTGCTTTTACGATGGACGGAAGGACACATTTATCGGGATTTCGGCCGACGGACAGACACATTATTCCGGCTTTCCGCCGTATCGAACGCCAGAAAAATGGGGGATTGTTACAAGCATGAGGGAGGAGGTCCCGCACGTACGCAAGGGTGGACGTGCGTAAGGGTGGGGATAACCGCGGCTGAAGGTTGTTCATTATCTTTTCAACCAGCGACCAAACCAATTCAAACTAAACAGACCGGCAAGCAACAGGAGCAAGCTAACTCTAAATAAATCGACCAAGACAAACGGACAAGGTAGACGTCACGTACGCACTACATTGCCTTCCTCCTTGCATCGGCCTTGACAAAGGGACCCTGGCAAAGTAAGTGCTTCCAAAATATGCCTCAACAGCGTGGATCGACAAAAATGGCCCGGCCTGGACAATAAGCCTTGGACTAGCAAGTGCCTTATGAACGTGCATTGACACTGTGCCTTGGCAATACAAAATGATGGCATATGTGCCTTAGCAATTCGCTTTGACGTTGCGTCTCGACCATATGCCTCAACACTGCCGTGTCTTGACATAGTGTGCCTTGGCAATTTGCCTTGGCATTGTGCCTAGACTACGCAACGCCCATTTACCCCAAATCATAAAACAAAGCAGTCAACCCCCCCCCATCAACGTAAAGGATGGAACTGAAATGAGTGCGTAATCATCTCTCCCTTCTTTCCCTATCACCCCGTCATTCACAAATAAAAGGACAACATGGATCAATCAATCAATCAACCAATCGACATTATTATTACTTCCCAGCGGATTTCCAACGGACACCGCCAGCAGCACGATTATCATTATCATTACCACTACTACCCGACAGGCGACAGCAGAAATCATTTCCGAACAAATCAGCCAAAACAACCCACATGCCATCCACTTGTTCGTCATGATAACTAAAGTAAATAGAAGGGATAATCAAATCACGGAACGGACAGAAGGGCCCGTTCCCCACCAAATTAGATACCACATGTCTTCTTATTCTTCTTCTTGTTCTTAACGCTCGCACAGTTTCTTGTCATCCTGCAGTTTTTCTGCTTGTCGATCAGACTTCAAATTTGCCGTTGCTACAGTACTACCGCCCTTGAGGTTTTACAACACGCCCGCTACGTACGTACGCCGCCAACCCTTCTCAGAGAAGGGTCGGATCGGCTTGCTTGCTTTGCTGCTGCATTGCTGCTTTGCTTTGCTTTGCTTTGCTGCTGCTTCAAGAATAACATAAAAAGACAGGTGGTAGAAGAGAAGGTCTGCGGTGCTTCAAAGCAGCACAAATAACCATTCAAACCCACGAACCCAGGCAGACATCAACTGCTACTGGCAAGGGGCGCATCCATGCATGGTTTGGCCGGTGCCAAACCCGCACAGCAGCACGACGAACGCCTGATAGGATTATTCGCCTGCAACCCCGCCCCTTCAAAGACAAACGTTCACACACACAACACCTGAAGCACAGTGCAGTGCAGCGCAGCGCATGAAACTACTTGCAAACGTGTGCTTAGTAGCATGTATACGCTGGGGGGGGGGTACCTAGGCACCTACTCAAGTACAGCATTTGTGGTCCCTTTGCAGTGCCGGTATGTGCACTATAGAGGGAAATACCAGCACTATGGCGGAAACCCGCACTACTCCGCGTATTGCCACTACTGGTTGTTCCCATCTGTGCCAAGCGACTTCACAGGCACTATAACGGGCAACCGGCACTACTCAACCGGCACTACTCAACCGGCACTATAGAGGGATCTCTACCCTATGACCAAAACATCCAGGTTCGGAACCCGGGTACTCACGAGTATTTACCCTACTACTCGAGTATGGCCAAAACAACCAGCTTTGGTGCTCGGGTACTCCAGTGTATATTATACCCTACTTAAACACACCTTTGAACTACTACTGCCAAAAGTACCTGGTATTATTTTTACGAAGAGATATTACGTATGTGCAGAGTCAACGGCCCTTGCACCGATCGCTCGTACTGGTACGTACGTAGCTCTCGTACAGCAGTGCAAAAAGGACCGCGTAAACAAAATGGCGACCTACAGTAACATGCCAAGGAGTCTTTTGCCTTGGACTCAATGTCCGACATCAAACGTATCATCCTAAATCTCTTATCTTTGGTCTCCGCGACACGTACGGACACATACTGCAGACCATAACGGTACACCCTCAGTGGTACTCCATACCAGCACCCCCCCCCGCCCCAACCCCCACCACCCCAATCACCCACCACCACAGCCAAAACAGAAACGAAATGCGACCGCTGGCCGAAAACTCAACAATCACGACAACTACCTTTTGCTTTCCTGGTACATACCATAATGTGGTCTGCACTCAGCGTGCACTTTGAAATCATCCCCACTGAAACACCCGCAAAAAAGCAAGTGGGCAAAAAAGCAAGAGAACAGGTAAGCAAGCCAGAGGGAAGATACGCGTAAGCAAGCAAGCAAGCAAGCAAGCAAGCAAGCAAGCAAGCAAGCAAGCAAGCAAGCAAGCAAGCAAGCAAGCAAGCAAGCAAGCAAGCAAGCAAGCAAGCAAGCAAGCAAGCAAGCAAGCACGCACGCAAGCAAGCCAGTCAGCCAGCCTGCCAGCCAGCTCGCAAGCAAGCACGGCACCAACCCCGGCAACTCCCCTTCTCCAATGGCACCGGTCCATAACGAGTATATAGCGCTTGCCATAAAATTATCAATCAAATACCAATTCTAAACACCCAAAATATGACTGACCGGGAACACAACGTCTTCGGGTACGATACCACCTTTTCCCCAATGCCCCCCTCCTTCGCATGACATACCACATGCCGCAGGAAATACGTGGAAACCCGAACCCATCGACTGACTGTTATTTCTGCCCCGGCTGTAATTTAACACTCCCAGGGGCGATTGCTGCTGCTGCTTGCTGCTGCTACTACTGTTGTTACGGCAAATCATGCGAACCGCCACTACTACGTCCCTCTTCTTTTCAACAGCATTACGGGAGAAACGCCTGCCTCTCCCGAAGAAACCCCCACTCAGCTTATTATCGACGTGGCGCCGCGTGTAACGGTTTCAATGTTGGTGCCGCTCCATCAGAGAGGGGATTAAACACTCACTCACCCCCCCCTCGCGGCTTCCGTCTCCTCCTCCTCTTCCTTTTCCCCCTCCGTTTTTCCGCCCCTCGGGGAGCACAGGGGGGAGAATCACGTCAACACCCGACACGATCCGTTTACGATACCCAAAACCGGAATTACCACCGCATCCAATCAAAAACATAAAAGCATTTGTTGGAAAAAATACACAACAAGCCCTGTAGGCACTACAGCTGGAGGACAAGCTTCATCTTCCATCATCACCAACTCACTCCCTCGACAAATAGATCCATGCATGCGCCTCGCCCAGCATGGAGTTGATATAAATACTGCGAGGTGTTTGTACCCCCATCCCATCCCCTCCCCGCCCCTCCCCTCTCATTCCCACGTTGGCACCTCCGCCGTCTGATTATATTCTACACGTGAGCACTCTGTCGAGCTTTTCGACTCCTCGCAAGGGGCGACCAACAACACAAAAACAACAGAAAAAAAAAAAAAAATCTCTTTTTAGTTCAATATAATAAAAACGGAGCGGGAAGCGTCGCGCAGAGGCAACAAACCAGAAGAGAAAAACATCTACGAAACAAAAAAAATCGCAATACTCTCGTCGAGAGCCACTGCTGTGTATATCTCGTTTTCTCACCTCCTTTTGCCACTTACCGCTAAACCCCCAGTCAATGCACCACACAGGGCGCAACACAAAGTAAAAATCTCCATCTCCCATATCGCCGATTCGACGGAATCTCATACGCTGACGGAATCTCCAAAAAATCGACGCCGTCTCCGACATCGACTTTACGGAAGCTCCGACATCTCCGCAATATCTGACACAGACGCAACCTCCCACACTGCCGCACTCTCCGAAATCTCCGATATCGACGCAATCTCCGACATCTCTGCAATCTGTGATATCTCCCACAACACAGGCATCGACGGAATCTTCCGACATCTCCGCCACCCACTTCTCCGACATGTTCGATATCGATGGCACCTGCTCCATCTCCTACAGCGACCGAACCTCCGACATCTCCCACAACGCCGACATTTACGGAATCTACGACATCTGCGCGTTGTCCGATATGGACGGAATCTCCGCCATCGTCTCCATCTCCATCATCCCTTCCATTACCTCCATCAACATCACCAACACCCTTATCGCCGGCGTCTGCATCTGAAAAGGTGGTGTTATTGCACCATAGTACAATACGGTGTCATGGCACCTCAGAACGTGGTCTCATGGTCATGGTGCACACCCACACCGCCCCCTCCACCCGCAGCAAGGGCATACTGCCCACCCCCACCCCCACCCCCTCCGCCACCCCCACCACCCCTCCCGCTCTGGCGCATGTAATACGCCGCGTCCGCCGACGCCTGGCTAGGGCGCCGCTCATGGCGCCCCCCCCCAGCCGAAGAGCCGGAGTCAAGCATCCCCCCGGATGTAGGGGGGCCAGAATAACCCCGCCCACTCCTGCCTCCCCCACTCATCATTGCGCTCGCCCCGTTACCACTCGAACTGCCGCCGCCGCCACTGCCGCCGCCACTGCCGCCGCCACCGCCGTTGTTGCTACCGTTACCCGTGCTACCAGCGGTACTTTCGCTCGATTTCGCGCGGCACATTGAGCCCATGGCGAGGGCGGCGGCTGCGGCCGCCTTGGCTTCTTCTTCTCCGTCTTCTGCGCCCGCTTGGTGTCCCCCGCCAGACATGCTCTCCAGGGTTTCGCGCATGACGGACTGAAGCATTTCCAGCGATGCTTGCTGTTCGAGGCGCTGTTGAGGGTGTATATGGTGGAGGCGTCGGTGTGTGTGTGTGGGGGGGGGGGGAGTACTCAGTTTGTGCATGGCCGAAGTCGTATGACGATAGACCCTCGCATCCCTACTATGCCGGGAGAGAGCACGTCGGGTTTTCACCAACCAGGCAGACATTGCTTGCACCAAGCGCGAAGCGCCGTGATGTGTTCGGCGAGTCGCATGAAGGGTGAACTGGATCCTTCCAAGAACCGCTCGTAAGACGGACTTCGGCACCCTGTGCCTACTTTCTTGCTTATGGATGACAGCGCCAATGAGTGACCTTGTTTTCTGGTGTGGCCACTCTAGAGACAGCAATGGGTATTACTATGTAGCTGCTTCGTGGGTGTCTCACCATTTTCACCCGACGTGATGCGATCATTCCCCTTGTGCGGAATTAGGGTTCTCCACCCCGCACAATATTATCGAACTCGATAACCATCATTCATGGTGACGGCCAAAAATAAATAGAACGGTATCCTGGTTGTCTAGCTCAAGCAATAATTGGCATGTTATACAGCGTGGTTGCCAACCAACGCCAACCCCAATATACATATAATGTTCTATAGCGTCGTTGCCAACCGAGACCAACTATTACATGTATATTGCACTTCAAGAGGGGGGGGGGTAAGCCGTTGGGTTGCTGCCATTTGTGCCGTAGAGGTGACGCTCCGACAGTCTCGAAAATACGAAACATGGAATAACGGTTACTGACAATATTTCAATACAGAATAAATACAAATATTTCCACATAGACCAAGTGTAAGTACTTCTCTCGATATTATGCCGTCCTGCACAGCTCGGGCTGCAAAGCAGTAAATTTGTGAGGTATTACCAGATATCCCTATTACACGACCAATAAAAGTAATTCCAGACCGCACGGAAAAACAACCAAAAAGTATGAGCCTCAAATTTCTAAAGCGCTGTCGCATACCCGTACGGTTAGCTGAAAATCAGTCCGTTTGGTTACCTTGCGCTCTCCTCCCGGCCCTGTGCCCTTTCCATCCCCGGCGACGTCCATGTCAACGGTACCGCTGCCGCCACCACCTTCACCGCCACCGTTAGCCAAACCCTGCTCGTCGAAGCCCCCGTTGGAAGCCATGCTGGTCATGATGCTAGACAGGGACGACCGCCACCGCATGGGGATCTGCCTTAAGCTCTCGTGGAACTCCTCGGGTTGCTCCTGCATTTTTAGGCCAATCAGAGGCGTTGCGGTTACATTATAAGCCATCAGGGAAGGCACAATTTATTTTGGTGCATCAATAAATTAATCTTTAGTTTTAAGCGCGGTGTACACCACAAACTCGCATTCCTAATAAATAAAATGCTGTTAATGCTGTTAGTGTTGGTGTTGTTAATGTTATTATGATTGTTACCATTACCATCATCATCATAACATCATCATAATGCCATGATGATTATTATTATTAATATCGTTATTATTATCATCATTATCATTATCATTATCATTATTATTGTTATGGTTGTTGTTGTTGTTATTATTATCTTGTTATTATTGTTGCTATTATCATGATTCTTCATTTACTAGTGTTACTGCTGTAAGATATAGTGATAAACATTAACATTTTAGGGCTAACCCTGTCCCTTTCCTCCCTCCTCTCCCTCTTACAGTGATAACTGTCAATAGTGTAAATACTGTAGGAACCTTCAATGGTCAAAGCCAACCGGAACGGTACTACTGCAACACAGACGACCAACTACGACACACAACCAACGGCTCTACGGCCTCCAACAACTACATCACAATCACACCAAAAAGCACACAACACAACAACAAAACACCCCACCACGTACCGCACAACACCGCATGCCACACCATTACCACATACCACAATGGATAAAACCACATCACTATACCAGGTACACCACACCGCACCACACCGCACCACACCGCACCACACCACACCAACAACGCACCAACAACACGTCACACCATCACACTGCACCACCACACCACAACGTGCCGTTCGTATCGTTCGTATCGTACCAAAACTCGTCGCATGACAAGACAAACCAGGTACACGACATGTGCTTGCAAATGTACAGCAACTTCAACGTCAAAAGTAGCACTAAAATTTGCAGATACATCACTCACCACTGGGTGCCCTGATTTAAGAGCGCGCAAGATAAGAGCATTCGTGGCATAAAAACGGTCAAATCCGCAACACATACCTATAATATACAAAAAGCAATCCTTCGTATATTGGCAGCTACAGATAAGTACCACAAAGTTTAACCCTTTTAGAGTCCCCAAACCCCTCCGTATACAAATTCCAAGTAATTTGTCCCCCAAAGCGGGTCCCCAGTTGTGGAGGCGTTAAGAGGGCTTCGTTCGGTTTTTCGCGGGGTGTTTTAAACTCAGGGTACCCACTGCAGTCGAAAGTGGAGGCGAAGGGCAACTTTCAAAAAAAAAAACTAACCTCAAAGGACATGGCGGAAGTGCCCCCCCAGCTGAGGTACTGTGAGGTGCCCCGGCTGGAGATGTTTTGGGTAGGGGAACGTTTTCCCTCCGGACCCTGGGGGACTCCCTGCTCGTCTTCAAAGTCGAACCCGAGGTGGCCCAGCACCTGACCAAACAGATCAAGCAGATTATACGGATGAAATAGTTCGGTCAAGATTTCAAAGTCGATCCCGAGATAGTCCAGCGCCTGACCAAACAGATCACACAGATCATGCGAATCAAAAATCTACTGTCAGGACAGAGGTGATATTACTCTATGTGTGATTCCAAGTTTTCGTCTGAGCGTATTGTGTGCTTTTTAGTGGCTTTAAATATTTTGGCCTCATTCACATGTAAACAAATAGTAAAACAGCAGTGAATAGTCCCTTTCATGTGTAAACAAAATATTTCCGTTCATCATGTGGAACTATAGCACTCCCATTCATGAGTAACCAGTCCCATTAAGGCGTAACTCGTTAACTCGTCCCATTCATGTGTACCTACTGCTGTGGTTAGTCGTTAGTCCCACTCATGTGCAACTACTAATACTACTAGTCACATTCATGTTTCCGGTGCAAGTACAGTACATTAACATTAGTCCCATTCATGTGCAACTACAGTAGTCCTATTCATGTGTAACCAGTCCCACTCACCATTCACGTGTCGCTAGTCCCGTTCATGTGAAATAAATCTCGGTTCAAGCGTAATCGGTCACATTCTCATTCACGTGTAGCCAGTCTCGTTCAAGTGTAATCAGTCCCATTCATGTGTGACTCGTCCCCTCCACATGTATCTAGTCTCATTCACGCGTAACCAGCCCCCTTATATGCAACTAGTCCCATGCATGTGCAAGTATTATTGATATTAACAGCTACAAATATGGATGTAATACTCGTACTCCCATTCATGTAAGTAGTCCATTATCAACATATCATGTAAAAACCATAGACTAAACCTAACAGTAATCCCATGGATTTGTCGGTCTTTTTTTTTTCCAGATTGGTGTAACCTGCGATGGATTGTTCCATGTCTCACAACCCTCTTCCTACTGCGACACGCATCCCAATCGATCAACTTTGCACACACCGAACAGATCCGATCAGTTTCTACCATCTATAGGTGATCCATGTATTTCATGGCAGACAAATCCTTGGCCTAAATGATCTGTACGGCCTACAGATTATATTACCGGGTGAGGGCCGGTGGATCTGACTGATCTAGCACATGTCTCTTGGGTTGGATCCGTGCTACACAGATCCTGCACAGCTCATAATACATGAACGATGACAGATATATGAGCCGATGCGTGAAAGTTTCACACCTCCGAGATATCACGACACATGACGATATAGATCCACAGCTCATATAGATCACATAGATCATCTACCGACAGTAGTAGGTCCTGTATCTGCCGTTACGGGATTTTGTGCAGGATCTCTATGTGCGGAGTACAGATCCAACAAATAAAACATATGTTAGGTCATGCAGATTGTGCGGCTCCCACCCGGTAACACGAGCTAGATCATACAGATCTTCCTGAAAGATCTAGATAACCAAACGGGGAAATATCATCTATAGATCATCCCATCTGTCCGAGGTGTGGAGAGTTCGCATGAATCAATCACCTTGGTGAGAGAGTTTCGCCAGCTGTCAAACTGCGCGGGATCGAACTGGTGCGGACTCGTTCCTTTTCCTTCGTCCTCGAAGCCGCCATCGGCAGTCGGTGCCGACAACAGACCAATCACCTCGTCCACAGATGACCTGGTCGGCGCAGTAACAGGAGCCACGTTAGACAGTACCACAGGAGCCACGTTAGACAGTACCAGCACCAACAGCCATCACTTCATAGTGCTACACAAATACCAATGGACCAATAGTTGTAGCATAGCAATCTTGTCAAATTGACATCCAACACACAGCAGTATCGAAATCAATACAGCGACAAGAGTCACCTACAGCCATAGATTCACAATACTACAACGTTGAGAATAGCAATAAAGCAGTAGCAAGGACATTACAGTAACAAGAGCTCCACCGTTGCAGACACCACCTCGTCCACGGGAGACCCAGACAACACACCAACACGCGACAATATCAATACTAGACAACCACCAATAGCCAGCCCAATTCTAAAGTTGCATATATCAGTTGACAAGAGCAACACACTATTATCATCGCAGTAAAAAGGTTTTTTTCATCAGCAAGAGCAGTAGCACCTGGTACAGCATGAGAGTAACGTACAACACACCAAAACAAAACAGACATTCAACAAAATAAACGTCAACAGCAACCCGACACCAATGGTCATCACCAGAACAGCAACGGGATAGCAACGGCACGAAAAATACGACGAATAGCACAACCCTTGTACCTTACGACAAGCCAACAATATGCCCAATCATAGATACACACGAAAAGACAAACCATTTTGTTAAAAAAAATGTTAGAGTGACAGCGTATCGACTTGGAACCGTGGGTTCGAGTCCCACAGAGACTTTTTTTTTTTTGGGGGGGGGGAGTAGTCGACTTTTATTCTCGAATGCTGCATTGATATCAACATATTAGATAACTAATAATACTCTGTATTCGTACTCCTCCCGATATTAAAGCGGGGGGAAAAATAAAATAAACCACCTACCAAACATATGATAAAAGCAGTATAGTGGAAAGTACAGTAATAAATTTATAAAATAGATGTGATGTTAGATATAACTCAAAATTCCTCACCTATAGCAAAAATACCAACACTAACCATTATAGTGGACAAAAAATAGGACCCCTCCCAATAAAAAACTCACCCACATAGTATATTACAAGTACCAACAACGCAGCTTGCAGAGATGAGTATTGACCCAAAATTCGTCGAACTCACGGCTGACGTCCTTAAAATATTGTTATAAAACACCTAGATGTATCATACGATATCGCACCGTCGACGAAGAAGCTCCGCCGCTTCCGCCGCCGTCGGCTTCCTCCCATGACCTCCGTGCGCCCAGTCCCCACTGCTCCCCTTGCTTATATTGCTGCCATTGCTCCCCCCCCCACTCGCCCCATGGCGCTTATGACCCGACCCAGCCGTCACTCCCCCCCCCACCCCGGCTCCGACCCCGCCCCCCGCCCCTGCCGCCGCCCACCCAGCCGGGTCATCCCTTAGAGGCTGGGTGTAATTAGGCTGAGGCCTGTGGTGGCGCTGCTTCAGCCGCTGTGGCGACTGCTGTTTGATACCTTGACCGCCACCCTGCCTGTTGTTTTCCGCGTCACCTCCTCCCGCTCCCGCCCCCCCACCCCCCGACCCCGCTCCTCCCCCTCCTGCTGCACCGCCTCCGCCCCCGGCCGCTTGCTGTCGGTACATTTCGTTGCGCGAGGCTTCGCTGAGGTCCAGCTGGGACAAGTTTTCGCCGAGTGCTTGGACTCCCTGCGGCGCGTTTCCGGTACCTGCTCCCCCACCCCCTACCGCCAAGCCGCCGTTGACTCTTTGGTTGCCCTTGACCTGCAAGGTCCGAGCAAAGGCAGAGACCGAGGCCGAGGGGTGGTGGGGTCATGCCCGTCGAGGAGGTACTCGTATGATACTTTGTACAGTCATTAACTAATACCTGGTACAATAATCTATTGCGCATTACCGAATTACTATTGGTGTGAATAAGAACTACCACATTAAAAAAGCACAGCCGACCCATAGCACGAGACGAAACAACAAACAGATCACGAACATACCAACGCAAACTTGTAACAGCCCCCAAAAACACGTAATCAGCCGAGCCAATCATCCAGTATATCAATCAAAAATCAACCAACCAAAATCAACTCACAAACCATTAGACCACATCACCAACCAAACAACCAACCAACGCAGCAACAAAAACAAATACAATAAAGTCAACTAAACAACCCACCAACCAACCAATGAATCAACCAATGAATCAACCTCCTACCTGCGCCATCCGGCTCATAGCATGGGCAGTCAACCCAAGCCCCCCCATAATCCCACCACCGCCTCCACCACCTCCACCACCACTCCCACCACTCCCACCACCGCCAGACCGAGAAGAAGACGGCGAGTCCCCCAGAAACACCGCCGCCTCCTCCGGGGAAACCTCGCCCATTCTCCATCCAGACGACGACCTCACATGCCCCCCCCCGCCCTCGCCCCCATCCCCCCCCGACCCGCGCTGGGTACCGCCAGAGTGGTGCCGCTGATGACGCCTCCCTCCTGGGAAACCCCCTCTCCCGGGGGCAACAGTAACCGGGGACATGGCGGCATAAAACCCGTGTGCAGCGAGCTGGTAACCCTGGCTGACACCCAGTGCGCCAGCCCCCCCCCCCGTTCCACCACCGCCTCCGCCACCACCACCGCCATCTGTGTCCATTGAGTTCGGGTCGAGGTTCATGGAGCGGCCTCCTCTCTTGCCTCCTTCTTCGCCCTCCCCCCCCCCCGCGCCGCTGCTGCTGCTGCTCCCGCTGCCATGCTTAGCGCCCGATCGCTCCGGGCGGGACGGGGTATTGTGGCGCGAGACCAGCCGCCGCGGGGCCGCCGGCGGCACCTCGTCAGGAGTAGCCGCGTACACAGGGGCCGCGTTTAGGTACACACCGCCGGGACCACCCTCCCCACCAATGAAGGAGCGCTCCGAACCATCCCCATCGTCTCGCCTAGGGCTAACAGACAGGAAAGACTGAGCTGGGTCCTCCCCCCCGGGGGAATTAAAGGATGGGCCCGTCCTGCGAGTCTTGCGAGGGCGGAGCGCGTCGAGGTCATCCCGGGAGTGCATGTGCTGCAGCGGGCGGGGGCTCCGGTGACCCGCGTTGCTACCCCCGCTGCCATTGCTCGCGAAAAAGTCGGATGCGTGTCCGCGGGTGAGCTGGTTAAACTGGTTCCCATCTTGTCCGCCCCCGGAGGCCCAGTTACCGTTGACGCTCGAGTAAATTCCCATCCCCATGGAGGTCGCGCCGTAGTGGGAGCGGGGGGTTAGGCTGAGGTCGTCCTGGCTCCTTCCGTAGGCCATGTGAGAGTGGTGTCCCCCGTCTGGCCTACCGGAGAGCTGCGGGAGGTTTGTGGCAGAGGAGGAGTGGAGTTCTCTGCCACCGCCGATGGCGTTCTTCAAAGGCGATGACTCGCGGGACACTACGTTATCGGCGCAAGGAACGAGCCTTCCCAGCGTAGGCGGCATCTGGAATATACGAAGAAGGAGCGGGGGGGGGGGGAGGGCAAGGAATGTTGAGACAGGGTAGTACAGTTATAACGAACGCAATTCCTACTATGCCAACAATACCACCATACCGAACAAGGAACGGGGGGGAGAGGGCAAGGAATTCTGATATTTGGCAGACGCACTACGAGTGCAGTACCAAAACGCAAGGTATATAAATACTACCATTCATAAAACAAAAAAACAACAAAATACAAGCAAGTAAACATAGTGTCACCTCCGCTCCTCCCCCCCCGCCGCCGTGCCTCCCCCCATGTAGGTTTCTTAGGCCTCCGGTCACCAAATCCAACGACGGAAGAGGTCCATGCCCCACATCCCAGTCCGTATCCATCGCAAGCGAGTCACCCGGCCTTCCACCGCCCCCCATCATCGCCGCGCCCCCGCTCCCCGATCTCGCATGCCCCCCCGCGTGCATGCCATTAGGCCCAACGCCTCCCGACATGGACCCCCCCGCAGAAGCCGCCGTCACGATAGCCGCTGCCGCTGCCGCCGCCGCCGCAGGTCCCATAGCCATCCCAGGACGGCCCCCCATCCGGCCCACGCTAGACGAGCGTTCCATAGCGCCGACGCCGCCTGTGAGTGCCCCCGGAGGGGGATTAGCGCCTGGCCTCCATCCCTCGGACTTGCGGCCGCGAGGGACTGCACCGCGCGCGCCCCCCCCCCCGTTCATGCCGGCGCTGTTGTCTGTCCCTGCGGTGTCATTAAGCCCGTGCCCGTGGACGTCATGGGCGAACTCCGCGGGAATCTGGATAGGAAGATGTTGATGGAAAGAGGAGGGGGGGGGGGGGGGGGGTAAGGACATGGTGAACGCGGTAACAGAAGAGAAGGGGGTGGGGTAAGATCTAAGGACAAACGGACGCATGAAGGCTCGAAGGCGTCAACAAATTAACGTGTTGGCTATACTGCAAAAACACCGTGCATTCAATTTACAAGCAGTTTCTGTCCAACACTGTTCCTGAGCGTCACTGTCCAACACGCGCTTTTCGGGGGTAAATCGGCAATTGCTTTCGCGGGGGCAAAGAGGTTCACACTTAACAACTTAACACTTAAAGCAAAGGTACGTATGCAACATCAACAATTGCAAGATACGAACATGTGGTCGCATGGCTTGCTTCATGTCGTTGTAAGTATCATATGTACGTTCAGCTGAGACATCTCGACGTGATGCCGTGTTCCGTTTCCGCTGCAAAATGCGCGGAGAATAACGAGATTGGAACGCACAACATAATACAAGTACTGAATATATAGCGACAGACGTTAATGGCGATCAGCACGAACCAAGACAGCAAAAAGAAAAAGAGTGTCAAGAACCCTGACCGAATCACCACTAAATCACCAATAAATCGCCACTAAATCACCTCCCTGCGTTGCTTTTCAGATTTTTTTTCGTGCGTTTTTTCCTTGCAAGTTGTCCGGTGTGGTGTTTTGTTTGTGTTCCGCTTTCGTTTTGTCAATGACATTTGGCATTGCACGGTCAAATCTCCTTTCTGCAAAAGCGGCCCATATCTCTGACTGTGCCTGACCTTGACCACAGAGATTATGACCGTGGCATCGGCATCGGCATCGGCACCGTCACTGGGTGTACCGCATGTCGACGGTTCCAAATCACAGTTTAAAAGCCAACAAATCACAGCAGTTGAATGTAATGAGCACACACAACTTGGAGGAGAACGGCCCATGACCAATAAATCATGAACCACGGACAAAACGTGATGAACCACCAACCACACATAATGAATCACTAGCAATACATAATGAATCACGGCCAATACCAATTGGGTCCAAAAACGTTCCATTCATCATCGCTCATGAATCTTGACAAACCACCATGAACCACCACCAGCCGAAACTGAAACCCTACCTACCTCAGGAAAGAAGCCGCGACGAACTTGGCTGAGTTGCTCCGGTTTTCCTCTCTCAAACAAGGGGTGCATGTAGCCGCCCGCCTCATTGCCTCGAACCAGCTTGCGAAAACCGTAGAGGTTTAGCTGGCGCTGGAAGCTAGAGTACTTGTTCTCTGCGAGCACCGCATCATAAAGCGTCAGCATGGGGGGAAAAACATCAGCAACAGGCAACAGTTTCAGCCGCGAAAACAAAAAACAACAGCAGGGGCAGCAAGAGCAACATCATACGCATCAGCAGCCAGCAACAGAAGCAGCATCATGAGCATCAGCAGCAACAACACTAGCAGCAGAAGCGTCAATAACGACGACGACAGCGACGACAGCGACGACAGCGACGACAGCGACGACGGCGACGACAGCGACGACAGCGACGACCGCGACGACCGCGACGACAGCGACGACCGCGACGACGGCGACGACGACGACGACAGCGACAGCGACAGCGACAGCGACGACCGCGACGACGACAATAACAACAACAACAACAACAACAACAACAACAACAACAACAACAACAACAACAACAACAACAACAACAACAACAACAACAACAGTAGCAGCAGACGAATAGGAAGATGCAAGAAAAAAGACAAAGGAAAAAAAACTCGCTGCCGCAGTAGACAAGGCTACTGCATTACGTATCGTAAGCCTAGACAAGAACAGTGATGACCGCAACCAGGCACAAGAAAAAACCCGGACTGAACAATAAACGATAAAACATCAACACGTACAGATCACCATCTAGATCATGTAGATAATATAGATCCCATATTAGCCTTTGTGAGATTATGTGCACAGGTCGCATCGTACAGATTCCACCCGGCACACATGTGCGCAAGAGCCGTGTGATACTCGATCATGCACATAATCTTGTATCAGGAATGTATCTGCATCTGCCCTGATTGATCCAGATTACGAATAAATTGAAACGAGGACCTCTTATGTTCCCCTCCCCCCACACCACACCGCCTCCAAATATACTCACGTTTAAAAAACCGCGGCATGATATCCTTGCAGAACTTCTCTGAATCCCCGATGCGAAAAGCCTTCCCGGAAGCAGACCAGCCGATCACTTTCGGATCCTCAGTTTTGAGAATCTGAAACAGGCCAAGCGCAAAAGCTTGGCCGGACCCGCGCTTGCCAAACCGCTGCTCCTGCTGCTGCGGGGTTTGCTGGGCTGGCGTTCGCGGCTGTAGGGCGGGGAGGGGGGGGGGGGGGGGGGAGGGCGGGGGGGGTGTTAGTATTGAGAGGGCTGTATAGACTTTTCTCCAGGGGCGGGGGAAGGGGGGGGGGGCAGTTTGGAGGGGGGGTGGAGGGAGGGATGGGAAGGGGTTTACATTGGAAGGGATTTATAGACTTTGACCTACCTACGACAATTGTTGAAACAAAGTTGACTTTAAACGGAGGATATGGGGCTGTGCGGGTCGGCGTGGGCGGGGGCGGGGGTGCTCACAAAAGGCATGGCCGCAGTCATAAACTCTCGCACCCATACAATGCCGCGACCGCGCCCGTCGTCCAATCATCCAGGCAGGCATTGCTTGCGTGAAGGGACGGCTAAAAACTTCGACAACTAAAACAACACTTCGCCTCAAAATATTAACACCGACCGCCTGGGAAAAATATCGGCATCAAGTATCTAACTAGGAGTTAAAGTTGACTGCCAACTATTGTTAAAGCTGGGTCACATCGTAACTCACCACTGAACATTGGATCGTTGGAGCAACTTGAGCTCCACGTGCGAGAAAATTGTTTGCGGGGTGGATGCCCGTTAACCGTCTTTCGGGTCGCTCTTTTTTTTTGTGGCGTTCAACATTTTATATGGCCCCTTTAGGTTTGTACTGTTGATAACGTTTCAGGGACTACAATAGTGCCAGGAATTAGACTTAAGGATCCTTTTCGCAGCAGTAAAAGGACTATTATTGAAGTCTAACCAGAAACGTAAAATACCAAACAAAACACCAACCATAATTAAGTTGGGCCCGTTGCCGTTGCTGTTGTTGCTGTTGTCGTTGTTGCTGCTGCTGTTGTTGTTGTTGTTGTTGTTGTTGTTGTTGTTGTTGTTGTTGTTGTTGTTGTTGTTGTTGTTGTTGTTGTTGTTGTTGTTGTTGTTGTTGTTGTTGTTGTCGTCGTCGTCGGTGTCGCTAAAATTGAGTTGTGGTTTCTGGCGGTGTTTGTATCGAGAAAAAAAGAACCCCACCCACACGGTTGGCAGCGAGCAGTGACAACGTAAATCTCACCCCCACCTTTATCCTGCACGATACTGACACCACCACACCATCGCCGCGCTTCTTCCTATTATAGCCAACGACAAAGATACTACGAACGCTGAAAACAGCACGCTTACGGTACGCGCTGGAATACAGAACTGGAATGCTATTGATAGAGCAAGAAATACCGTAGGAACACAACCAATGGCGGAAACAAAAAGGGTCCTCTTTCTTAACGCACACCGCGCAGAATACAAAAGTCAGCGCTGTGCTGGAACGCTCGCGCACCTCCCTCCGTGATGACGCGTGCACGCTTTAAAACATTCAAACTCTAAAACCGACCGCCCGTTTACTGCTGGACAGCCTCCCACACGAATTCCAAGTAGTTTATCGCCAAAAAATGTGGATAGCATTCACTTCCTACGAGGTTATCCCGGCACCGAATACCGAAGGGCGGTGGCCCGTAGCCACTTTCCCCTAACTGGTGTTTGGGGACGAGAGGTATTTACAGCAGGAAAAGGTCGGCAACGAGGCAAGTTTCGCGACGGTTACCGTACAGTATACCGCCGCGACGACAGCCCTTGAAACCAAATACGCCGTGCCCCGCAAGCTAGTACCGAGACTGCCCCCCCTGTCCGCCCCTGTACACCACCCCCTCACCCCCTGACATTTCTATTTAATAGTTTCACATTTTCAGATCGTGTCTTTCGCCATTTTTTTCTGCTTTTTTCGCACCGCAGACCGCAGCGTGTTATGTACCCGACACATAGAACCTGGTTTGATTAAGATTTATTGGCATATCGGCTTTCTTCCCCACACTCTCGAAGAATGGCGAATGCGAATGCCTCTTCCTCAATTCGGATCTTACTCTCGCTCATTAATAATGGTTGAGCACCGTAGCAATAACAGGTACTAGTATATATTACTATTAATAGTAGTTAGTACCTGGTTAGTAGTTCAGTACTGGTACTCCTGCAATGAGAATTTGAACAAGAGAACTACAAAATGACAGATTTACCGTTCACACGCAAGAGTCACGGCAAACATTAACATTTCCGCAGCAACTACCCGGAAAAAAGATGCAAAAAAAAAAGTTACCCGTACGTGGTACCAAAAGTACATATTTCGTATTTTTATCACACAACTATTAATACAAAGATCAGCAACAAACATAAGGTCAAGACACCCGGAGCAATACACATGTACCACGTAGTGTAGTAGGCTCTTAATATTAACACCACAACAGCTAAAATACAGATTATACTTCCAAGTATTATCCCAGCAAAATACAAAGCAGCACAATGCAAGTACTACCCACAGTAAATATAGTATGCAAATGACGCTAATTTACCCCCGAGGGCGATAAAACCAAGAGGGAAATGTTACGGAGAAATGCTACGGAGAAATGCTACGGAGAAATAACAAGTTGGCCATTTTGTCAAATATCTCAAGCAGAGTTTTGCCGAGGGAGCCAATGGGTCGGGGGAAAAATAGTGTCGAGTGTGGACGAACATCATGCATATGTGGTATCCAATTTTGAACCTTCTGTTGCACCTTCTGTTGTACCTTGCCAGGGTATGTCCAATTAGAGGGTTCATATCTTTCTATTATTGGATAAAAATTTCTACTGCAAGCAACCAGGAAATGTTTCAAGTGCTATTAATACCAGGCACATTATATATGATATGTCCATCACTTTTTCTTCCCAGCTCTTATTTATATATACAAGTGTAACATAAGAGGTTTTGCCCTCAGCTACCTTCTGGACTAGTACCCAGACAAGCCGTGGTCCCACGTGCCTTCCCTCCCCCGGTACATGCCTTCATTTTTAGCGCGCAAAGGGTTCAGTATTCCAACAAATTTATCAGCTGTTCCTGCTCGTCCATTTTTGCGAACTCACGCTCTAGCACTTTCCGACTCAACTGTAACGTTTATATGCTGCCCTACAGCGCTCTTGCACTTACCGCTAGTCAACAATAACATTCTATGCTGATTGGCGATTGATCTAGTAAAGCCCTACCAACACGACGTTCCCTCTTGTAGACTGGAGACTATTAATAGACTTAATAGACTGGAGAGGGGAAAAGCGTCCAAACCTTGGTACGACGATTGTGACAGCACCGGCAACAACAAGCGGCTACGAGCTTGAGCTGCCGGGGAAGGGAGTGCCCGTCCCAACTTCAACGGAAGTAGCTGCACCACACGCGCGCTGGTAAGTAGCATGGCGATACCTGCGTTGCTACATGCTAAACGGTCAGCCTAGCATTAGCTCTTGTGGGGCCCATGCACAGCGATGAAACAAAGCAAAACCGTGGCGTTCTCTAGGCGCGAGCATGCAGCACACGGCAGCGGTGCAAGCTGTGCGCGTGTCTTACCGGCCCTTGCATTGGAGTTGCACTTGGAAATTGTCGTCCGCTAGCCTAGCAGCCGGGGTTGCTTCGTGTAAGGGATGCTGCAATCGTCAGTTTTAGTCGTCAATATTTTCGCTATGCTACAATCAAGATATAATCAAGATAAAATCAAGAAGGCTCCAAAAGGGTTAATGCTTGTTTGGAAAAAGGTGCACCATGGTATGTATGGAGTGTATTTTTATCTTCATAATATGTCATAAAAATAAAATACACTCCAGCTGTGAGATCGAAGATTTCGTCGAAACTCATCTTTGCAAGCTGTGTGATACGTACTCCGATCGCGGGTGTATGTCCTCTTCAAGGATATAGGTCCGCGACTCCCCCTACAACTACAGTGCAGCTTGTACCAGGGTCAACAGGGTGACGCTAAACAGTCTATGCGCGGAAACTATAAAACCCGTTTTTGAGGGGGATAAAATCTGACAGCGTGGAAGGAAATGCATCAGTTCATCAAATGTATCTTGGAAGTCGTATAATCGGTGAGGGTAGGGCGGAGATTTTGAGGTCGTGGGGGCCGGGGTTTGAACAAGAGGGAGCGGGGGGGGGGCGGGACTCAATCTGTGCGCGGAAACTACAAATCCTTCAAGGGGACAAATCTTATGGTTGTGGAAGGAATGCATCAGTTTATTATGTATATCCTGCAAGGCGTACAACCGGTGAGGAGAGGGCGGAGAGTTCGAAAGGGGGGGGGGGGGGAGGGGGATTTCCAACAGCTTTAGGTCGCATAAATGTACACCAGGGTATCTGTTAGGAGCTTGCCATAGGCGTGGTGCTACGCGATGGTGCGGGTGGTGGGGAAGGAGGGGGCGTTGGGAGGAGAGGGGGATATGAATTGGAGCTATGGCATGGATGGCTAGAAAGGTAATGAGGTGGTCTCAACTGTCTGGTGGTGTTTATTACTCTGGCAGATTTTGATTTTAGGTGGGGCGACGGGAGAGGACAAAACGACGAGGGGGGGGCGATGGGGGGGGGGGGGGGGGGGGATTTAAACCCCTTTAGGTCGCATGAATGTAGTACCATGGTATACATATCACAGCACTATCGTCGTTTAGGTCGCTATTTACAGGTTACAAAATGGTTCAAAGGCAACGAGTAACAACAACATTCTGTATTATACTTCCAAGCAAATAATAAGATTATCGATATCGTATATACAGACGCCCACGTACAGTTTGTATACCAAAGCAGAGCCACGTATACCAACGAAAAAATCCACGGGTGCGATCCAATCAAGTGTCCATCAAGAGCGCGCGGAAGCACGACCACCGCCAAGCCGCGTGTGTGGCTTACATGTACATTACCGAGATATTGGTGCATGGTTAGCATTAACACATATTAACAGAATTAAATAAAAAAACAAAACAAGGGAGGAACAAAACACCCCCGTTTGTGTTATAGCTGTCATTCGAGAAACGTCGTGAGTGGTGTAGGACGTGACGTGTGTTACAAACACCACGATCGAGGTAGAACTTTTTCGCTTTTTCGCACTACTTCGTACGAGTGACATTTTTTTTCCGAATGACGGGGCTCCTGAATCCCAAGTCGTCGGAATGTCATGCTTGCCTTAACCCCAAATGGTCGGAAAATTACCATAATTGTTTTGCAATCTGACTACTTTTTCGTATAACTAGGCGATGGGTTTGTTTGTTTGATCACCACAAAAGCACTTTCAGTTTACTCTCGAAAACGATTTTGGTGTGCATCGGCAGTACACAACGCCCCAAGTCAGGAAGCAGCCTCGAAACCAAATATTGACGTGGCATCTGTACCGTAGCACGTGTCCTACATAAGTTTAACACACACTAGACACACTACACACACTACACAAGAGCCTCGTACCAAAACACAGCAGTCGTAACATACGAGAGCTCGACTTGTGCTTCCATTTTCGCGTTTCATATTTGTGTTTTATTGAATATTCGTAATATGATTATAGATATTGGTGTAGTCTATACGAAGCACTTCCAACACATCTACTCGAGCGCTCGAGGTACTTGGGATCGACAGCAGTGCTGCCATTTTCATGACGAATTTCCCACATCTCTGATATAGCTGGTAGCTCTAGATTATATTTCTCACACATCAAACAGATCACGATCTGGATCATCTACATAATAATCTCTAGATCATCTTCATCATCATCTACAGTAGATCCCATATATGTCGACAAGCATTGTATCTTGTGCATGATCTGTGTAGTACAGATCCCATCCGGTAAACATGAGCTACGTGATTCAGATCATCCTAAAGTCACCCGGCAACATCACATACAGCCCATGCAAATCAGATAGACCAGGAATCTGGTCTGATGTGTCTGATGTCTGCGTTTTTTTCCGTGTTCAGCCCTCAAGCCCAAAGAGGTCCATAGACACATATCACAATATCTACGCCGGCTGCATCGCGGTACTAGAAATACATTACTAATAGTACAACATACAATTAACGTACTGCATCTTGTAGTACACGCGACGCATACACTATTGATCCTGTACCAGGTGTAACTTCTGTAAACGTGCAAGCGGTATTTCATTTAATCTAGGTAGGGGTGTGGTAGCACCGATGTGGTAGCACGGGTAGGTAGGTGAGTGGGTGGGTGGGTGGGTGGGTGGGTGGGTGGGTGTGTCTTGGGTGGGTGGACGGGTCTGAGATTGGTGCGTGCGTGCGAGGGTTGAGTCTGCTAGCAACACGACAACTTCTGTAGTGTTTCGTTGGGTTTGGGCTGGACTACGTTTGATACTGGATTGGATCCAATACCAGGTGCTCGTACAAATACCCGTCGTGCGATCCCGCAAGTTAAAGGTGGGCTGAAAAAGGTGGGGCATTGTAATTCCTCTTTCGATTCGTCGTACATACACACCAGAACTAGCAAACCTTTTCCATTACAAGCAACAGACAAATAAATGCAGTGGGTACCCCGGCTAAAAGAGCACCCTACATAGACAGCAGCATTCGGCACTGTACGGCACTGTCAAGACCGCTTGCAACGAAAATAAATGTTGAGTCGTTGTTGGCTGCGAATCATACCATACCATACCATACCCTCCACGACAACTATTAATAGTGTTTCGTTGGGTTTGGGCTGGACTGGATCAAATACCAGGTACTCGTGCCCGTCGTGGGATCCCGCAAGTTGAATGCTGACTGTTGAACATGGGGAGGCATTGATTGTACTGACCTGTTTCCTCTTTTGATTAATCAAATATACACACAAGACACAGGCGTACTCGCAAAACTTTTCCATTACAAGCTGTAAACAACAAACGCAGCGGGTACCCCGGCGAAAAGAGTACCCCACGCAGATACAAGCATTTGGCACTTACAAGCAAACAAAATGTTGAGCCGTTGTTGGCTGCGTATCAAACCCTCTAAAACCGCTCTTGCGTCGGGCTTGTAACGCCTCCGCCTCACTAAAACCCCCCGAAACAGACCACAGAGCAAAAACGTCAGCAAACCGTTGGCGGTCTAGATATGGTTCGTCAAGGCCTCTTTAGACGAAATATCTACGTTTAGTGTGGGGAGTTCCTATCGTATCTATTGTAGGCGGTTATCCATCAAGGGGGTAAAAGTGCCGTCAAAACCGGCATGATGCCACAGAGTGATGTGCCAACATGCCGTGCGCAGCGGGTTGGCGCGGGTTCGTCGGAACCCACCTTTTGAACCTGGTAGTCCTGAACGGTCGTGTTTCGCTGTCATTTTTAAGAGCGTTTTTGCTCTTGGCCCGGAACATAATTACATCAACGAGTGGAAAAGATAACAGCGCTTATTAGGGCATGGCATATTCAATATCCAACTCAAGCTATTATAAATAAATGCCAGGTGCCAGGTGTATGTATGATACCATATCATACCGCTGCTGCAGCTCTTGCGTATGACATGATACCTGGTATTAGAATGAAAAATACATGATATGTGCGATATACGCCGGTTCGTCTGAGAGCGCCCCAGGTACAGCATACATCACGCAGAGTACAGCATCGCAGCACAGCAGTGGGGGTGCCCCCTTGAGGCAGAGGTGTGCCAGAGCAAAGATGGCCGCGTCATTGGGGGAAGTCGCCTTACTTATTCCAGTTAATGACTGCGATTCCCCAGTCATGCCAAGCCATTTTCACCGTCTTGTATCGGGATACCGCCTTATATCGGGACACCGCCTTACATCGGGACACCGCCTTATATGGGGACACCGCCTTATATCGGGACACCGCCTTATATCGGGACACCGCCTTATTGGGGGAACCCTAGTGCAGCACATTCAACCCTTTCTCGTGAACCCTTGTGCCATTGCAAACATAATCTATTCAAATCAATTTCTAAGTACTTTATGCTTTGTACGAACCTCGTACTCCAAACGTGAGTGCATTTTAAAAGTCTCATGACCCAGCAGTTTATCACTACTATGATACTACTGCTGTTGTACCGTTAAACCACCGTATGACACATGACACTCATGCACAGAAGAAGTACGTTGGAGGTTGGAATGTGGATGGGGGTGTTAAATGTTGAACGTTGATGTTGATGAGGGGAAACACAATCAAAAAGTCAAAACTCAGAATTATTACGAGCATCGTACCTGTGAGTAGATCATGCCAGTACAATAACATAACACGAAAACAAAGGACAAAAACGCCCGGCGACTTTTTCCGCCCATAAGACAGCAGCGTAATATATCAACATTCTATACTGACCGGCACAGACCAGGTACCATCGCATGATACCGTGCACCAGGTAACATGTGCAACACGCTATATTTCATACCGAGTATAACACAATCAAGCCCGCGGACGATTTTCCCACCAATATGGTTTGTGTGCATGGACAACGGGGAAAATGCAAACGCCGAGCGATGCGCCTATGATCCTTTCAACGACACAAGATGGTTAGCACAATTTTTCTTTGTGCCGTATGCCCCCCTCGCTATGACGATGTATATGCGGCTCAAAAATCTACCCGACGCGGTGTGATATCTTGCAATTGATATCTTGTACCTGGTGTGCATGTGTGTAGTGTTGTCTTCACACATCAAATCGGTTATTTCTGTGTACCTAGCGACAGAACCACTAAAAAAAGGTTCATCCATATTCTACATCCTATATCGTATTAATAATAGAGAGATACGAGTTCCGTGGTAACAGGCTGCTGTGAAACAGAAAAACCAAAAAACAAATAATCAGAAACGAAACAGAGGAAAAGCAAAAATGAAACGCCGGCGTACCAAGTACGAATAACACCGCAAAAAATAAGCCAAAGAAGAAACTCCAACAATCCAACAAAACAAGAACAGAAGGACGCCCGGAATGGCACAATAACATGCTATTAATATTACTGTATATAAAGTAACAACGCAGGAAGGAAGACATACCGTATACCAGTACATGTTCTTCATGGGGATTATCCCAGCGATGAATTGCGTCCGGCATTGCATATTAATGGTACATAATTAACCGGTCTACCTTTCATCACTATTCGATCCGTCCGGCAACAATCGGACAGCACTTCATGGGCCCAGGATAAGCAGCCCTTGGCATCGCTAACTCACTGCCTTTTGCAGCTATTATTGTTTCATTGCCTGCGGGCATTGGCTTCCACGGCGGCCCTTACTCGGCCGCCGGCGAAGCCCCCTTGTACATATATATTATAAAAATAACATATATATAGCACGTCCGATGTCGGTACGACCACTTCTGATTATCTCACACTGAACTGCGTGACAGACGAACGGGCACAGCACCTTTACGTCTAGTGTATACAATTGATATAGCATATGTATGTAACTGATAGGATAGTACCAGTAACTTGTGCCGAGAGAGCATCACTTACCAAAATCGACAATCGCTGTGCGGCCGTGGGAGTTCGATCGAGTGCTCGAGTACAGTGGGTACCCCGATTTAAGAGCACCTAAGACAAGACTATTTCTTTAGAGCTCCCGAACCCCTCCCTATACTAAATCCAAGTAATGTTGTCCCCAAAAACGGGTTTCCAGTTGTGAAGGGGTTAAGATCGGTCAAATCGGCATGTCCCGCTACACTAAACGCCATATACTGCCCCTTAGAGGTAACAACAACGTGCAGTTAAGAGCGCCTGTTTCGGCTTGCTTTTTTTTACGAGGTACAGCAGCAGCAGTAGCATCGGTCAACAGACAGCAGTACGCTGGCTCCCCAATAAGAAACCAGGATGATACAGAGTATTTGTAATTCGTAATGGCTTTAGACAGATCTGGCGTGTTCCATATCCACAAAAACCTTCGGGCCTTTAGCACAACCGCTCTCGAGTTTCTTAGTTCCTCCGAAATAACAAGCTGAGTTTATTGTTTGGCTATTTCTTACCAGGCATGAGCGAGCCGCCACTGTGTAACCAGACAAAAACAGGTACTGCTGTGCGAAACGACCCCGAAAAAAGAGAAAAGAAAACGAGCGTTTCAAATTTTATACCAGGTATTTTATACGTTACTGGTTATGCGCTGTACGTACCAATAATATACCCCATCTTACGAATTAGGTGTATGTATGGTGCCGTCCTGTTTCAATTTTTCCCTTTTTTCCTTCCTCCGCCCCCTTCAGCGTTTTATTTCCCCTTTGCGTTGCCCTTTCTCTTTTGTTCATTGCGGTCGGCATCGCATGGCCAAATCACTTCGCTGTGCTCGCAATGTGTATCTCTGTCTCGTATTTTGTCACCACATAGCTGGTCTCTCTACGAGGCATCAGCACGGACAACGACAATGGTGCTGGATGTAGATGGCTGGGAATATCAGACAACACCGACGTACACATTTAAGTGTACTACACAGAGTACTTCTGATACTTGCACTCGTATGTACTCAGTATTATCATACGTATGGTATCATATCGTAGAGTCTTGGTATTGAAAAATCAAAGTTTGTATGTATTTCTTTCAAAGTTTTTTCAATATGTTAAATCATTGACCTCATTGTACGATAGGACAACGTATTATATCGAACACGCGTTAAGAACGAAAAAAGAACAAGAAAAAAAGTTTCCAGCAATCTCCTCACCTTTTACTATCCAACACAGACTATAATTACAAAAAATTAAACACACTCCAGATGTCATGAGATGGGAGATGTCGTCGAAACTCATCTATGCAAGCTGTGTGTGATACTTCGATCGCGCGTGTTACTGGGCGTGTCGTCTTACTATTATTTCATAACAAATATATCAAGGACGTCAGCCGTGAGTTCGACGAATTTCAGGTCAATACTCATCTTTGCAAGCTGCGTTGTTGGTACTCGTAATATACTATTGTACAAAAGCACCAGTATACCGGGTATATTAGTACGTGGTTACAACTCATCCTCACACTACGTACATCTCCCATACCGTTCTTATTTCGGATTATTCAAATTTCAAAGTTCTCATTTCAACATTGAACCGCGTACCATGGACCATTGCACCATAATCTTGGAAAGAAAGCGCATCTACCGCCTCGTACGAGTATTCGCAGTAGCTACGTTTCGTACATACGGAGTGGTAGCTACGTATTCTACCTGCTATGATGTTCAGTCAGTACCAGGGAGGATACATGGAAATATAGACATTTTTCATGCGCGATCTCACACGGTTCCACAATCTAATTTCGTCATTTTGTTATTACTCATCATGTGTACTGCTGTACCCTGTACCACAACGACGACACTCCAGACACCTGTGATGATGTATTATCGACGAAAAATCGTGAACAAACGTAAAAAAAAAACAAGTCGTCGTGGTACTTATTTGCTACCATAATTCTGTACAAAAATATATTCCCGGTATGCAAGTATCGATCTATATACGTAACAGCAGTCAAGACTAGAGTATACTCACAAACTCGAGAGTAGGCACGGAATATCACATTGGAACGATAATTGAAATACGAGTGGAGAGTGTTTCGTACCAGGTACGGCTGTATGTTTCGTACCAGGTACGGCTGTATATGTTTGTAATTTTCTACGGCGCCAAACAAGACAGGGCGTTTCTTATTCCTTATTTCTTATCAGATACTTGATTTTCCATGGGGGTCCCGCCCTTCTCTTTTTTTTTTTTTGTTGCCCGGAATCTCCGAGATAGAATAACCTAGGAACGGTCCAAGCTTTCTGTTCTTCAAAACACGCAACCACCACATATTTTGAGTTCCAACCATTCAGGGACGCACACACAATACGTAGCAATTTTGTTGTGTTGTGTTGCGTTGTGTTGTGTTGTGCGGTGTGGTGTGGTGTTCGGTTGTGTTGCGTAGGGTTTGGTTAGGTCGGGTTGGGCTAGGTCGGGTTGGGTTGGGTCTGGGACTTTCCTGCTTCCCACCATCGCTCGCACACAGGTGACGAAGGTTACATACACCGACTATAACAGCGAGGTACTATCAATTGCGAGAGCTACAAATCCAGTACCAGGTATATATTCTTGTCAAAAACGTGGTACGAGTAGCAATAATAAAAGGCGAGGTCAAGGCTCCTATTCTTGTCAAAAACGTGGTACGAGTACTCGTAGCAATAATAAAAGGCGCCGCGAGCGGAAAAAAACTCATCAAAGTAAAAAATCGTGCACAGGGTACCCGTTATCATACATACATCAAGAGGAGAAGAGAGATCACTTTGGAACAGTAGCGATCGACGTCCACCGCATGTTCCATCATGACTTGACAGCACTACTTGTAATAACCCCAGCATCAGGCCTGGGCTGGACCTCCGCTAGCCTGGCACATATACAGGGAGTACACAAGAACTTGCGTACTAACCCGGTAGACCCAAGTAGCCCACTCCAAAAGTTAACTCACACTATAATTAATTATTGTTTTATGCATACTGAATTCCACATATGTCTGGTTTCGTCCCCCTCAATGCGGGTTATACAGTGTCATGCATACTGAATTCCACATATGTCTGGTTTCGTCCCCCCTCAATGCGGGTTATACAGTGTCCGTGCGCAGAACAAGGTTGAACGTCTTAGTCCTGTTGACCCTGGCATTAGCAGAGGAGTCAACGACCTGTATCCTCCACGAGGGTACACACACCCCATGACACGCGCGATCGAAGTATCACACGCAGCTTGCAAATCTGAGGTTTGATGAAAAAACTTTATTGGTCGATCTGACAGCCGAAGTGGACTTCTTCATTTTTCAAATATATACGGCTGCTTTATGGACGGATTCTCAATTTACATCGGAACGGCATCTACGCTATATTGTCTGAGGGCAAAATATATTATCCCCTCAAAAGGATTTATAGCTTCCACGCACAAATTGCCCGCCCGTCCGCCCTCCCCCCCCCCCCCTTCCCCCCCTCCTCCAACCCCGCTCGCTTTTGATCAAAACCAGGCCCCCAAGTGCTTCAAAACTCCGCCCCCCCCTCACCGGTTATTCGACTTACAGGATTCACTTGATAAAAGGATACATTTCCCTCCACAGCTGCCAGATTTTGTCCCCCTCAGAAACGGGTTTTATAGTTTCCGCGCACAGACTGACTAACATCACCCTGTTGACCCTGATAGCTACACTAACTGTAGTTGTAAGGGGAGTCGCCGACCTATATCCTTAATGAGGACACACAACTCGTAATATGCGCAATCGGAGTATGACACACAGCTTGCAAAGATGAGTTTCGACGGAATCTTCGATCTCAGAGCTGGAGTGTATTTTCATTTTTTATAATAATAATACCAATTGAGTCTATACCAGATACTGCACATCTACGTACTACTAGGTACAGCGATCACACTCATTATGCGTCTTGCTCAAGAAGAACCAAGAACGAATGCCGAAAATGCCGCAATGCAGTTTCGTACAAGTCCAGCAGAAATGACAATTGAGTCGGATGAATTGAGTATAATGCTACTTGCTGTGCGTGCCTTGTCGTGTGGCGGTCTCCAACAAAACAGACCCGATTATTATGGTCGTACATCCATGTCGGTATTATTAATACGACGCTACAATACGTATCCGGCTTTTCAGCCGAAAGTTTGGGATACATCTGCTCCTCCTGCTCCTCCTGCTCCTTCTGCCTGTGCTGCTGGAAATGGAATCGTACGGCTGTCGGCTGTACGCATCTAAAAGCTGCCGGTACGAGGAGGTGGGAGACATGCATGATACGTGCGATACAGCAGTATCATTCTCGTTCATTTCCGTGCGTATTGGAACTATGAGCACTCACGTAATGACCGTAAGATAGAGGTAAAACAGGTACAATCAGTCTGCTTCGGCTGTATTTTGTTCACCTGAGAGATTACTTCAGAGTTTAGACGTATTAATAGTTTAGGAACCAACCATGAAACTTTCTACATTTTACATGTTACTTTCTAGCTCAACTCGTGAGAGGTGCTACCCTCAGGGAGCGGCCCCCTCTGAACAAGCCGTGGTTATAGGTGTCCGTCCCGCCTTTTCTCCCCCCCCGGTACTTGCGTTCATTTTCCATCAAGGATAGGTAGGGTTTCTATAGATACCAGCATTCCGACTACTCGTCGATGTTCGTCACGCGGTCTTCGCGCTTTCAGCTTCATTAGGATTCAGCTTCATCTACACAAGACAAGACACAGAAAATACTCCTGCTCTGTAGCAGCAAACTCTTCCACTCTTACCTTTCAGGGTGTTCGACCCTGGGGATCAAACCCCAACCGACCGTAATGCTAAGTAGAGGTGATAAATAACCTGTTGAGCTACTTTACATGCTCGTATCATACAGAACATCGTACCATGTGGTATCATGTGGTATGTATACTAAAATATTCTTATTTAATTTATGTACTGCTTCTGTACGTGCGATCATGCAATGATCATACAAAACCATTTCCAGACCCAGCTTTATGGGACAACAGAGTTTGATGTTGTGATGATTGTATTTTCTCCAACATGCACTACAACATGTATGTAGTACATGTTCTCCTATAAATACGAGTAGGGGGTGGTAGTGGTTCGAGCACAACAGTAGAAGTCGATTGGATCGCTGCAAAATTATTTGTTTCCAAGAAGAAGCAGCAGCAGAAAGCAGCAGAAAGCAGCAGTACATGTCACGTGCATGAAGGAGACGGAGACAAGAAATACAAGACACGAGACACAAGACAAGACACATCGTAGATCGTAGTATATACCTGGTAGTAGTATATACACTGAGACCGGACTATGAAGTAGACCAGTCAGTATAAATATAATTATATTCGTACGTTGTACGTATATAGTCTAGACTACGAACAGTTGGTAATAATAGTCACGTAGTGTACACGTACTACTTCCAGTTTAGTATGATACCATCCCATAATGTAACATGTTTGTTTGCCACCTTATCCGCAGTATGATACCATCCCATACTACTTGTATAACGTTTGTTTGCCACTTTATCCGGCTGATTGGCTCTAACAGACAAAACAATGGACAGACAGGGGCGGGGGGGAGGGAACAGCAAAAATAGGGGATGGTCGGATACACCCCCGGGCAATAGATGCTATTGCAACATCCACAATATAAGAACCATTTACTGAGTATATTATACGTTTGGCACATTTTGCACCAGTGTAGCACCCGAAGACAGAATAGCATGTTGGTTTCACAACAAGCGGACAGTAAAAACAACTGCGAAACAACAGGGGATGGGATAAAAAATCCCCGGGTGTCCTCTCGGAAAGGGAAACATGTCCGGTTATTTCTTACTGTACGCCTCTTGCCACTGTTTTAACTCGCACGTCGACGTTTGCTTGCTTCTCGATCGGGGTAGCAGTATCAGCACGGGCATCAGCGGTAGAGCTCATACTTTGCAGCAAATAGGACGCAGCTCCTCGATGTGACTCAAGAGGGCCTGCTCTCTGGCAGGATAACAGGAGCAATTTTGACGTGTGCCCACGCACTTGAAACTTGGAGTTCAAAGTTCTTCAACTGGCTTTTCGGTCCGGGAGGAAAATACGAATCCAGCACAACATGAACAGTTTTCGAAGAAATTGATCGGAAGGACCTTCACAGGGAGCAATCGCACAGCGAGCTCCGACTTCCCTTGCTTAGGTAGACGACGTCAAGACGACGTCAAGGCTGTCCTCTGCCTTGCCTTCGTCATTTTCGCGTTGTTCAAGCGCCCAAGCATCGCAGACTTTGAAAAAAACGGAATATTTTCGAATTGCCCCCCAAGTTATTGGGACAAATTTCGAGACGGTTCTATAACATGGGATAGAGTGAAAACAGCAAGCAGCCGCAGTTTGGCTTCCCCTGCAGGAACCGGATTGAACGGCCCCACAAACCAAAACAAGCTGCGACAACACACGTAGCAGGTACCGGCAACTAAATACCTGGGAGGCGGTATATTCCTCCTGTTATGTTGCGATAATAGATCGACTAGTTGACTCCTGTGGACTCTATGATACTACTGATGCAGGCGATACCACTCCAGAGTTGCCGAGGTGCAACCTGTGTCGCTGCTGTGTCGCTGCTGTGTCGCGCACTCAAGTCGAGGGAGGGTAACGTAAACGGTAAACGGTAAAAGGCGACATGCCGAAGGGCCGACATCAACCAAAACAAAACACCAGCGAAAATGAAAAGGTACCATCCATACGCATCACAACAGCTCTGTGGGTCCTCTTTGTGCGTACCAGGTAAGGAGCAAAGGTAAGCTGTGTACAAGTAGGTATCAATAGGTACTCTTGTCGTTGTCGGTGTTCCCACATCACGTCATCATCGCCATACTCAAGTCGGTGGTCACAGAACAACTCTACATACGTACGCATAATACCCACAAGAGTTAGAACCAATAAGACGTCGAATAATACGACCAGTGAATAAGCGAACGCCGTACGGCAGTACGGTTCTGGTCCCCCATTAGTGCGGTGCCTTGCCATACGACGATACCCGCACTAAAGTGGGACCCCGCCCTATCCTGGGATGGTGCAGTATACTACTTTGTATCACGCACAAGGTCGTGACAAGCGATTCTCACCGCACTCAACTGGGGCACAACACTAAAGGGTACCGCACTAAAGCGCGACCACGATTGTGTTTGGTACAGCAATACAGCACAGCAATACAGCACAGCAAACAGTACACACCTCGCTTGATCCCCGTGTCCTCGGCTTGCCCCCCGCCGCCGCTGCTGCTGCAGCCGCTGCAGTGCCATTCCGATCGCCACCACCACCTCCCCCTCCAATTACGTCCCCAGTAGCTCCAGAAAGCATCATCTGGTCGCCCATAATCGTCGTAGAGCCGGTGCCAGAGCTGGCGTTCGTGGCGGTGGTGGCGCTGGTAGTAGTGGTGGTGGTGGTGAGGGTAGTGGAGCCTGAAGATGGTACTAATGCCTGCTGTCTGCCCCGAACTTTCGGCGCCATGTCCCAGTGCCTGCCAGGGCGGTAGGAACGCCAGACACCCCGGTGCTGCTGCTGACTGCTGTTCTTGTTCCGCACTACTAGTACTACTACTGTAGATGTAGAATGGCAGGGTTAGTAGAGGGCAGGACCGGAAACCGGAAAACGAAGGAAGGAAAAACGCCTCGGTTTCTTGTCGTGTGATAAATGATGCTTCAATTGATCTCCGATCTCCCTGCTTGCCGGGCACGCTAGCCAACAAAAAAACGGGGGGAGTAGAGGGGAGGGGGGGAGGAACAAACACAAAAACAAGCAGCAGCAACAGCAAACAGGTACGGTACAGGGGTGAAAATTAGTATCTACAATGTAAATAGCAATAAATCTACCACTGGTAACGACTAGATCGGAGGGGGCGGGCGGGGCGCAAGACACTGATGATGCATCGAGGCTTGGGTGTGGCGGGCGAAAAGAAAGAAGCGACGAAATGTCAATTGATTTGAACACGAGGAAGCTCTCTTGCATGGAAGAACCAATGGCACACAACAGCAGCAATGTGGTGTGTCCACTATCCCCATATGAAAGGGGACGGGGATGGCCAGTCCTTGGAGGCGGACGGACTCGGCTGATTGGATGAACGCCAGTTAGCATAGTTGATACGGGATGCCCGTGCCACAGGCATGACCCATCTAGCCTTTACCATGAACTACGAGTATTTCTTGTATCATACATAGTACCTTGGGTTTTTGGGGAAACAACAGATTAAGGGGCCGCTCACGTAGTTTTGACGAGTTCATCTTGAAATTAGTATCATGCGATACGGGGAAGGCTCGCGCTCTTGTACGAAGAATGCAGCCAACAACGACAGAAAAACGCGGTAAAACTAACGAAATGTTAATGTTTAGATCTAGTGTACGATCGAAAGATACAATCATCAGCTAGACCATCAGGACTATGGCACGGCCGAAGTCAGACATACCCCAGGTTGGGTTGTCTTCAAAACACCGGACACTCGAGAGGGTGCACATTCATCATCATCACACACAGCAGCACCGCTACGAACACCATGATCGTGACAAAATCTCAGAACAGACTATCTCCCATCTGACTCGCATGATGTCTGTCCCCAGTCCCAAATACAAAAGTTTGAGTGTGTGGCCGTAGTATAAATACCTGTGGGCGACAGGACTAAAACAGCAAGGTGGATTCTCAGTACATTACTATCGGTCACAACAGCAAGCAGAAAATCGTACATATTGCTATGAGCGTAAATATAAGGATTATTTAATATTAATATTAATATGTGAACGGTTTTTATATTTCCGCCCAACATTGGTAGTGCACCATGTGCTACTTAGTATTCTGTTCGTTGTTACATTCTGGTAATGTACTAATAATATTGATAGGCTGTACCTGGTATTCATATGCGAAACGCGTAAGGGTGACGCCCACGTATGCATCACACTCTTATATGATACCATATGATCAGATCATCATCAGATCAACAGCGCCAACAAAAACAGCAATCCCCAGAACCAGGCCACCCTCACCACTACTACTGCTGCTATATAGGCCCCTGCTGCTTTTGTAACGCAGCAGCATGAAATAGCAGAAGCAGAGGATCAAGCCGAACATCGAGATATATGACCTGGCCAAAGTCTGCATACAAGTACAAGAACTTCGTACGCTGTGCGCGCAACCCGGCCGAAGAAATACGAGTTGGCGGAGGGAAGGAGGAGGACGAGGGAGAGGGGCGAGCTTAGCTCCCAGGAGCAGCAGCACGCCAGTGGCGTTCGTTCGTGTTTCAATCGACTAAGGCTGTCTAGTGTGGTTGTCCGACGTGCTGTACCTCCGCTGTACCTAAAATAGACGGGACATACGGCCGATGATCATTGTGCGACATGCTTGTACTACTGTACCGAAATGATGTCATGTCTATGGACGAATCATCTTAATCTTATCATACAGTTGTGCTGGTGGCAATTTTTTCGAAGCTTTGTGAAGCGGTCCCACCAGGTCGGTCTCACAGGGCAGGGAGCAATTGGCACAAGCTTTTTATTTCGCTTTTTTCGTTTTGACGAGCGAGTGCCGTGTGTACCACGCCAACTAGTTGCCGACACAGGGACGGGCAGGATCGCAATTGGGAGCAGCGAGAGCTGTCGCACTAGAACGAAACCAGGGGTGAACGAATGAATAATCATAATCGAGGACTAGCAGACATGGACGGGGAGCTGCGTGCTCAATGGGGTCAAAACTATTGCTGTGTGAGCAACATGGGAATGAAGAAAGAAATCGACGGTGCACTTTTTGGGTGCATTTTTTTAGCGGTGCATATAGTTTCTACATCGTGTATGGCATGAGTACGGCAATTGGGGTGGGGGTGGAGGGTAGGTGAGCTGGGTTAGGTTGCACTCGGGCCATCAGACTACAGTGAGAACGTCAGCGACACAACGAAGGAACACTCGCATGCACAGACCCCGCATATCAGATCGGGCGACGACAGCAATCGAACCGCGAGGCAGGCCAGCAGGCAACAAGAATGTACGATACTATTTTCTAGTGACCACAATCAAATATTGTAGAACAACACGCCACCCTCGCTGCCAAGCGGCTGCGACGGCAGACAGACTCACACCGCTTTCCCAGAGCAACAACATGCCCCGCTTCGGGAGAGAGGCAGACAGACCACCGAGAATCAACGGGAAGGACTCGCCACCGCAGCCTTCCGTTCGTTTGCTACGATCGGTCGCGTGTCTGCCGTTCACGTCGCTGGGCTCGTTGGCTGCGCTCGCAACAGCAGCAGTATCGGTCATCATCGCAAACAGCCCACGCCAAGTTCACACTGATGCCCAATATAGCGGGTAAACAACCCGAGATCAGAACACAAGCAATCACTCGCTCCCCTCCACCTACCTGGGCACCCCGACGCCGCCAATGGACTACCTACGTGTCTCTCCTGGGTATCGCTGCGCGTTTGGCGCTCTGGAGGCCTCGTGGGGGCTCTTGAGCACCTTGGTGTTAAAATGTTGGTGAGCAAGAAACGTGACCCAGCAAAGGCGAGAGAGAGACGCCTCCCGTGAAATTTCGGGGTAGGTGCTTGTTGGTATAGGCCAGCGTGTATAGGCACTGATATCGTATTCGTATCACGAACGATCGATCTTTAAAAATTAAAACAAACAAAAATTGTTAAAGAATAGGAAATTTTAATTTTTTGGAAAAAAGACAAATAATTGCTGCGGCTTTTCCGATGTTTGGCGTCGTCATACTGTTTTTAAATCCCGACCATCTTCGCATTGGCACACACAGCAGCAGCAGCAAGCAGATACCACGGTACAAAAACGTAACATCTGGGCGTTGTTTCTGCTACTACACAGCATACGGCTGCTGATTCTCAAGCTCCTATACCATGCGCTCCCCCTCCACCCCAATCGAATTGCTACGCGACGAGTGTACGAGGGTCGTTGTCGTATATCGTAGCTTCTTGATGCGTGCAGCAGCACATGCATATATTTTTCTTTGATAGCGATGTTTTTTTTTTTTTTTTTTTTTTTTTTTTTTTTTTTTTTTTTTTTTCTCACACTTCTACTTTCCAGCTTCTGGACACGCCGTGGTCACAGGTGTCGTCCCTTCTCCCCCCCGGTTCTTGCCTTCAATTTTTATCGCGCATAGGGTTCAGCACTCCCACTGCTCGTCGATTTTCCATCGAGTGTTGCTAACTCACGCTCTCGCGCTTTCCGCAAGTCAATTTGTGCACAAGAAAAAGTCCCAACGAATTTATACGAGTATGCACTCGGCGGGGCTCGAACTCACGAAACTGACCTATACCAGGCTCGAGGATAACCTGATACGCCACCGGTGATAGCGATGTACCAGGTACCAGGTAGTACGTAAAAATCCACATAATAATCTATCTCAAATCAGCGGCGCTTCTTCCGTGGTGGAACGATATTTTTCAATTTTGTTGGTCGTGTTCGGTGTTTGTTTACGAAAAAAGAGCAAGAATTTCTGACACAAGAGTTTTTTTCGGGATAAATAAATGGAAAGTCTCGAAATCTCGTGACTGAAGACTTACTTAGTCAGCAGCCGGACACGGGAGTTCGTTGTTGTATCGTACAGATAGAGAGAGGCAAGGATAGAAGCACATACATACATGCATGTATACATACATACATGACTACTACGACACTGCATGCAGCAGAGTGCTGCCGTTGTTGTTGTTGTTGTTGTTATTGTTGTTGTAGAATAAGAGTGTGAGAGGGAGGTGTACCAGGTATGTAGACTAGTATTATAAAAATAAAGATACACTCCAGCTAGCTGAGATCGAAGATTTTGTCGAAGCTCATCTTCGCAAGCTGTGTGTGATACTCCGATCGCGCGTATTACGTACGGGTTGTGTGTCCTCATTAAGGATATAGGCCGGCGACTCCCCTTGCAACTACAGTGTAGCTATCAGGGTTAACAGAGTGATGTTAGTCAGCCTGTGCGCGGAAACTATAAAACCCGTTTCTGAGGGGGACAAAATCTGACAGCTGTGGAAGGAAATGCATCAGTTTATCAAGTGAATCCTGTAAGTCGAATAACCGGTGAGGGGAGGGCGGAGTGTTTAAGGGCGTGTGGGCGTGGGTTTGATCAAGAGGGAGCGCGGGGGGGGGGGGGGGGGGGGGGGGCGGGGCAATTTTTAAGGACGTGGGGGCCTGGGTTTGATCAAGAGGGAGCGGGGGGGCGAGGGGCGGGGGGGGGGGGGGCGGGGCAGCTCAGTCGGTGCGTGGAAACCATAAATCCTTTAAGGGGATAAATCTGACGGTTTTGGAAAGAATGAACAAGTATCATGAGTTTAATGCATATCCTGTAAGTCTTACAACCAGTGAGGAGAGGACGGAGCGTTCGAGGGGGTGGGGGTGGGGGTGGGGGTGGGAGGGGGGGGGGCGAAAGGTTTTTCTAAAAAACATCTTTACTTCGCATAGATGTGTACGAAGGTGTTTGCTATACGCGTGGTGCTAAGTTTAGACGATGGTGCGGGTGGTGGGGAAGGAGGGGGCGTTGGGGGGGGGGGGAGGGGGGGGGGGAATTGCTGCAGCGGCATGGATTGCTCTAGGAACATAATGAGGAAGATAATGAGGTGATATATCAAGTGCTTGGAAGTGTTTATTACTCCGGCAGATTTCGGTGTTAGGTGGGGCGTTTGAGCAAGAGGGAGCGGGAAAAGAAAAAACAAAGAAAGGAAGAAGGGGGGGGGGGAGGGTTTCCAAGAGGTTTAGGTAACATATACTATAAAAATACACTCCAGCTGTGAGATCGATGATTTGGCCGAAACTCATATTTGCAAGCTTGTGTGTGATACTCCGATCGCGCGTATCACGCATATATGTAGGGCTTGCTATTCGCGTGGTGCTAGGTCTAGGCGATCGTGCGGGTGGTGGGGAAGGAGGGGGCGTTGGGGGGGGGGGGGGGGGGGTGAATGAAAACTACGTCATGGGTGGCCAAAAAGGTAATAATGCCGTGATATCAATTGCGTAGAAGTGTTTATTACTCTGGCCAATTTCGTTTGTAGGTGGGGCGTTTGAACAAAAGGGGGGGGGGGGGGGGGTGGGGGGGGGGGTGGGGGGGGGGGGCGGGGGAGGGCGGAAATGAATTGGAGCTACGGCATGGATGGCTAGAAAGATAATGAGATGATATCAGCTGGCTGGTAGTGTTTACTACTCTGGTATATTTTGATTTCAGGTGGGGCGTTTGAACAAGAGGGATCGGGGGGGACGGGGGCGGGCGGGACACTTCAAAATTTATGTACCAGGGAGAGAGAGGATGCTCCCGCCCTTTCTTTGCGTATACCAGTAGTATTATTATACTGCTGTATCATGTGTAGTGGAAGTAGTATATACCAGGATAGTAGTTACCAATTTCAGTGTATAGTAGTAGAGGTATACACTATAGTAGCACAGCAGCAGCAGTAGTAGTATATATAATACAGGCCTGGTCGTTGGAATATACTGGAGATTCCTAAAAGGCTGTTGTCCCCCCCCCTTCCCCTCCCTGACACACACGCGAAATACAGCCCCCCCCTCCCCCTTCCCTCGCCGCCCCACCTGAACTCAAATCTGCGAGAAAAATAAATACTACCAGGCAGGACCTAGGTTGGTGATCTCACGTCACTCATTACCTATCCAACAACCCATACTGCCGTAGCTCCAACCCCCCCCCCCCGCGCGCGCCCCATCCTTCTCCACCACCCGCACCATCGCCTAGACCTAGCACGTACAGTAAAGTCCCTCCCAGGTATACATTCATGCGACCTCAAGGGGTTTGATCCCCCCCCCCCCCCCCCTCCATCGCCCCCCCCTCCTCGTTGTGTTATCTTCCGCCGCCCCGCCTAAAATCAAAATCTGCCAGAGTAATGAACACCACCAGACAGTTGATATCACCTCATTACCTTTCTAGCCATCCATGCCGTAGCTCCAATTCATATCCCCCTCTCCTCCCAACGCCCCCTCCTTCCCCACCACCGGCACCATCGCCTAGACCTAGCACCACGCCTATGGCAAGCTCCTAACAGATACCCTGGTGTACATTTATGCGACCTAAAGCTGTTGGAAATCCCCCTCTACCCCCCCCCCCCTTTCGAACACTCCGCCGTCTCCTCACCGGTTGTACGACTTGCAGGATATACATAATAAACTGATGCATTCCTTCCACAACCGTCAGATTTGTCCCCTTAAACGATTTGTAGTTTCCGCGCACAGATTAGCCCCCCCCCCCCCCCCCCCCCCCCGCTCCTTTTTGTTCAAACCCCGGCCCCCACGCCCTTAAAAACTCCGTCCTCCCCTCCCCGGTTATACGACTTCCAAGATACATTTGATAAACTGATGCATTTCCTTCCACAGCTGTCAGATTTTGTCCCCCTCAAAAACGGGTTTTATAGTTTCCGCGCATAGACTGTTTAACGTCACCCTGTTGATCCTGATAGCTACACTGTAGCTGCAAGGGGAGTCACCGACCTATATCCTTAATGAGGACACACGACCCGTAATACGCGCGATCGGAGTATCACACACAGCTTGCGAAGATGAGTTTCGACAAAATCTTCGATCTCTCACAGCTGGAGTGTATTTTTATTTTAATAATATAATAGTAGTAGTGGTAGTAGAGAATAATATATTAATAACAGTAGCGTATGCCCTTTTTTACTCTTTAGGGCTATTTTTTGTTTTGTTTGTGTTGCTATACCGCTGATGAATTTATAATAGAAAAATAACAACAACAGTGCACGCGTTTAAAAGCAAATGTTTCGAATCGATCTCATAAGCGAGAGAGCGAGAGTAGTGTATGGTGAGTGTACGAGGAGAGTGTGAGGAGAGAGTGAGTGTGTGATGATGAGCGAACCGCGGCGGAAGGCGGCGGCCGGGGGGGTATACAATAATAGGCGTACAGAGATATACCATAAACGGTCCAGGTGTGTGTGTGTTTTGTAAAGTACACCATCATATGCTATCCAATACATACAGCCTACGATAGGACGGCGGCGGTGATTCCAACAGACCCCCGACCGCCAGACAACCAAGCAATCAAGTGCATAACAAACAACAAACAAGAACATACAAGTTCCCCCCCCCCCGTTCCCACCGCAACACACAGAGCAACCTCCACCCCCTCTCCACACACCCCGTCCCCCCCCCCCCGCGCCCCTCCCTCCACCCCGCGACGTTCGAAAAAATCCATGTACTATGCGTGGCGTGTCCTTGTTGTGATATATATACACGCAGTTCAAACGCCCCATCTACAATCGAAACCTGCCAGAGTAATAAGCACTTTAAGCAATTGATATCACGCCATTATCTTTCTAGCTATCCATGACGTAGCTTTCATTCATCCCCCCCCCCAATGCCCCCTTCTTCCCCACCATCCGCACCATCGCCTAGACCTAGCACCACGCGTATAGCAAATCCCTACATCTATGCGACCTAAAGATGTTGGTTAAACGCTCCGCCCTATCCTCACTGGTTGTACGACTTACAGGATAGGATTAATAGTTTCCACGCACAGATTGAGCTGCCCCGCCCGCCCCCCCCCCCCTCTTGATCAAACCCAGGCCCGCACGTCCTTAAAATTTCCGCCCTCCTCTCACCGATTATTCGACTTACAGGATTCACGTGATAAACTGATGCTTTTCCTTCCACAGCTGTCAGATTTTGTCCCCCTCAAAAACGGGTTTTATAGTTTCCGCGCACAGACTGACTAACATCACCCTGTTGACCTGGATAGCTACACTGTAGCTGCAAGGGGAGTCGCCGACCTATATCCTTAATGATGAGGACACACAACCCGTAATACGCGCGATCGGAGTATCACACAGCTTGCAAAGATGAGTTTCGACAAAATCCGCGATCTCACAGCTGGAGTGTGTTTTCATTTTCATAATATATACACGCAGGTAGAATAGTTGCTACCATCCACCTCCGTTCCCCGCCACCATCGCCACCCCCCCCCCCCTTGACACACACTCACAACCCCCCCCCCCCTCCCCCACCGCCCCACCAAAAATAAAATATGCTAGATAGAGTAATAAACACTACCAGCCAGGTGGTATCACCTCATTACTTTTCTAGCCATCCATGCCGTAGCTCCTCCAATTATCCCCCCCCCCCCTCCCCCTCCCCCCCCCCCCTCCTCCTCCTTCCTCACCACCCGCACCATCGCCTAGACGTAGCACCATGCGTATATAGTAAGTTTCTACCGGGGTGTACATTTATGCGATCTAAAGCGGTTTAAAAATCCCCCTTCCCCCTTTCCCTCCCCCCCTCTTTCGAACACTGCCCCCCCTCTCCTCGCCGGCTGTACGATTTACAGGATATACAAGATATACATGATAAACTGATGCGTTCCTCCCACAACCGTCAGATTTGTCCCCCTTAAAGGATTTATAGCTGCTGTACAGATTGAGTTGCCCCCCCCACTCTACTACTCCGCCCCCCCCCGCCCCCGGCTCACACGCCTTAAAAATCTTCGCCCTCCCCTCACCGTTTGTACGACTTACATGATATACTTGACAACCTGATGCCTTTCCTTCCACACACAGCTGTCAGATTTTGTCCCCCTCGGGTTTTATAGTTTCCGCGCACAGATTGATTATCACCACCCTGTTGGCCCTGGTACAAGCTACATTGTAGTTCCAACGGGCAGTCGCCGCCCTATATCCTTAATGAGGACACGCACCCAGTAATACCCGCGATCGGAGTAGCACACACAGCTTGCAAAGATGAGTTTCGACGAAATCTTCGTTCTCACAGCTGCATGCAGTGCATTTTTAGTTTTTTTTATAAAATACGTATTATATTACAAAAGCAAACGATTTGTGTCGTTGGCATATATATGGATTATATATACATTTTTTTTTCTTCTGAATTCATCCCGTTTATTATTTATTTATTATATCCTCTCGCACTACTCTTTTTCTCGCGCTCCCTCCCACTACAGTATACTACTGCTGTTGTATTAACTCAGATCCGAGGTCACATAGCGGGCCCTCTCCTCCCCCCTCCCCACTAATAATACCTTAACAATGGCCAAATCACCTTTCTTCTACCCTACTCGCTGCATTTTTGCAATGTGTACCCGGTATAAACAAGGATTTAGAGTTTCCACGCACAGATTAAGTTGCCCCGCCCTCCCCCCCCCCCCCCACCCCCCCCGCCCCCGCTCCCTCTTGTTCAAACCCATGCCCCCACGCCCTTAAACACTCCGCCCTCCCCTCACCCCTCACCGGTTATTCGACTTACAGAATTCACTTGATAAACTGATGCATTTCCTTCCACAGCTGTCAGATTTGTCCCCCTCAAGAACGGGTTTTATAGTTTCCGCGCACAGACTGACTAACACCACTCTGTTAAACCTGATAGCTACGCTCTATAGTTGCAAGGGGAGTCGCCGACCTATATCCTTAATGAGGACACACAACCCGTACGTAATACGCGCGATCGGAGTATCACGCACAGCTTGCGAAGATGAGCTTCGACAAAATCTTCGATCTCACAGCTGGAGGAGTGCATTTTTATTTTTATAGCATATCTCTCTCTTGTCTCTCCACAGACAGAGCTCTTCTCGTCTCCCTACGTGAGGCACATCAGCGCGGACACTACAAGTATCTGTTTTTTTGTGTTGGATGTGTACATGAATGGATGGGTGGGTGCAAACATCATCAGTTTATAAGGTAAATAATACAAGCCGCTTTGCGGAGGAAGGATGATATTCGACTTACTACATCGGAACGGCATGATAATCTATATTCCACGCCGCCACCAGACAGAGAGGTGCACTCCTATTATTTATTATTATATTACACACAAAATAATACTTCGAAGTACTCCGTGTAATATAGTCTAACAGTTGTGATGACGACGCCACGAAGAAGTTCATCACATACATATTCTACATGATAAATAATATGTGAGGATGATTTGATGTGTATTATAACATTTTGCACTTTGCTTTCGAAGTTGTATTATATAGTAGCAGCAGCCGAAGCGGCTGCGGCACGGCGACCTTCGGACTTAGCTTGCACAGGAGCCAGAGCTTCGGCACGACGTTTGTCGACCCCAGCTTGCACAGCGGCGACAGCAGCGTGAGCCTCGACTCGCGCAGCAGCCGAGGCGGCCTGATTAGGAACGCGTACAGCAGCAGCCACGAGAGCTTCAGCCTCCGGTGACTTGCACTCCTCCATCGTCGGGGAGTGCACGAACTTAAACTAGCCTTAAACTAGTCTGTATCACACCTTGGACCTGTAAGCTCTGACTCTGCTCCCCTACGCGCTCCGCGTGCAGGTCGTCGCCTACACAGCTTGGCCAGGTGTGCCCAATGCTATCGCTCATACAACTATGAATTACCGCATTGATCTGATTGATCAAACTTCTCACGTACAGTACGTACAAAACCCATATTTTCTCATACTTCGATAATAATATTCTGCGTAGTATGTATGTGTTGCTATATTATTATTATGTGATGTGATGGTATAATAGATACGATACTACATTATTATTTATTATAAAAATTAAAATACACTCCAGCTGTGAGATCGAAGATTTCGTCGAAACTCATCTTTGCAAGCTGTGTGTGATACTCCGATCGCGCGCATTACGAGTTGTGTGTCCTCGTTAAGGATATAGGTCGGCGACTCCCCTTACAACTACAGTGTAGCTATCAGGGTCAACAGGATGATTTTAGTCAGTCTGTGCGCGGAAACTATAAAACCCGTTTCTGAGGGGGACAATTTATTATATCATTATTGTTTGTACCCTGTTTGTTGATGACTCGAGTGATGATGATGATATCTCATTATTTATCAGCCGTGGTTATTGTTCATTATATAATATTAGTATATATATATCACGATAGAGCCAGCAAATAAAAGGCTTTTGTGCGAGAAGATCATAATGCGCATGCATGCACGCCGGTACGCCGGAGTGCGTCCAGGCGCCACACACGGGGTTACCCACGGAGACACAGCAGTCAGCAGCAGCAGCAGCTCATTGTCACAGCTATGTTTTGTCTAGAGCTTCAAAAATATATACTCCGTATGATGGATCCAGACATTTTCATTATAAAAATAATAAAACATGAATAATCATATATATCTCAATCATCGCAATGATCAATAATCAATGATGATCTCATTCTTTTGTTTCCGATGAAGATGTGAAGAATCAATCATGATTATTCAAACTGTAAATCTTCTCACCTGGAAAAAAAAACAAAAGAAAACTCGATCGAGAAGGCCCGGTATTTCGGAGCAGAAAAAAAGAAGGATAATTTATTGCACACCACACCACCGGCGGTGCGGGAGCAGGAAGAGCAAGCAGTTGAGAATTTAGAGTTACGATAAGATATTGATATGGTATGCATAAACTGCGACGACAGAGTACGTAGTAGTCGTCGTTCTTTGTGTAGTCTAGTCCTGCCTGCCTAGTCCTGCCTGCGCGGGCACCCCATATATTATCTATGATGATTTGATGATACATGACAATGTCGTGAACTGCAAGAAGACGATCTCTCTCTGTATTTATTTTTCGTATGTAGCATGTACAACGAACGTGTTCGTACGACGAGTATGCAGTCATATTGTAATTATTTAGTGTGGCGGGTACCGTACATACTAGCATGATGTCCGTAGCGCATGGCAGCACACAGAGAATGGGGCTCTCTCTGCTGCTTGTTGCTGCGCGCTTACGGGTATGTGGCAGCAGCAGCAGTAAAACAGCGTTCTCCATGACATGGACTAATAATATTGAACACGAAGTAACAAGCAATTGATCTCGAGCTCTAGTAGTCTAGTCTAATCTACGAGGCGCAAAAAGCCGGTCCGGTATGATCGGGGTTTAGTGCGCAAACAACGTGCTCATAGATAGACTGTATTTGCAGCAGCATCACTCTCGCAGCTGGCAGATTGGAAAAGGCGAGGAGGTAGGAAGGCGAGAGGCCCTCTGTCCCACAGGCTGCGTACTACGTGTTCGACAATAATAACAAATAGGTACGTACGTAGCTGGTAGAAAACGACGACACACACACCAAGAAGCCAACACCATTCATATAAAATTTACTTGTGGCGTTCGTAGTGTACAGTGCTGGATTGATTGTTGTGTAGTCGTCTCTGTCCTCACCCCCCCAATTGCCTTTCATCATGCAGGTCACACCTCACACCCTTCATGTGACTCGCCGAACACCCCATCAGGGCGCTTCGCTTGGTGCACGCAATGTATGTCTACCTGGTCGGTAAAAACCCGACGTGCTACGTCCAGGCATTAAAAATGTTGTTTTTTTAGGCGCGAGAGGGTCTATGGTCATACGCCTGCGCTGTTATATGTGGCGATATGAATAAAATGAGTATAATACATCCCCCCCCTCCATTCAGCTTGAGAATTAACTCGAAGCTGCCATCTGTACACACATGCAAGAAGGTCACAACAACAACAACAACAACAACAACAACAACAACAACAACAACAACAACAACAACAACAACAACAACAACAACAACAACAACAACAACAACAAAAACAACAACAACAACAACAACAACAACAACAACAACAACAACAACAACAACAACAACATAGTAACATACAGCAGTAAGTAGTAGCTACCTGCCGAAGTCCGCCTCACAAGCGGTTTTCTTGGCAGGAAGCAGCTCACCCGTCATGCGAATCGCCGACTGCCTCATGGCGCTTCGCGCTTGGTGATATTCGCGCTTGGTGCATGCGATATCTGCCTGGTTGGTGAAAGCCCGACGTGCTCCGTCCCGGCATTGATTGTAGGAATGCAAGAGGCTCTAATAGCTATGGTTATATTATACGGCTACCATCACCACGCATGAAATGAGTACCTCCCCGCTCCCGCCATTGAGCTCAACTCGCGGGACGAGCCCAACGCTAGGGGGCCTGCTAAACACAGGTAGGTTGATAATTAATTGTGGTCAAAGGTGTCTTCTAGGCTACAGCAGTTACAACAGGAAACACCTAAGAAGAGACGGGAATGCTGGCTCAAGATCAGATGGATTTCTTGCACTTTTCCGCAAGGGCGTGAATAGATATATATATATAGTCTACTAGACTATAATAAAAACTCCCGAGCTTTTAAAATTCTTATTTTTCTGAAAATATCAGCCTGGCTTTCTTTTTCCGAAAAGTAAATGTCCTGTTTCTTCTTTTTATTAATATTAAACGACTCTATCCAGGTTTCTTGTACTGTACGGTAAGAAGTGCCTACCCTTCTGCCTCCCCCCGGTACATATATGCCCTGAATTTTTTCGCGCAGAGGGTTAACTCAGCAATGTGCATACAGCTCAGTATGCGACCGTACGAAGTTTAATCCTATTTCTGTCCCTTAATCCTATTTCTGGTCTAGGTTGGAATTCCTATTATTCTAGAAGGCACAGCACAGACAGGGCGTTTCGTACACTATTTTCAGCACAAAAGATGCCATGTTTTCCTATTTCGTCTGAAAAACTCGACCTGAAATAAATGCATAATAACTGCAAAATGCTTAACTAAGTACTACTGTATGTTGCCTAAAACTCTATCCCCTATCGATATACCAGGTATATATAAACTGTAGGACATGATAGTATTATGTACCTGGTACGTAGCTGCAGACAAAATGTCTGGTCATCTTGCACTTACTTACACTATTATTATTGTGCAGCTAGTTGTTGTAGAGAAAACGTCTGTCATTCCTAACACTTGTATTATTAAATGACCCACCCGTGAAAAATATGTAATCATAGTCTATATTATAGCAGGGAGGCATTCATTGCGTGCTTTGCGGGCAATCAAAGCAATCAAGCAACCCGCAGTCAACCAATCAACTTCTTGGCCGTTGGGGTGGAGGGGCAATCCATAACCAAGAAACAAGAAGCCATGAAGGCGTTTTACCGCCACCAGCACAACGTCGTCGTAGCGGTTGAATAACACAGCAAAAAGCAATTCGAATAAACCCAAGGGGCGATTTTAACACCCCAAGTCTGCGTTTTGCAGATGGACAAAAACTGGTACACAAACGAAAGCGTATCATGGAGCTTGAGCTTTTTTTACCCGGATTTCCTGGAGGATCTAAAAAAACAAGAACAAAAAAAAGACTGACACCAAAAAACAAAAAAAAGACTGACACCTGATAACCACGACACCACGACACCACCACCACGACACCACCACCACGACACCACCACCCACAGGTTACATACAGTAGTACCAGGTGCCGGGTACGTGCATATACTTGTATCCTGACGTGCGAATTTACGAAATTTGCGAACAGGAGAGGCAGCTACATGCTGACTTCCTCAAGAACCGCATGCATTAGATTCACCAGCAGCTTTCTTTAGGTGCTATCATACAACAACAACCCTTTGTCACTTCACCCCTCCGCTTTGTGGACAAACCACCTGGGATTACAAGAGGGTGCCTTGGGGAGTTATTGGAAAAGGGCTAAGTCAACGGGGTGGAGTTGCTGTGATCAGCTCGTATGACGCAGGGGGGGGGCACCCCATACCCAGTACTTCTGGGTGTAAGGTGTAAGCCACTCGTGGCTCTGCACCAGACTCAAAAGACAGATAGATTCCAAACTATTTTATTTGGCGGAGCGCAACACAAACCAATCCAATACGATGTACGATGCGTATCGCACAACCGAAAAGTACAAAACTGCTTCGAGACAGGGTACTTGTAGCTGTCCGCACTAACGGCCGCTGAAAAATGAAATCCCTGAATCTGACCCCCTGCCCCGTAGCGTTTGTGTAGTCTTAAAGACTTAGTCTGTTACTAGTCTAGTACTCATTATTAATCATCATTTTTTCCGACCGCTTTCATCTCTGAATTTTTCCTACTTGGTAAACGATTTAGTAGCAGCGTTGTCGTGGGTTTCCCTGTTTTCTCCCTTCTTAGCCGATGCTGCAATCGGCAGTTTTTGTCGACCTCGTTTACCCTCTCAAGTCCCAAACGGGTTATCATAGTACGAAAGGTCAGTCCCCCCCCCCCCCCCCCCCCCCGTTTTCGTCTGTGTTTTTCTGCCATTTCGCACACTTGACGCCTTTACAAGTGTTAAAGTTACTGGGTTAATAGCAACGTTTTGGCGGGCTTCCTTTCCCCTTTGACGACACACATGCGACGGTAGCGGAGGTGCACCTCGCTAAAGGACTCTATATTTTTTTATCTTCACCTAAGAAACTTAAAAGCCTTCTTAACCCCCAACAAAAAAACGATTTAGAGATAACTAAAACTGATATAATATACAGTATATAAAAAAAATATATATATATATAATATATAATATATAATATAAAATATGTATCTAATATGTACAGGATGAACAATCCCATGGCCTAGGCACACGACAAAAATCGTGCAGAACCAGACCGAAATTCCGTCGATTTGGGTTAGCCCCCGAACTCCTGCCTATATACTAAATCCAAGTAATTTTGTCCCCAAAAACGGGTTTCCAGTTATAAAGGGGTTAAGGAGCCCCGTGATTCGGAAACCTTTTTTTCGACAAAAAACTGGTATACCTTAATACCCAGAGCAATCGCAGCGGTCGCGGCGCGCGTCCTTTCCCCGTTGCTTTGCCTTTGCCGCAATCGCCAGTTTTATTCGCCCGTGTTCCCCTCCGAACCCCCAGCATGAGTTAACCAAGAAAAAAAACACACTGACTGGGTTTTCTCCCCGTTCAGACAGTTTTTTCTACCGTTGTTTCCTCGTTAGTCCCAAGAGTCGGTTATTAATAGCAGCAGTTGGCGGGTTTCCGCCCTGTCTCCCTTGGCCGATGCCGCAATCGTCAGCTATTTTCCACGTTATTTTCCTTCTGGAGTGACAAATGGGGCAATACAAAAGTTCAGCGGGTTCTTCCCTTTCGTCGGTGTTATTCGGCCGTGTTTTACCCGAATGAGTTGTTATCAACGGTTGACGGGTTTCTCCCTTTTCTCCCTTGGCCGGTGCCTCAACTATTAGCGTTTTTCGACCGTACAAGTATAATAATGCAATATAAGAGCCGGTCTATCGCTTGGTCGCTAGCCGGCTGTTTGCTATCACCTACTTGCTGCTCTGATCGCACAGCCTACACCTTGAAATCCGAGGTGAGGCTACCTCCTAGCTGCGTGGCTCTCGAAGATACAGCAGCCACCACTGATGGCCGCCTACACAAACTTGGAACAACAACCTTATTAATTCTCCCGTTCAAAAAAGTGACAGATTACGCCGCATTCGGTTCCCGAAACGGCAATGTCTTTGCCTTTTCGGTCGTCTCCCCCCCCTTAAGTCTCAAGTGGGCTAATGTAAAAGTTCAGTGGGTTTCTTATATTTTTGCTCTTTCCCCGCCAGCGGCCACGCCGTCGCTACCCGCTGCTCGCACAGCGCATAGAATGTCTCATCCATAACGTGCATATCAACCACCCGCCGAATATACATACCAGGTACTGTATATGTGTTCCGGTACTACTGCCATTGTGGTATTGGGCGTTCGTTGAGTGGGTAAACCCTTTTTCCACCCCAACTAAGCCAGTTTATCCACCCGAACGAAGCCTGTCCATCCGAGCGAAATGTAAGCCTTACAACAAACATTCATTCAGAGAATCGATAATCGAATTCGGACCTAAAACATCCCTTCCTGTTCTTGGGAAGCAAACGCTGCTACTACTGCTGCGTCTGGACCAGCCATGACAGTAGTAGTAGTGTTTTTCCAACTCGCATAGTAGCGGTATATATATATACTGACAATGGCGAAACTGACGAAATCATGATGGCGATACTGAAAATAGGTTCTTTACGGTGCGGTTTTTTCTATCGTTTCGGTGCGGTTCGGCGCGGTTTACCGCACGCACCAAACCGCACCGTAGGATTCCTTATTTCTGAAAACCGCACCGAACCGCACCGCGTCCGTAGGATACATGAAAAAACCGAACCGCACCGTACCATTCATTGTCGATCTTTCAAAAACGCACCGAACCGCACCGTAGGATTTGCTAATTTTTAAAACCGCACCGAACCGCACCGTAGGACACATCACAGCACCGAACCGCAACGTAGGATTTACAATATCCGAAAACCGCACCGAACCGCACCGTGAGATTCCCGATTTCTTAAAACCGCACCGAACCACACCGTGTGCATCGAGCCAAAAATCGTTCGACCGGTTATTTAACGGTGCGGTGCGGTTAATTAACTTGAAACCGTAGAAAACCCGCGGTTCTATCGGCCGCGGAACGTTGGGATAGGGTGACGGTTTTTCACGGTTCATGACGGTTTCTGCACGGTTTTGTGTCAAGAGTCAAAAAAAGTGTCCCCGTTTGCTTGGTTGATCTAATTAATAATAATAATGGCATTTCACATTTTAATTATTAAATTAATTCGTACTGTTGTAAAATACAAATACACATGAAATCTAATACTCCGGAGTACTTCTTACTCGTATATAGAGCACTATTTTATATTCGGAGTGATTATTGTATTCTTATATTATTACCCAGAGTATTTATTATTTATCAGCTAGTTTGGGGATGAAGTAATTCACAATTTATAAAACACCGTGAAAATGGAAAAAAAAAAAAAAACGATGTTGGATGTCGGTAAAAACTGTAAACTACACAACAAGTACTACTAAAACAGAAAATACGAAAATACATACATACGCAAATACACAGGGAGACCCGGAAATGCGTGCCAAAGCGTGAGCGCCACCCAGCTGCGTTGTCACAAATCGCCACACCCCACCGGCGACACCCCCAATATTTTGAATCCTGGACGTGAAATTTAATGTAATATTTTAGTGGCGGCTTCCCATGCGACTGTAGCAGCAGCAAGCTTCATTGTTGGTTCGACATCGACATCCGAAAAAAAAGCGATTGTCGTTGCAAGTTTCGACCAAACGATGCCCGCTGTCTGGCCCTGCTTCGCGAAGTTTTCAACGGCGGCTCCGTGCGGGCCGAACCATGGCAAAAACGCCAAATTTAAATGCTGCCTGAAGCCTGGAGCGCGGAGAAGGCAAGGAGTGTCTGTCCCCTGTGCACTCACTATGGTACGAGGCTTTGATCAGATATTTGCAGAAGGATCACACGACGCCCTCTAGAGTGGAAGTTGGTCGTCGCCGCGAGAGCAGCAGAACAGCATAAGCAACGAGTCAGCGCGCAGAGGCGCTCGTGGAGGCATCAGGTGGGCAGTTGTGAGGATCGCGTTTCCAACCATTGTTAATTATTTTGAGTAAGAGGGCAGGAGTTTCTTGGTTGGACACAAAAAAAATGCTCGTTAACCCCTTTACAACTGGAAATCCGTTTTTGGGGACAAAATTACTTGGATTTAGTATGGGGAGGGGTTCGGGGGCTCTATGGGTTAAAGGGTAAAATCTGTGTATGTATGTAGTCTATATACATGACCCATTTCCAACTCATACAATTTCCACAGTCTAATTCCGAGTGTTTTGTCCACGTATCGGGAGTGCGGTGCTCAAAGAGTCAAGTAGAGAATATCGTAGGGTAGATTTGATGTCGCTCCGATATAAAATCGACTAAACTTGCGCCATATTATATTACTATTAATAGTAGTGTATACCAGGTACTTGTTATTTTGTTTCCGTTGTTGGAGTAAGACGTGTTTCTCTTTCCTTTCTTGTTTCCTTTCTTGTTTCCTTTCGTTTTTCTTGCTTGCAAAGCAGAGGAGGAGCACCGCCATAGCGGAGAGCGCAAGAGGTAAAGCGTGAGGAGAGAAAAGGCGGGGCATCGTGTGGGTAAGCAAGCAAACACCACGACAGCGAGGACGAGAAGGTCGGGGTTGGGATCGCCTGGGACGGCTGAACCCAGCCGTTGGAAACGAAGGCATAGACGGAGGTACGAAACAGAGCGCCTACTCGCGAGTACATCTACATCGTGAAGAGAAAATTGCGATTGTTTGGTTAACTCTGTCTCACACACAGCAACAACAACAACAGTCTATGACCACATAATTTGTATCCCTAGAGGTCAAGAGGTCTAGCTAGGCATGTAGGACGAAGAATCAGCACGGACAACAGTTAAACAGATGTACATTTATTTGAATATCATAACGTCATATATATTATCTTTATAATATAGGTACTGCTGTATACGACAGACGACTACAAGAGCGGAGCACGTACACGGCACAAGATGATGTAATAATAAGTGCATGTATACGACACAGACGGCTGGAGGGGTCCTAGATGTTGTTGTTGTATTGTTGTTGGTCTCACATTAACTCGCATAATCAAGTCCGTGGTCACAGGACAGGCTCCAGTAACTCTGGAGCTGAGGAATACCCCAGGGAAAAAACACAAACAAATCAAAGGTGGTGCACGCATATATCACAGCTGACGCAATTCATGCCTCCGCCAGAAATATATAAAAGTGAAATCGGGAGTCAGCCTACGATGTGCCAGGTCCATACTGGTGCATACGTCTCACTACTCGCGCCTGGAAAAACCGACTATGATACCGCTTGCCACCCAAGAAAGACTACCACGTATATATTACACGTAGTACCTATCACTACGCATACGCACGACAGACGCAAGTCAATTGGAAAAAAGAAACAAAGAAAAGAAAAGAAGATAAAGGAAAGGAAAGAAAGACAAGAAAGCGAAAAAACGAAAAAGGAAAGCAAAGACAAGAAAAGCAAGGAAAGACAACAAAAGACAAGACAAGAGGAAGCAAGGAAAGGAAAAGAGAAAAAAATATCATACTAGCAGACCCTAGGAATAGGAATTGACTACATACGGCATTGGGCCCATAGAGGGTATCAAGTGCATCATCAATGGCACTGGGGAAAGAACGCATCATGGCGAAGAAGTCAGGGCGGTCTTACGCTATCTTGTGACGGCTATTGGAAGGCCCACGAAGTTTCAAGACGATGATGGCCAGACCCAGACTTCAGTCTCTTGGGCATGACGCCTCCCCCTACCCCCCTCCCCCCTCCCCCCTCCCCGCCTCGCCCCTCCCCCCCTCCGCCCTCCCCCCCTCCCCCCTCCCCCCCTCGCCCCTCCCCCCCTCCCCCCTCCCCCCGGCCGCTTAGAGATGCCGACGGTGGGTGGCGCTGCCGCAGCCTTTGCGCGTCGCTCTGCAGCTTTGCGTCTCTCCGTTTCATGCCAATTCCGCATGAACAACTCGGCTCCCTCCAAACCATCTGCCGGCCTTCTGAGCAGCCTTTCGCCACCCTTCGAATTTCATTCCAAATACCGACATGTCCTCCTTTAGATGAGCCATCCAGTCCTTCTATTGCCCCCCTGAGTAGCCCTTACCCCCAACAAGATCCCCAAACATCACCCTCTGTGGCAGACGCTCCTCCCCCATACGTGCTACGAATCCCGCAAACAACATCCTCCGTTTGCGCACTATCGCCTCTATGCTCTCGAAAGCTGTCTTGGCAAGCGCGTCGGTGTACGATAGGGTGTGGTCGTCGCGCTTCCATTTCCGCCATCCGACGCATCGGAAGAGCATGGAGTAATGAACCCGTCGTAGCCTGTCATAGTCAGGCTTGTTCGGGCTCCACGTCATGCAACCGTAGAGTAGTGGCTCGATCACTTCAGCTTTCAGCAACCGCACCATCAACCGTAAGCGCACACCCGGGCGATCATAGATTTCCATCTTGTACCGCTGGAAGCACGCCCAGGCCCTCTGAAGACGCCGCGTTATTTCAATGCTAAGGTCTCTGTCTGCGGTGATAGCCCCGCCCAAGTATACCAATTCGATTGTTTGTTTATATACCTGGCCGGCTACATTGATGGTGAACGACACCTTCCCGCCCCCTTTGGTTTGCAGGCTGCTTGATCTCTGTTTCCGCCTCGGAGACCGTAAGCCCGAACGCCGAGCACGCAGTCACAATCACCGTCATCATCCTCTCCAGTCCTTCTGATGATCGCGATACGATGTCCACATCGTCAGCGTACAGCACACCCCACAATCTCTGCACCTCCTCTTCCTCCTTCCCCCCCCGCCCGTCGACTTTGCCTGTGCTCGAAGTGCCCTTCTTCTCGCTTTTCTCCTTTCGTTGGAGCTGCATCATGTTGTCCGTGATGGCTGCATCAGCGAGGAAGCGTTTCTCGGCCACACGCAGTACCGCCGTGAAAAGCGTGCCGAACAGTAGTGGCGCGAGCACGCATCCTTGGCCGAGACCTTGCCCCACGCCGAACTTATCCGAGCACTCTCCATCATCCAACCGCACGCATGCTTGCATGTCGTCGTGGAATTGGCGGATGGCGGCGAGCATTCTCGGTGGCACGCCAAAACGAGCAAGGACACCCCACAGAAGGGTTCGGTCGACGGAGTCATATGCTTTGGTGATATCGATAAAGCACAAGTGCAAGGGGGTGTCCTTCTTCCGCGCCAGTTCCTGCGGTCGTCGTACTACGTACATCATGTCAACTGTCGAGCGTTGGGGTCTGAACCCACACCGTTCCTCCGGCAGAATTATCACGCGTTCGCCGTAGTCACTCAGGCAACCCGCGATGACTTTGAGGAGTACTTTGCCGGCGTGAGCCACGAGGGAGATGCCACGATAATTGCCACACTCAGTCCGATCTTTCTTCTCCTAAATATGAGACAACGAAATATTAATACAATAAATTCCAGAAAAAAATGATAACTTCCATGATGTGCCCGATGCTTCGTACTGCTGTAGTCTAAACAAGAAAAAGTTGAAGCCATGATGATACCCGTCTAGTTTTCTCTTCTAATACCCCGTTCATTAATATAATTTCTCTAACTGGCACAGGTCACGGTGCCGTGGACGCAGCAATCATGTGGGCGTTGGGCTTAGCCGGTGCTTCGTCAAAGTCCCCCCCTTCCCCTGCAAGACCCTGGTTGGGAAGGGTGCTTCTCTCGTGGGGGCCTTTTTAGCCACTTAGCCGTCCTCTTTGACGAACGGCCAAAAATATAGAAAACGTACGCGCGAAGCGCTACGAAGAGCCATGCTGCAAAGGCGCAGGCTGTTGTTGGTTCGGGGGGTGTAGTGGAGATAGTCCAGAAGTGGTGCTCGTGAAACGTGATAGGCCACAGACGCGTGGAAATCCCGCTGCACTCTCGTGATGAAGGGTATTACGGGCAGTATCGACTACACAGCAGTTGTTTCTGAGGGCAGGCTGTTGTTTGGTTCTGCTTGCGTTCCGCCCGGAGTATATTTTACTCCAGACTGGCAGCCACAGCTGCTGTGACAGCTGATGATGCGTGCTTGGAATCTTGGTAGGCAGAGATACGCCTGATGATTATTTGTAAATCATCTTGAGTTTTCGTTTTCCCTTGCATGGTGTTTTATTAGCAGTAGTACACAGATCTACACATACATACATATCGCGAGCATCGAGTCCATTTGTTTTCCTTGCCTGTTATTATTGCTTTGTTTTGCTGCGAAAACAAACCGTAAACCGTTCTTCTGCGGCTTTTTAGAACAACAGGTGACATGCGGGCCGGCCCGTGTCCCGGCCCGTGTCCCGGCCCGTATCTCGGCCTGTAAACGTCGGTTGGTTGCCTCAGATGGGCCGCGGCACGGGCCGGCCCGCAAAAACGCGTGGGCCATCACATGGGCAGGGTGGACTTTGGTCATCATAGCAGCAACCGTGCATACATATTTATATACTTCGAAGTACCACTGTTATTTTTTACCTAGTATTTATCAGCTGATTTTTATCGATAAATAATTTCAAAATTCCCCACCCAAAGTAAAAATACATACCAACACTTACTTACCATTACTATAGTGGACCAAAAATACGACCCTCCAAATGAAAACTCATCTATATTATTATTATTATTTTTGCCATCCGACAATGTAGCGTAGATGCCTTTCCGATATAAATCGAATATCCTTCCTTAAAGCAGCAGTAGCACCTAACTGATATGAAGTCGAATGATCGCACCATAATGCAGTGTATATTGTTACTCGAGTACCAACAACGCAGCTTGCAAAGATGAGTATTGACCTAAAATTCGTCCAACTCACGGCTGACGTCCTTGAAATTTGTTCATAAAATAATTTATAACCCCGTGAAAATATTTTGAACTGAAAAAAACAACATTCATTGTTGAATGTCGGCAAAAACTGAAAAAAAAATACTCGGAGTACAAGAGAACCGTACGAAAACCGCGGTTTTGTGCGGTTTCTTCAGACGGTGCACCGTAGGGAAAACACGGTTTTAAACGGTTTTCCCTACGGGGGTTGGCCCCGCACCGTAGCAAAAACCGTTCAACGGGGAACCGCACCGAACCGCACCGCAAGGTTTGCTATATCTGAAAGCCGCACCGAACCGCACCGTAGCATTTTACGATTTTGAAAACCGCACCGAACCGCACCGAAGGATTTTCTAATTTTCAAAACCGCACCGAACTGCACCGTAGGATACATCACAGCACCGAACCGCACCGAAGCATTTACAATATCCTAAAACCGCACCGAACCGCACCGTAAGATTTCCGCGTTCCTAAAACCGCACCGATCCGGACCGTAGGGTTTTCGACTTGAAAAAACCGCACCGTGAACGGACGGATAACCGTAAAGATCCAGAATGATGGCGGCATAAATGGTACCTACCTGGTACCAGGGTACAAGGTGCTTTAAATAGTTTCCGTCCGCAGAATGGTTAACTTGCGACCTGTTGACCCTGGTACTAGCTATTAATAGCAACAAGGGGAGTCACCGAGCTATATCCTTCCTGAACTGTGAAGACACTCCTACTACAGTAGTAGTACGCGCGCGATCGAAGCATCGCACGCAACGTGCAAATATAAGCTTCGACAAAATCCGCGGTCTCACAGCTGAATGAAGCGTGTTCATATTTGAGAGAACAATAATCAGTTTTTACATATTTGAACATTAAAGCCGGCGACCAGTATAACTTGAAGCACAAGCACAACCACATTCCCTCTCCCGCGGACAGGTACCGCCACATTTTCAACGACGACTTAGAGCCCACTAAACGGCTCAATCCTCCCACCGAATAGCTAAATGGTACCAGGTATTATATCATACCACAAGTACTTCTAATATTATTGTGGTCTGCTACGAGCATTAGTAACGGTGTGTTTCGTAGGGGGCAGTCGTGGTCCCCATTGGTGCGGTGCCTTGCCATATGACGATACCCGCACTAAAGTGGGACCCCGCACAATCCCCGGGATGGTGCAGCACACTATATTACTAATATGTAGGGCGAACAAGGTCGTGACAAGCGATTCTCGCCGCACTCAACTGGGGCACCGCACTAATGGATGCCGCACTAACGCGCGACCACGGCTGTAAATACTCGGGGTACCCGGGTACACAACCTGGTATTGGTGATCACACCCCGGTATATACCCGGGTATATCTAGAGGTTATACCCTACAAAACACGCCCTAGGAGTAATGTATACCCTGGTAGATACCCGGGTATATCTAGAAGGTATACACCTTACTAAACACACCCTGGGAGTATTGAACCCGAGCAGATACCCAGGTATATATAGAAGGTATACCCTACAAAATACACCCTTGGAGCATTGTATACCCGGGTGAATGCCCGGGTGCATCTACATGTAGAACAAATGGCCTACTAAGCACACTCTTCTTGGAGTAGTGGATACCCGGGTGGATACCCGGGTGCATCTACATGTAGAACATACGCCCCACTAATCACACCCTTGGAGTATCGTGTACCCGGGTAGATATCCGGGTATATAATCAACAAGGTGTACCCTACTAAAACCACCATTGGAGTGTCGATTAATATGAGGCATACCCTGCTAAACACATGCTTGGGGTGCATGTTGTATTCATGTTGAGGCAAGTTGAGGCACCATTCCATCGAGAATACAACAAACACCGGTCGCCCAACCGTCAAAACTTGACCATCCCACCCATCGCACGACTGCGTGTGTAGCAACCAGGATCACTGCGCCAAGCCATCAAGTTTTTCCGGGTGTCCGGGCAGGAAGGTAAACAAATTTGGTGCCAGGTACAAACCATGCTCCTGGAGTCAATACGAGGATGTCCCGGGGGCATTGATCCACCGTGAACATGACAGAAAAAACAACTCTGAAATTGGAGTTTGATTAGAAGTTTAAAGCACGAAATATCTTGCAAGTAGCGATACCTCTACAGTGCCGGCTGCGTAGTGCCGGTTGCTGCTATAGTGCCTGTGAAATCGCTTGGCATACACGAAAACAACCAGTAGTGGCCGTATGGGGAGCAGTGCCGGTTGCCGCTATAGCGCCAGCATTTCCCTCTAAGTGCACATACCAGCACATTAGACTCTAGAGGCACCACTACTGTTTAACCCCCCGCCAAAACGGAGCCCGGTCTGACAATCGGTCATCGCCCCTCCCACCAAAAAACCTTATCCCTTTCGTTACTCGTGTTATCCCTTTTGTTACTCAAGTTACTCATGTTACTGAAGAGTGATACCACAACACGCCCACTTACATGTCTAAAAAAAGCGCATGAACTGTGCGATTGTCAAGGGGTAACAAGGAAATAATCGAAATAATCCATACCTGGTATACCTGGTACACCTGTACCCCCGTTTTCGGGCACCAATTCCTAGGAAACAGTGTAAATTACTAGGAAACAGTGTCAATTACTAGGAAACAGTGTCGACTACTAGGAAACAGCGTCAATCACTAGGAAAAATAATAGTGTCAATTATTAGGAAACATTGCCAATTATTAGGAAGCAGTGTACAGCCGGTCGCCCCGGTGGTCTAGCGGTTACCCTCGAACACTACTAGCATTGGTCCTTGAGTTCGATTCCCACCGTGGTGAGATTTTGAATTTATTTGCAAAAATGCAAAAAAAGAATCAACTGCTGAGAACGCCTAGCAGCGCAGGTTGGCACGATCGACACGGGTTGACGAGGGAAGAAAACACTGAAGTCTTGTCGCGAAAAAAAAACGTAGAGGGGAAGGGGGAGGAGGGCCCGGTATGTGACCTCGGATCTGAGTTACTACTGGGAGGGAGCGCGAGAGCAGTGCGAGGACAATAAATGGGATGAAGAAAAAAAAGAAAAAAATGTGTAGGACCCTTCACGCGGAGGTCAAGCTTATGCCTGTCACGAGATAATGCGCGATTCGTGCCGGTACACCCACGCTGCTTGGCGACCTTTCGGCAGTAGAGCTCTGCCACAGATCAAATAGACCTTTCAACAGTAGTAGAGCTCGGCCACAGAATAAATATATCCCAAGTACCTGGAAAAAATATCGTATATACCAGGTTTACTTCGTACTTGATACATGTACAACCGAAATGAAGCGAAATGCCGGAAACACAAAACAAAACCCACCGGGCAACACGACGCGCCCTCTTTCATGCGTCCGTATATACCCAAAAGCACACCCGCCAAAAGTACGCGAAAGCGCAGCTAATAATAATAAACTCGGACGCCTTAAAAGCGAGTCAGCCAGGGGAGCAGGACAAAAAGACAGAAGGACATCCCAACCCCCACCATGATGGAATGAGAAACAAACTAAAGGGGGGGTGACGACACAAGAGAGCTCGATTAAAGATAACCACGTGTTCAAGAGAGGTCAAACGGTTTGGCACGGTCATACCGAAAGCTGCATAAAAATCCTTCCGACTTTAAGAGAAGCAGCGGTTTCAGACACCCCCCCTCTCTTAGTCGTAACCCCCCCTGAAGGGGGTTAGGATTTCTGTGAGAACGTTGACCAGTTTGGTCTCGTTTTCATAAATGCGAACTCAGCCTCCCAAAGAACCGTACAAGACCAAAATCTACCTCATGTTCTACCCAGGAAGCTACCCTCAATAATCAAACATGGTCCGCCCCCTCGTCCATACATTGCAGGGGTGGATGCAGGGGTCTATGGTCCTAAGGACTACTGCACTACGACCATGCATGGCATGATGACGTACCCCCCCCCCCCCGCAAGAAAATACGTCGTCCATATAGCACGACGAGATTACCAGTACCATCATTCTTCTTGCAAGTTCCGAAGGCGGAAAGTCGAGACACCAGCGCAAATCGAAAGGCTCTCAGCCCCCTGCTACTGTTAAAAAATAAATATGTGTTTTTGTTAAGCGAAGCCACGCCGAAGAAAGACACCCCCTCCCGCTCTTCCACGGCCTGCTGGAGTTGCACCCACATCAATCACCGCCTTCTGTTCGACCCAGTAAAATTCTCGGCACCCCCTCGATCCTTGCTCTTCGGGAGGCGGATATTTTGTCGCCGCAGAGCACATCCCGCCTGCTGTCGACCTTCGAAACAGAGTCCCAGCAGTCCTAATATACCGTTAGACCTGCCCTCGTACCTGGGCCATAAGGACACGAGGGGGGGGGGGGGGCGATGACGTCACAGGGCATCATCGACGGAACAAAAAAAAAGTTGTTCACCAATGTACGGTGTTTGTGCTCTTCACATAAAACTGACGCACTCATCCATCGACATCTACCACCCCCAGTTTCCGTGCCGATGCCTCATTCTCAGCAAGGATGTGAGGAGACGGTCGGTCAAGGGAAAAGGTCCAGCTGTCAAGGGTGTAAAACCGATCGTTCTATACCAACGCCTAGTAGTTTGGTGTCACTCGAGAAATCGGAAAATTGCAATCGGTAATTGCCATCGGAATTTAATGGGGGAGTCATCCCCCGCTAGGGGTGCAGCAGAAGATTCTAAGAAGCTGCTGAGCTCCTAGCAAGAGGGGCGCAATATATCACCATCATCACACAAGAAATTACGTCGAATACATTCGCTCGGGCAAGCCACCCAACTTTTTGGCGCGCTAGCCCTAAACTAAATTTACTCGTAAAATCATCGTACTAAACGATAGGTCTACGCTTGAGGGGGTCAACTGTAACACATCATCAACATTACGAGAAACGTTTCGCCCCAATACTGCAACCCCTCCTGCACTATAGCGGTATGACTCTTCGGTGAAGGAGTCATACTGCCGTCTCCTGACATCTTTGGAGAGAGAGACGACCTCTGTGGTCACAAACTATGCACGAGACATCACAAAACACAGTAAGGGCGTTTGGCCATGCGATGCCAAATACACATGTGGTTTCGGCGCGCTAGTCCTAAACTAAATTCAATCGTAAAATCATCGTACTAAACGATAGGTCTACGCTTGAGGGGGTCAACTGTAACACATCATCAACATTATGAGAAACGTTTCGCCCCAATACTGCAACCCCCGCTGCACTATAGCGGTATGACTGGTGAAGGAGTCATACTGCCGTCTCCTGACATATTTGGAGAGAGAGACGACCCCTGTGGTCACAAACTATGCACGAGACGTCACAAAATACAGTAAGGCCGTTTGGCCATGCGATGCCAAATACACATGTGGTTGGTGTCGATCGTATCAGGGCACGACGATCGTGGAAACAAAAAAAAAAAGCACCATTGACACAGGTCACTTCTACGGTATTCGTATATATTTCTATGTAAAACATGCACTTTGGGTTTTGGCATGGTGTTCTCCGGCGGCCGGGTTTTTTTCTCATACTGTCGGCTGCGGGACAAACAAGGGGGTCGTCGGTACATTATGATGCACGTCTGCATCCCGGCCGAGCTCCGTGGCGGTGCTCTGATCATTCAAAGTCTCTGACTGGCTCTTTTTGCCAAGGGGTTGTGTTCAGCGTCGCTGAGGCGATCAGGTGCATGTAAAACCCCACATGATTTTCGTTCTTGTTAAAAATAGCCCGTTCCGTTCTCAAATTTTATTATTCGCTCCCGCCCGCTGTGCGACATCATCAGCCCAATATTATGCACCCTCTCTGCTGTCTGCTACGACGCAGCTTTATACAGCCGGCAGTAGCAACAGCAGCAGCAACAGCAACAGCAACAGCAACAGCAACAGCAGCAACAGCAGCAGAAGCACGTATTTCGACCATGACACGTATCTGTTGCACCTGTGTGCCTTCTGATGTACACCTCGCACTGATCATGTAACACACCTCGCCTGACAACACTGCCCCCCTCCGCCCGTCTACCTGGGAGATCGGCACCTAGCTACAATCTCTCGCGTTGGTGCGCTCCGCGCGCCACATCTGTGAGGTAGTCGGACCGGGCAAGGTCCACAGAGCAAGGTCCATACCGCCTGCATTCTTTCGCCGAGCTGCACGGGGCCGATAGAAACCTTTACGATCACGTATCATTTCGCTCTGCTGCTGGTGTGCTACTACATCACACATCACCCTCCAGACTGAGTACATGTGGGAGTAAGGGTACAACAGCAGCTGGGCTGTGAGCTCTCTCCTTTGTGATAGCCGCAGACCACTCTATGTTTGTGCGTTTCTGTGTATTGCAGATATGCGCGCGTGGAGTGCGTGCTGTCACCAAAGCAGCTACAGCAGCAAGACAGCAGCAATACAATGCCAGCCGTGTTTCAAGCCCTTGGCTTTGTGCCGGTAGACCCGGCGTATGTGTCTGATTGGCGCACAGCATGCTATTGAACCACGACAACAAATTCATGTCCAACAGAACGATCGAACATACATCGTCGTACCGCATACCAGGTATACGAAGCATACAGCAGTAGCAAAAGCAGAAGCTCATACACATCATTGGAACGTATGTGCTTCCCCTTTTAGACAATCAATAGCGATCCCCCCCAGGGTATCAAGTCAACCCCAGGCCACAGGGGAACCTTGTAAAATGTACCACATACCACATAAACAGTAGTACAAGTAGTATTATTACGACCACTGCTAAATTTGTACGTTACTAGATTGCTACTGCGCACCAGACAGTACAACATTGCGGTCGCTCGTTGAACCTCCACAAGAAACCGCAGGAACACAAAAAGACACTTGGTCAGCAAACCAATGACATATTCGGGGAAGGTTTTCACGAGCAACCACCAGTTATCTGGCAAGTACTCTATTAATAGTCAGCTAACGAGTACTCTGTCATCGGGGGGCTGAGCAACACGTGCTAGGCTGTAAACACATACCGGTAAGATTTACGAGTACAGAAGTGGTCCGTCTATAGTTGAGTAGTGCCGGCTGCCCGCTATAGTTCAATCGTTTGGCCCAAATGGAAACTACCAGTGGTGGCAGTATGCGGAGTAGAGCAGGTCGCCGCAATAGTGCCGGTATTTCCGGCTGGCACATACCGGCGCTACAGAGGGACCGCTCGTGTACCAGGCATGATAGGAAGGAGAGAGCCTGACAAGGCTCGATTAATGGATGGATTGGTTGGTTGATTGATTGATTGATTGATTGATTGATTGATTGATTGATTGATTGATTGATTGATTGATTGGTCAAGTTGTAACCGATAATCCAGACTCATGTAACGCCTATTAGTCTTACACTTCAGCCCGCCACAGAGTTAATACCTGGTAGTTCATAGATACGCACGTCTGTTATATTTAATACTCGGAGGAGTCGTCGAACGTGTATTAATCCAGCACATAAATTGCAATATTTGAGTCCATTGCCACATATATATCCAGAAGGGTCGAATGACGATTAAAAGCCACCACACGTTCTGACGGACGTTTACGCTAGGCCAGGATACGCGACCTGTGAGCCTCAACGCTATATAGAGGTGGTCCCTCTATAGTGCCGGTGTGTGCTATTAATATACTAACAATAGCCGGAAAATTCCGGCACTATAGCGGCAACAGGCACTACTCCGAATATTGACACTACTGTTTGTTCACATCTGTGTCAAGGGAATTCACAGGCACTATAATACCGGACAACCAGCACCTTTCAACCAGCGCCATTGAGGGAAATCCGCTGTATACCGGTATAGTATTAATGCTAGATATCTGGTATATTAATAGTACGAATGATTCATACTTGAATACATATCCTCAAAAACTAGAAGAAAACACCAGAAAACATCAGGGCGAGCAAAAGGAGCAACAAACTCAACAAAAAAGGGAACACAAACGCTTCATGAGAGCACAAAGAGAGGGCCTACACCACAATACAATAATCTCACAAATTATAGGCTACTATTATATTAACATGCTTGGCATCAGATAATGTGTAGCGTGAATGTCAAATGGCTAGTGCTTTATATCGTGAAAAAGCGAAGGGCAGCTTTTTCAATGGCACAGAAAATCACGAACTTTGTTACGTATCGGCCTCAAGAAAAATGGCCATTCTCGCAAAAAAAAAGTCATATATCAGGTATTATCAGGTATTATCCGGTATTTAATAAGGCCTTCTATCGACAAACACACAAAACACCCTTTGGACTATACAGTACACGAGATAATGAAGAGAAACCGGCTCGGGATGGACTCAGAAAGGGTGCTCCGTACACTAACTTCAGTATAACGCCCCCCGAATTTATGGGTTTCCTGTAATTCTCAGCTTGCCTTTCTTATTCCCCTGCTTCTTATGAAGTGTCTTGCACTGTAATTGGACAATTAGATGCTTTTGCCACGAGATTTCTTCAGCTTGTACTGAAACCCCGTACAACAGGGAGCCGACAGAGAGCCGACAATGGGCACGTGCACGCATTCTGTCGAGTGCAGCAGTGGTCCCTCTATAGTGCCAGTTTAGTAGTGTCGGCTCCCCGCTATAGTGCCGATGAAATCGCTTGGCACAGATGAGAACAACCAGCAGTGGCAATATACGGATTAGTGCCGGTTGCAGCTATAGTGCCGGTATTCATATCGGCGCTATAGACCGACCCCTATATAGTGGACATGAAGGTCTTCCTTAGGGATGGGGGTACGCTAGAAATCCTGGAAGTGAGGTGAGTTGAAAAAGGAGAACACAGGCGCTCCAATGAGTGATGCCAGGTACGACAACGCAGAAAACCTCTAGAAAATAAATAAGTTAGCAGCCACCGCGTAAGCAACCGGGCAAGCAACGCTGACCAGCCCAAACGAATATATACCTAAGTCTATGCTGTCACACAAATAAATCCAGGCACAAAACACGCTGGACACTGTCAGTTACTCGTCGAATACGTCAAGAGTATATGCTGGCACGAAAAACAATCGAGGCACGACTCGTGCTGTAGACTCCAGAGGCCGGCACTCCTTTTAGAACCGACAAATAAGTCACGTGGGGGCAGCTGAGGAAGCCTCTTGATTGAGACTGGAACTTGAGATCCAGCCCAAAAAGTAGGGCCGCGAGTAAGCTGGACTTCGTGACTAGTTGTTAGTACAAGCCAACTCACTTGAGACACGTGCCACGACACAGGGATTAAGGGATTAAGGTATACCGCTTTTCGGCGAAAAACACTTGGTGAATGGGAAGGCTTCTTCACCCAAAGTCGTCGGAATGACATTTTTTTTGAAAAAAAAATGTTTTGTGTACCTGGGCCACGCGTTTTATCATCGGATTGGATTTTCAGTTTGCTCAAAATCAGTTCTTGGGTGATGTATTTGGTACAGACCTCAAGTGAGGAGGTGTATTAGAAACAAAATGGGGCACCTCTACCGTATCATGTGTTTGCGATTTCCATAAGATGGTGTTTGCGATTTCCATACTAGGGTGTTCGCGATTTTCAATGCCCAACCAACCCACGAAAAAATATATCTACTTCCAACCTATGTTTCCGATGATATTTTGTGGGTTGGGTTGGCCTTGGATTGTGACGTTCGACGGTTTCAGTACTGAAACAGCATTATGTGTTTTCCTACCCCAACTCCTACCCAACCAAAGTTGGTGCATCGCAAACACGCCATTAACATACACCACACGACAAATCCTTGAACGCGGCCATCAGATGCAAAGAAGCACAACTCTGCAAATTACCGTACGCGATAACATGTACCTGGCAGTACCGATTAATAGCCACCTAGTGCCTTGTCGGCAGCTTACTATTAGTATACGAAGTAGTCAGCCAAAGCACAGCTCTACCAGAAAGGCACCCGTGTTCCGCGCCAACATTAACACAGGGTCGCTACCTGTGGGGAAGCCCCGTCATCGGTGCAATCAGTGCTGCCAACACCACCATATACCCCTAGGTACCTCCTTTAACCCTGAGGCTCTTGCGGGAATTAAACAGCCAATAACATGATTGACCATGACAGCATCAGCCACGCGAAGCGACGCGGGAGGCTAGGTTAGAGGGCGGTGGCCTTTGCCAGGGCTTTCCACGAGACATGATCCGGCCCATCCGCGGGATCGGTCGGGAAATTTCCTCAATAGTCGCGGGTCGAGTCGGGACAGGTCAGGACGTTTTTTTTTTTTCGAAATCTCACGGGTCGGGTCAGGTCAGGAGGTCTTCACATATCACGGACCGGCCCAGGTCACCCTGAACCGATCCGAGCCGTGAACGACGACCCGACCCGTGAAAAGCCCTGCCTTGATTGCCTTAATTCCACATACGCGATAAATAAGGATGCAGCGGTAGGGGCGCGCCTAACAGTTTCTTAGGCTGTTTGCTCGCGCCGTTCTATACCTGACCCCAAGAAACTGATCATTTCGACAATTTCGACAAAACATGGAAGCGCAAAACCCGATGAACAACCTCAGGGCCTAGGTGAACAACCAGACGAATGGTGGAAACACTAATGGCATTTTCAAACGATATTGGGTGGTTCGTCAGTTGAGGATCCCGACTAAGCTACGATAAGAGGGGCACCCCTGTTTTTCCTACAGGCTGGTTCAAGTTGAAAAAAAAAACGAAATTTCTCTCCCCCACGAATGCCGCTCGCAATATCTAGTCAAAGGGTGAACTCATATTGACTCCCATGATCAGCGGAAGAAGGTGGCATGGCCAGTTTTTCTTTTTCACGGCCTCGGGCTGACTCTAGGAAAGAAGCTCGTATCGACCAATGACAGGCCTTCAATATTGTCAAAAATGTTCAGGCCTTTCCCAAGCGGGGGCGAACAAAACCATTGCGCCGCATTTTGCACCACCCGATTGGAGGTACTCCAAGGCATATATGTAAACTTTTTCGCGCAAGGAATTGAAGATCTGACCTGCCCATGTTCAACACTAAGCAGAATCCCGCGAAAAAACTGGATCCTACACTAAAACTAAGTCATTAGCAGGAAATAACGAAATAACGTATGTTACTCCTTTTTGCGCAAGAAGGTCCAAATGCCCACGCCGTTTTTGAGAGATAGACCCTGAAATTTTGCACACGCGCTCTACATGCCCATCCAGAGGGCTGACCTCCGGGGGTGTTGTGTTTTTTTGTTTTTTTCGCCGAAAATGTTTGGTCTAAGGTGGTCCACATTTCCCAAAAAAACTTATCTGACGAAAAATCAGGCGAAAAAAACAACGGCAGGTGAGGTCTTCGCAACGGCACATAGATGATGTGTGAAAAATTCCACGGTCTGAATCGATAAAAAAAAACATTGACATTCGCCGGGGAATATATATATATATATAATTTTAGGGCTTGTAACTTGAATCAGCCTGCACCGAGTTCACGATCTGTATTTCACTCAAAAACAGAACTTTGAATCATTTTGTTGGCGCAGCAGCGCCAAACATGCCATACCCCGGACAGATCACCATCTAGATAATCCAGATAATGTAGACTGTCTACACCCTGTATCTGCTGGTATGGGATGCTGCGCAGGGTCTATAACGAGTACAGATCCCACCCTGGAAAGAGTAGCTAGATCGCAGGTCGTACGGCTCTCACCCGATAGCATGGAGCTAGACCGTACAGATCTTCCCGGAAATATCTAGATCATTAAGTGTCGTTGATCTGTCCGACACGCGAAACGTTCCATGGCCGTGCATATCGCGGAACCGAAAAGCACAGAAAAAAAGTTAGCCGGTAGCAACTCTCGCGAGCGGCTATGAGCCGCTCAAAAGAAAGGCCCTCTAAATGGCAAATCCACCCTCATACCGAACCCTTGGTCTCCTTGTCATTCGGGGACATTTGAGCGAAAAAGTGCTACCCCTTTCGTATGATGCGTGAGGAGTTGCGCGACCCGAGTGAAGCATCAATGTAGCATCAACTGTCGTACATATGTCGCGCGCTCACACGGCTAAACAAGACCGCACTTGTGACGCAAGGTACGGGAAGAGGCCTAACTAAAACCCATTTGCTTCCTGAGATCCCTCACTCGAGGGGCTCTACGTCACTTTACAAGTATCACCATACAAGTATCACTTTACAAGCATCATTTTCCAAGTATTACTTTACAAGTATCACGTTACAAGTACCACTTTACAAGTGTCACTTCACAAGTGTCACTTTACAAGCATCACTTTGCAAGTACCACTTTACAAGCATCACTTTACAAGTATCACTTTACACGTATAAGTATCACTTTACAAGTATCGCTTTAGAAGCATCAATTTACAAGTATCACTTTACAAAGTATCACTTTATAAGTAAGTATCGCTTTAGAAGCATCACTTCACAAGTAGCACTTTACAAGTATCACTTTACAAGCATCACTTTACAAGTATCACTTTACAAGCATCACTTTACAAGCATCACTTCACAAGTATCATTTTACAAGTATCACTTTACAAGTATCACTTCACAAGCATCACTTTACAAGTACCACTTTACAAGCATCACTTTACAAGTACTACTGTACAAGTTTCACTTCACACGTGTCACTTCACAAGTATCACTTTATAAGTATCACTCTACAAGTATCACTTTACAAGTATCACTTTACAAGTATCACTTTACAAGTATCACTTCACAAGTATCACTTCACAAGTGTTACTTCACAAGTATCACTTCACAAGTGTTACTTCACAAGTATCACTTTACAAGCATCACTTTACAAGTATCACTTTACAAGTATCACTTTACAAGTATCACTTTACAAGCATCACTTCAAGTGTCACTTTACAAGTATCACTTCACAAGTATCACTTTACAAGTAACACTTTACAAGTAACACTTTACAAGTATCACTTTACAAGCATCACTTTTCAAGTAACACTTTACAAGCATCACTTTACAAGTATCACTTTACAAGTATCACTTCACAAGTGTCACTTCACAAGTATCACTTTACAAAGTATCACTGTACAAGTATCACTGTGCAAGTATCACTTTACAAGCATCACTTTACAAGTATCACTTTACAAGTATCACTTTACAAGTATCACTTTACAAGTATCACTTTACAAGTATCACTTTAGAAGCCTGCTTTCGAGATAAACTGAACGATTAACCCCGATGGACAACCCCACGGCCTACTGTGGGTACGTCACGACTTTGATACAATACAGCGGTGTACCTGTACCCCGATTTAAGAGCACCCCATGACAAGCCCAAGCAGGCACTCTTGACTACATATTGCTCTTATGTGTAGGGGACAAATACATGACTTTTAGCACGGCGGAGCATGCATATTTGACCGCTCTTAAGTCCGGAATGCTCCCATCTTGGACGCTCTTAAATCAGGGTGCCCACTGCACTATGATAAACCATCAACGAGATATATTTTATACTTGGTAGTTCCCCTGCCAGTCAGAAACTAATTTGGCCAAAAAGTGCTATTATAGCCTAAAAGTGCCATACCACGTGTCCTCTCCCTTGCTTAATGGATAAGGTTAGGATACATCGACCCTAAAACGGTGAATAGTGAATGTAGGAACAGTTAAAACCATCTCCTGAGTGCCCGCTAGGGCTATATCCTAAGCAGGCTTGCTTCTGGCTGACAGCAGGCGACAGCAGGCCACGTACGCAACGTACGAATAGCGCATAGAAGGTGACGAATGCCTCTGTAATTTCGGCGCACACGACAGAAGACGTACTAGTATCGTCAGCAGCTTTTGTCGCCTGACAGCATGCGACACCTCCCATAACACCCAGCTCGCCAAGCAACAGAACGGGGAGATATCCTGATCTGCTCTGCTTGCCTGCCGCTTATGTTGATACTACTGCTGCTCCGCTGCTGTATGACTGCGTCTGTAGCTGACTGCTGCTCAACCGTGGTGCGCGGTGCGTGTGTGTGTTTTTTTTGTGTTATGATTTTACCAGGATACCAGGCAGACTCGTACACACTCTATGTACAATGAGTGAGGGACTCCCAACATTGCCAGTATGTGCCGCCCAAGAATACCGGCACTACTGAGGACCAACGTACTATTGGGAATAGAGCTGCCATACATAGTTGCTATCAAGAGTTCTAGTCGGTACCAAGCTATTTTCTCCTCGTTGTAGAGCAGTGGCACTATTCAACCGGCACAACAGATAGCCGGTACTTTGCCAGCGATAACAGCAAACGTATACCTTCAAGCAAACTCGACCTTGGTACAACGCCAGGCAACATCACAGGAAGGAAAGAACACGGGGAAACGGGGAAAGGTCCTGCTCCGCTCTGGTCGTCTCTGCTCTGCCTGCCTGCTGCTGTTGCTACTGCTGCGCTACTACTGTACGAGTGTGTCTGCAACCCTATCTGCTGCTTTGATGTGGTCTGTGCTTGGTTTTTACGTATATACTCGTCGTCTTCATGGGGTTCCCAATGATGCCGGTACGCGGCAGCCCAATAGACCAGCACTGAGTAGGATAACAGTACTATTGAAAAAGGTTTGCTATCACATAGTTAGTACTACAAAGAGTTGCAGTCTTACCTAGCGATTTCACCGGCAGTAATAGAGCGCGGTCCCTATTCAACCGGCACTTTAGAGTAGTACTCCCATCCATTATTGTGTGAGTACATATTACCAGGATATTGGTCAATGCTTGGCCATAAAAGAGCCGCCATATTTGAACGTTTATCCTTTGCCTCCTTTTCGTTTTGTTTGTGGCTTCCGCACCATCATTTCTTCTTTCCACAGGATGAACTTTTTACTGATGTGCGTAGCTGTATGATATGATAGCTCTCCGATTACGTTCCCGTTCCATTGGCGGCAACGCTTTGAGTTTTTACTCGTAACTTTTTACTTTTTCAGCAATGTTTCGCTGCTGCTGCTGCTGCTGCTGTGGTCTGCCTGTAGCAGAAATTAAGTGTGCTACGCAACTTGGGGCGTTTTTTTGGCTTTCGCGAGCTGCTCTTATCTTAATTGCAGTTTTCGCGCTCTGTGAAATAACAGTTATTAACACAACACCGGTCCCCAGCGTTACCACGTTGGGCGTTACAACACCGGTCACACCGGTCCCCAGCGGTATAAGGTAAACCACGTCTTACACGAACCGAATACAAAGGACATATCGTACGTACACGAACAGACTGTTCAGTCAGGTTGACCTGGGTATCTCTTGCGTCGCTGTCGTTATTTTTCAACGCGACTCCGAAGGGAAATCTTGTACAGTACAAAATAACCTGTTCCTGACCGTCGGTATACTGAACAATCTTCGGGCCGCGTCTTCTCTGTGTCAGGTGTGTGAGGAATTTCTTTGTCATTTTTCAAGCAAGCGGTTGCGTTGGCATATACTACCTGGCTTGATGTAAAGGAAAGGAACACCACTGAGCGATCATCTACTACATGTTAGGGCATGTTTTCATGAACACCACTAACAAGAGCACCAGACATGGACGCGACATCTACAGGACTACAACATCTTCGACGACAGTGGGGAGAAAACAGAACGTATAAGTGTACACTATATATAGTCTATAATAATGTGGAAAGTAAGTACAGACAGGGATGTTAACACTGCGGTAAACCACACGACCAACCTATTACGCAAGGGTATTTCGTGCCTCCATCCGCTTACATGATTGCCTGACAACCCCTACTATTCCAAACGCAGTGGAATGTGCCTAACGAAGTAAAGTCACCCTCGCGTTCAATAGTGGTGACATCGCATGTCCACGTGAGACAACCTTTACGAAACGCAGTAGCATATGCCTGACGAAGTGAAGTCACCCTCGCCTTCAATAGTAGTGACATCGCATATATATGACGTTGCATGCCCACCTCAACTGCTGTATTTGTAAGATGTATCTCTGTCTTAGAATTGGCGACCTCAGAGCCCCACAGCGGCACGGTAAAAATCATGGACGTGAAATCGCACATTTGAGACAATAATAAGTTGAAAAGGAAGCACAGGCAGACGTGATACACTGCCGACCCATCGCATACCCTCCTGAGACGACCTCTACGAAACACAGTACCATTTACCTCACGAAGTAAAATCACCCTCGCGATCAATAGTGATGACATCGCATATATATGACATCACATACCCACCTCGCCTGATGTATTTGTAGGACGTATCTCTGACTTAAAATTGACGACTGCAGAGCCCCACATCGACAAGGTAAAATCATAGGCGTGAAATCGTACATTTATTTGAGACAAAAATAATTTGGAAAAGGAAGCACAGGCAGATGTGTTAAAACTGCGGTAAACAACCTTACCAACCCATTACGTAGGGTATTTCGTACATACCGTCTGCATGATCGCCTCCCCACCTATGCCAAGCGAAGTATTACTAACGAGGTAACGTGACTGAGCGCGTGTATACCAAGTATGACTAATGAGGTAACGTAATTGAGCACATGTATACCAAGCGTCGATTCGCATCCCTCCCTCTAATGCTCAAAGACGGAGACAGCATATGGCCACATACATCACCTCGCATGCTGTATTTGGCAATACGTATCTCTTGCGTATAATTAGCGATGTCGATAATAATGGTGACTGTATGATGATGGTGACAAACACAGTGCATGACCACATCACCTCGCCTGTTGCATTTGACAATACGTATCTCTTTCTTATAATTAGCGATGTCAGAAAATAATGGTACCTACAAATATTCTATAAAATATTCTAGCTTTCGATCGATGTATCATACAACAACAAACTATGAAGATTTAACACGTTATTTACTACACTTAAACACTGGGTTGCATGCTGCATCTAACATCAAACCTTCTAGAATAGTAAACATTACAAGCCAGATGATATAAAGGGATGTCTTATTGCTTCAATCGTCAGGTTTGTCCCCTTTGAGAATTTATAGTTTCCGCGCACATATTGAAATGTCCCGCCCCCCGCCCCTCCCCCCCCCCCCTCCCCTCCCCCTCCACTGACCTCTTTTTCATAACAAACCCCAACCCTTTCCCCCCCCCCGCCCCTCCGTCCCCCGATCCCCCCCCCCCCTTCCGCCTAGTCTGTCCAAACGCCCCACTCACAATCAAAATCGGCCTGAGTAATAAACACCTATACGCAGTTGATACCACGTCATTATCTTTCTGACCATCCATGACGAAGGTTTCAATTATTTCCCCCCCCCCCCCCCCCCCTCCAACGCCCCCTCTTTTCCGACCACCTACACGATCGCCTAGACCTAGCACCACGCGTATAACAAGCTGCTACATATCTTTGATCTCACAGCCGAAGTGTATTTGATTATTATTTGTGACCTAAACCTCCTAAAAATCCCCCCCCCCCCCTCTTGCTCTCCCTTACTCAAACGCCCCACCAAATATCAAAATCCGCCACATTAACAAACACTTCACGCACAGGATATCACCTCATTATCTTTCGAGAGCCATCCATGCCGCTGTGTTCCCCCCCCCCCCCCCCCCCCTCCAACGCCCCCTCTTTCCCGACCACCTGCACGATCGCCTAGACCTAGCACCACGCGTATAACAAGCTGATACATATCTTTGATCTCACAGCCGAAGTGTATTTGAATATTATTTGTGACCTAAACCTCCTAAAAAATCTCCCCCCCCCCCCCCCCCCCTCTTGCTCTCCCTTACTCAAACGCCCCACCAAATATCGAAATCCGCCACATTAATAAACACTTCACGCACAGGATATCACCTCATTATCTTTCGAGAGCCATCCATGCCGCTGTGTCCCGCCCCCCCCCCCCGCCTCGAACGCCCCTTTCTTCCCCATCACCCGCACCTTCGCCTAGACCTAGCACCACACGTATAACAAACCCCTAACCTAAAGCCCTTCCCCCCCCCCCCCCCCGCCCCCCGCCCCCGCCCCCACCCCCCACCCTCCCCCCCCCAACCCATCCCAACCCCACCCCCTCGAACACTCCACCCTCTCTTTACTCACTGATTGTACGACTTACCCCAGAATATACACGATAAACTGATGTATTATTTCCAAAAATGTCACATTTATCCCCTCGAAATAATGTATAGTTTCCGGGCACATATCGAGCTGCCCCCCCCCCCCCCCCCCCCCCCCCCCGCCCCCAATAATATACTGGTGCCAAAACCGTCAGATTTATCCCCTCGAAAGGATTTATAGCTTACATGCACAAATTGCCCCTTTCCCCCCCCCCCCCCCCCCCCCGCCCCCCTCCAAACCCGCTCGCTTTTGATCAAAACCAGGCCCCCCCTTTGCCTTCACAGCTGTCAGATTTTGTCCCCCTCAGAAACGGGTTTTATAGTTTCCGCGCACAGACTGACTAAAATCATCCTGTTGACCCTGATAGCTACACTGTAGCTGTAAGGGGAGTCGCCGACCTATATCCTTAATGAGGACACACAACTCGTAATGCGCGCGATCGGAGTATCACACACAGCTTGCAAAGATGAGTTTCGACGAAATCTTCGATCTCACAGCTGGAGTGTATTTTAATTTTTATAATAAAATATGTATCATGTAAAATATGCACTTTTTGGTTTTGGCATGGTGTTCTCCGACGGCCGAGGGTTTTTTCTTACACTTTCAGCTGCGGGTCGTCAAGCAAGGCGGCCGTGGGCATATTATGATGCATGTCTGAACCCCGGCGGAGCTCCGTGGCGGTGCTCTGAGCAGTCAACGTCGCTGGGCTGGCTCTTGTCGTCAAGGGGTTGTGTTCCGCCTCGCTGAGGCGATCAGGTGCAAGTAAAACCCCATATTATGTTTGGTCTTTGTGAGTAAAAAAATGCCGGTCCGTTCTCACATACATTGTGTCTGCTACGGGACGCAGCTATTCATACAGCCAGTAGCAGAGCAGGAGCAGCGACAACATCAGCATCAGCACATATCTTGAACAGCATACGTTTCTGTTGCACCTAGCGCTGTGAATTCTGGTGTACACCTCGCACCGGACATGTAACACACATCGCCTCACGAACTGCCTCCTTTCGCTCGTCTACCTGGGAGATTGGCTCCAGCTACTATTTATCGCGTTGTCGCTGTGCTTCCCGCGCCGCACAATGGAGTTCGTCGTACAGGGCAAAACCCACAGAGCAAAGCCCATATTGCCGCCTGCCTCGTCTCGCCGAGCCGCGCAGGGTCCATAGAAACCCATATGTTTAATGTTATGAAATTGGAAATTTCACCAGATTATGTCGCTTCTCGCTCTGCTGCTGCTGTTCTACTGCATCACACATGCCCCTCCAGGTTCAGTACTACTGGCAGCAACGGTGCAAGAGCAGCCGTGCTGTGAGCTCTCCTTGGTGATAAGCCACAGACGGTGATTTTGTGCGTATGTGTATGCTTGTGCGCTTCTGTATGTACCACGTATGCGTGAGTGGAGTGTGTGTTGTCACAAAATCAGTACACAGCAGCAGCAGCACAGCAGCAGCAGCACAACGTCATCCGTAATCGGCCAAGGAACACCGTCCAGCCCAAACGAGCTCATAGATTAGTGAAATAATCGATACATCTGCTATATATCGTAATCTGCCCGATGTAAGCAAGAGTTAGTGCAAGGCTATAAATACAGCGAAAGCGCGGGTGTGATGTGGTTTGCATGACCTTCTGTTGGCGTGATTGCGCCTTTAAGAGGTTGGCTATATATACCTTGATTATATAGTATCGCGACCAAAAAGACGACGATTGCGATATTTTGGAGCGTCTACGGCAGTACGGGTAGGGATCATGCGGCACACGTCCCATACGAGTATTTGCATCGTTATGGTCCAGAGACCAACTTTATCACCGCCAACTACTATTACTATGACTACTAACAATAGTATTACTATTAGTACCAATGGCCCTATGCCATAATCGTCAATCTTCGTCGTCAATTTTTCCTGCTGAACTCTCGAAGGGATTAATGCCGTGTGCTTCACTGCACTTGGGGACGATATATCTTGTTTCCGGTGTATTATGCCATTAGCTTCAGTTACGAGGAGGGTACCTTGCACCTTACCACTTCTTCTACAAAATGTTCCACACTCTTTCAACCATATAACCCTAGCCCTTGCCTCAACCCTAAGCCGATCAAACGCAACCAACCAATGTACGGTGAACTCCCTTCGTCTCGTACAATCCCTAACGCGGTCTGAGGAAGGCGGTATCCCGATATAGGGCGGTCAAAATCGCTTGACACGACTGGGAAATTCCACTCATAACCTGCAAAAAAAAGAGGAGGCTTCTCCCTACAAGGCGGTCGTATTGCTCTCTATAGTGTATATTAATAGTGTATATATACCACACCACCGCCTTACTGGGGGACCCCTACTATAACAACACTATAACATACCACTGTACATACTACTGTACATACTGCTGTACATGTACATACTACTGTACACATTACTGTACATACTGCACCTTAACCACTTGATGGAATCAATCGTAATCTATACTGGCTTCGACTGCACTACCACCGTAGAACACGCAAGACAGTACGCACACCCCCTCGGACGAAATTCCAGAGTGACTTCCTGTACTCGTACAAAAAGTCACCTTTCGATAGGGGTAGCCCTTTTGGCTACACTGGGTACCCCGATTTAAGAGCGCCCGGGTCAAGAGCATTGAGAGCGATCAACTCGGCATGTCCCGCCACCCTAAAGCTATATATTTCCCGCTACAGATAAGAACGACTTGTAGTTGAGAGCGCATGTTTCGGCTTACTTGTCACGAGGCGCTCTTAAATCGGGGTACCACTGTATATTTAGCTCCTCAACCCCAATTCGGCCAGAATGCCATTCTTGATTTGCAATATATTCTCTTCGAATACCTAGGCCAAGGCTACGGTAGGGGTTTGCCATGCTTTTGGAGGCTTTTTTTTGCAGTGGCTCCGGGTCACTTCCGCGAGTGACCCCCCTGTTCCTTTGCCGTCTTAAACGTTCGTGTTTTTATAATCTTGCGATACGGATTCGCAATGGAATGGTAAACTACGCTTCGCCAAATTATCGCCCTGAAGTACGTTTTGTCAGTAGGTTACGGAGTCAGTCGTGCGAGTGGTAGTAGCGTTGAAAATAGGGGTATATCATAACATCATCATAACATCATCACAACATCATCGTAACATCATCATAACGTCATGGTAACATCATCGTAACATCATCATACCATCATCGTAACAGCATCATAACACCGTCGTAACATTCCCCCTATTATTAAACAATAACATGCCGTACCGTTGGTCTTTGAATTTATTCAAAAACAATGTTTGGATGAGGTATAGAGCTATTCAAGTCAAGAGCCTTGCAGGGGGGGGGGGGGGGGATGGTGCCGCTCTACCGCAGCATGTGTCAATGGGGAGATCGCAGACGCCGAGCGATGCATCTACGGAAAGCGTTCGCCGCGATATTTCCAAAGCCACCATCTCCGTTGTGTGCGCCTCACCCGGTTTGGATAAAAATTGACTTTGGCAATCAATCGTCCGAAGGGGCGTGAGGGAGCACGTGAGCTTGCGTGTTATGCGGTACAGTCGTGGTCCCTCATTAGTGCGGTGCCTTGCCATACGACGATACCCGCACTAAAGTGGGACCCCGCACTATCCCGGGATGGTGCAGCACACTATATTGCTACTCTGTAGGATGAACAAGGTCGTGACAAGCGATTAACACCGCACTAAAATGAGGCACCGCACAGAAGGATATCGCACTAACAACGGACCTCGACCGTACCAGTACGTACATTATAAATATAAAAACGGAAAAAATACACTTCACATTTGTATATTATTATGTGATGTTATATTGTCCGAGTTTTTTTTCCTACTCAAGAGTGTTACTGAAACCTGTCTTGTGGCCACGAACTAGGTTGCGGCGATGAATGCACATGAGTGCAACGACCACATATATACCAGGTAAATAGCAGACGATGACACCTACTTGAATAATACATGAAGCAGTAACCTGTTCGCATGTCTTGTCTAGAGCGTTAGATTTGCTTCGGATGTGTGTAAGGAACTTTTCCTGAGACTTATTATGCGTCACCACAGAGAGTGGAGTAGGCCCAGGCATGCCTGGAATAATGCCTGAATGGCCTTTTCTGAAAACAGCGTGCCTGAACGCCCGTTTCGTGCCTATCTGACCTCAGGCAAGGCCAGGCATGTCAAAACGACACAAAAGGACCCCGTTAGGTTGGAACTTCCAAAATTAGGGGAAAGGGGAGCGGAGCCTATCCTGTAGACGATGCCGATCAAATATGTCCGACGACGGCACTGTCAGCCCTTGACCGACGAAATTTTCCCGATGATTTACCTTGCCTGACTACTAGGTCGTACGATCGATGTTACACCCTTGACGGCTGGACGTTTTCCCTTGACTGACCGTCTCTTGACATATTTGACGACGATGCGGTATTATATTTTTTGTGAAAAACAACAACCGTACTCACTATCTAGACGATGACACGTTAAAACTGTGTGCTGTTCACACTAAACTGATATTTCCACCCATCTACATCCCGTGCTAACGACCAGTGTCCGTGGGATGACCCCCAAGAGAGATGAGCTCTGAGGTCAGAAATACCAGGCAGAGACGCACATTGCAAGTACAGCAAGGTGATGTGGCCATGCAAATGCCAACCGCAATGAGCACGCGGGAAGGAAAAGGTATATTATCATCAGACGTCGACGCCTAGTCAACGAAGTGAGGATTATTTTGCTATTTTCGGATCGCCGGCAATAAGAACGCCATCGCATCTCGTTGCATGATACCATCGCATCTCGTTGCATGATACCCTCGCATCTCGTTGCATGATACCCTCGCATCTCGTTGCATGATACCAGGAGGGTATTATACGTGCCGTATATGACAAAAACCGATTTCAGCACGTCGTAAAATACATTAAAGGTGCGGGAAGACGGGTGGCGAAAACAATATACCCACCCCTAGCTGTGGATGTAAGCAATGCACCATGCACCCCTACTCTACTATGTACAGCAGTAGTAGTATACCGACACAGGTCCCTACCCGACCAGAAGCCTGAGTTCCAACCTGGACCCAAATCATACATCGGGGGTGGGATCAGGGTGTTTACACGGCTGGTTCAAGTAAAAAGCCAGAAATTGATTCCCCGGTGAATGTCCATGCCGTTTTTTCGACTCAGGCCGTGAAAAAAAGCACGTCCTTTATCTGAGGTTACAAAGACTTTACGTGCCTGTTTTCATCTTTTTTTCCCTGATTTTTCGTCAGTTTAAGATTTTTGGAAAAAATGGACCGCCTAAGGCCAAACACTTTCGGTGAAGAGAAAAAAAAAAACAGATCAGGCCTCGGGATGGGCATGTAGAACACGTGTGCAAAATGTCAGCGTCCATCTCTCAAAAACGGTATGGACGTTTGTACTTTTGACCGTAACAGTGAGTAAGATACGTTATTTTCTTTAAACGACTTGGTTTTAGTGCAGGATCCAGTTTTTTCGCAATTTTCTGCTTTAATATTGAACAATCGCAGATCAGATCTTCGATTTTGTGCGCGAAAAATTGTACATACCCTGGAGTACCTCCGACCGGTTAGTGCAAAATGCGGCGCATTTTTTTTTCGATCCCTCTTGAAGAAGCCTGAACATTTTTTTTTTAATTGAAGGCCTGTCATTGGTCGATACGAGTTTCTCTCCTAGAGACAGCCCGAGGCCGTTAAAAGGAAAAGTTTCCCATGTCTCCCTCTTCCCCTCTTCCCCTCCGGCACTGCCACTGGTCGTGGGGGTCAGTATGGTACCAAATATTCACCCTTTGACTAGATATTGCGAGCGGCATTCGTGAGGAAGGGAATTTCCGACTTTCAAGTTGAACCAGCCGGCAAAAAATACAATATTTTGGGTCGTAGGGGTGCATGGCTGATATATTGTGAATACTAACTGCTTGTAGGCCTGTTTGTTCAGGAGAGAGCATAGCATATATGCCTTGGTCCAGGTACATATGTGATCCGATAATGTGGAAAGTGAAACGACACCTGTCACGAACCAATTTTCCATAAACATATACTTCGAAGTACGCATGCTACGTATCAATTTATATAGGGTCGAAGTCACAACTGACGTGGAAATGATATTATCAAAACATGCTGCTAAAAATAACGAACAACGAAGAACATGTCAAGTATCATATGACAGGAGTATCCACAAAAACGTTTGGCAAATACGTCGATAATGCTTCGACTTCAGCGGGAATAAATACAGCTGCATAATCGATATTTTGGCCATGTGAAAATTCGAAATTATATTCCATATTTCCAAAATATGGCGGTGTGGCAAACTATTTGCTACGTTCGTTGCTAAGGCCATATCTTACACAGTCGGATTCGGCCAGTGGGAAACGGCCCTTTCCGACTGGGCTTTTTTTTTACTGGATTCTTCTGGTCCTTTTTCTTATCGTCAGTCGAGTCGATTTTATAGTTTTTGTGCTCTTCCTAGAGGCGGTTGGTGTGAGGGAGTACTGCTGTATGGCAGTCGAAAATCGGTTGGCAGCTCTGGCAGCTGTGCTTTGCGAGTTCTTCGCGAGCAACGCGTGCTTCGCGCGCGACGAACCTCCGTCCAAGCGGGTTGGCAGTGTTGGGCTTAGCCGAAAGCCGCCAAAGCTACAGCAGCAGGCATAGCCGTTGTTGGCAAAATGACATCGATAACGAGCGCTCTACTGCTGTCCGGTGATACACGCTGCTGGCGAGCGGAGCTAGGAGTACGTCACGCTGACTTGCGGCGAGCAGCAACAACAGTGATAGCCAATGCAGCGTCGGCGCCGTTGTATAATACTGCTGTGTGGTACCTGGTATGGGTGTGCGGGCGTATGGGTGTATGTTTTGTGGTGGGATGGGCGATGCGATGGGTTCAAAATCAGGTGCAAAACTTTTTCGACTGGCAGATCCAGTCGAAAAAGTTTTTCGACTGGGTCCCCCAGTCGGAAAACTCAGTGGAAAAAAGTTGAGTCGAAAAAGCCATTTTTCGACTGTGTAAGAAAGCCCGAATTGGGCTTCAGTCGAAAAAGGCCGTTTTCGACTGACAAATCCGACTGTGTAAAAAACGGCCTAAGGGCAGAGTGCGTTAGTTTGTTTTTTCCCTTCTCCGTTTTGTCCTTTCACGATCAAACGTTACTTCGGTGTGTATTTAAAATTCTACGCCGCCAGGGGCAGGGGCCACTGAAAGGCCGGTTTATCAAATGTTTGTTCTGTGATGTGTCTTCTGTTCCCCAAGGCACATCTTCGCATTTGCGGAGCTTTAGTTGATAAGCTTTAGATGGTAATCTTTAGATGATGACACTCCTTGAGATCGGATGGGACATACACGAGAATAGTTGTTGAGCCCAGAGGGTACTTACCCTCTGGAAAACTTGCCCTAGACCATGGCAGCAGTGGAAAGTACGAGTGTGATCAGCGCCCTGGGGTACAACTCTTGTGAGCTTCTTTTGCTCTTTAGAAATATGAGTGGATATTTAGATGTCACAAGTCAGACAGATCACGATCTAGATTACTTAGATCATCTAGATAATCTAGATCCTATACCTGTTGTTGTGATGCGTCGTGCTGGATCTGTGTAGATCCAACCCAGAAAACATGTGCTAGGTTTTATATGGATGACCCGGTTCCCGTCAGGAAACATGATCTATAGGCCGTGCAGGCCATATACAGACCAGGGATATGTCTGTCGTGAAAGGCGCAGATCATCTATAGATCATCCATAGATCATTAGTAATAAACTTAGGGATTTGTTCTGTTGGATGTTTGAAAGTTCTAGCCGTCGCCTCGAATTGTATCCGATCACGGCAGCGTCGACCTCCCTGCAGCCTTCAGAATGCAGGGTATTCGGACGAAGTCGGTGCGTCAAACCGAAAAGGCTCGGGTCGTAGGCTCAGTGATGTGATGGCGGTTGGGTTCCCTGTAGCCTTGAGAGGGCCGAGTGGTGTCAATGACATGCCCTGTAATCGTCAGATTTATTCGCCGTTTTATTCGTCGTTTTCACCTAATCAGATTACTACATGTTGGTACCGGCTTGCAAACCACAAGGTACACGCACCACGGTATACAGCATTCGTGGTACGGTATCATAAGATAAGACATGGCATAGCATGGCATGGCATGGCATGACGTGGCATGGCGTGGCATGGCGTGACATGGTATGGTATGGTATGGTATGGTATGGTATGGTAGGGTAGGGTAGGTTAGGGTAGGGTATGGTATGGTACGGTACGGTATGGTATGGTGTGGTATGGTATGGTATGGTATGATATGGTATGGTACGGTATGGTATGGTATGGTATGGTATGGTATGGTATGGTATGGTATGGTAAAAACTGGTCTGGTCTAGCCTGGTCTTGTATGGTATGGTATGGTGTGTTATGGTATGGCATGGTATGGTATGGTATGGTCTGGTATGGTATGGTACGGTATGGTCTGGTATGGTATGGTATGGTGTGTTATGGTATGGTATGGTATGGTATGGTATGGTATGGTATGGTATAGTATGGTATGGTATGGTATGGTATGGTATGGTATTATGGTATAGTATGGTACGGTATGAAGTACCAGGTACATATATGGTATGATGTATCACATGCTTGATCTCACCTTTTTGGTACATAGACCTGGCTGTCCCGATACGTGGAATTTAAACAAATGCAGGCGAGTCCTACGCTGCCGAGGGTGTTCATTACCAGGAAGCACGATACCTCACCCTGACAGGCAAGGCGTTCATAAGCGAGTAGGAGGCGGTAGGGACGAGGGGAAGCCATGAGTGGGCGGTACAAAAATAGTAGGGGACGGTATAGATGAGGGGGCGCCTTGAGCAGGTAAGGCGTTCATAAATGATGCAGAAGCGGTATGGGTGAGGGATCTTGAAGGTGGTTATCACCAAGAAGCACGATACAGCGCCCTGATTAGGAGTTCATAAATTATGCGGAGGCGGTATGGATGGGGGAGTCTCGAAGGTGTCCATCACCAGGAACCACGATACCTCGCTCTAGCCAGGCGGGGCGTTCATAAACGAGGCGGAAGCAATGAGCAGGCGGAAATAAAATTATGCTGAGGCAGGATGGAAGAGGGGATGCCTGGAGCAGGTGTTCATAAATAAGGCGGAGGCGGACATAAGACGGGGCGGAGGCAGTATGGACGAGGCGATGCCGTGACGCAGGCGGCATAACATAAGGTGGAGGCGGTATGGATTAGGGGATGCCGTAAACAGGCGTTAACAAATGAGGCAGAGGCGGTATGAATGAGGGGACCCCGAGGGTGTTGATCACGAGGAAGAACGACACCTCGCTTTGACCGGGCAAGGCGTTATTACATGAGGTGGAGGCAGTACGAATGGGGAGATGGCATGAACAGAAGTAGAGAAATGAGGCAGAGGCGGTATGGGTCAGGGAATGCCGTAAACAGGCGTTCATAAATGAGGCGGGAGGCGGGAGGGTAAAGGGGATACCGTAAACAAGCAGGTCTTCTCAAAAATGAGGCGGAGGTGGTGAATAGGGATGCTGGGATGCCGTAAGCAGGCAGTCATAAAATTCAGCGGAGGCGGTATGGACAAGGGGAGACCACGACGCAGGCGGCGAAAATCGAGGTGGAAGCGGTATCTACCCGGATACGACCTAGAGTACAGCCGGATTATACAAACACACCCTTGCAAGCTACCCGTTTCTCATTCGTGTACAACAGGGTTAGGATTCCTAAGTCTCACCGAATCTAACCAGCCCCTGACCCAAAGCGTGATGTTGTAGCAAGCCCAAACGGAAGACACCGCCAGCACAGCTTTTCGGTACAAATATGTGGTACCAGCACGTCGAGACAGCCAGGAAGGGATTGAAGTTGAAGGCGTTGGTGGCGATAAAGAGGCAGGGCCATGAAGGGGCCGGACAAAAATCGTTCCACCAGCGCCCCACGCCAAGATGGACATGAAGACGATCATGAACAAAAACGGCATGCACATGGAAAAAAGCGTCAACAGCGTGAACATGGATAGGGATAGCATTGAGAAGATCAACACGAACAATATGAGCAGCAACATAGAAAGTGCTAAGATGAAGATCAGGAACAATAACATGAACACACGCGTGAAACAGGATATACAACATGTGCAGGGACAGCATAAACATAAAGATGAGCGCCATTGTGTGTCTTTTACCTTAAACTGATACTTCCACCCATCTACATCAGTGTCCGTGCTGATGCCTCATGGAGACACAAGCTCTGTGGTCACAAACGACTAGACAGCAGTGATACGCATTGCATATGTGTGTGTGTTCTTCACATTAAACCGTTCTTCTACTCGTCGACATCCAGCACACCCAGTGTCCGTACTGATTCTTCACCCTAGAAAGATCAGCTCTGTGGTCACAAGCCACGACACAGAGATAATGCATCGTAATGCATTCGACAACGCAATGTCATGCCCTAGTACTGGGTACGACAGGCACAACATACATACGTCAGCAACAGAAATACATTGGAAGAGAGAAATACGAAATAAACAAAAACAAAAACAAAAACAAAAAACAAAAACAAAATAAGAAAACAAATGAAAACAAAGATAAAAAAAAAAAAAAAATGAAACAAACAAATAAAAACAAAGATAAAAAAAAAAAAAAAAATGAAACAAACAAAATGAAGGGGAAATCGAAGAAACAACCCAACCGGAAAGGAGAGCCAAAGCTCGGAAAAGAAACATAATAAAATGAAATAAAATAAAGTAAAGTAAAACCAAAATAAGATAATCCGAACACGAGCCAAAAACCTGGACACGCAAGGAGGGAACAAAGGGGAAAAAAATACCCCAGAAAAAGACGAAAAGTGCTATGTACGTACTAGTCGGCCTGGTACCTTGCTACCCTGTCTGCCATCTCCTTCCTGCCTTCGTCCACCGCGGTCTCCCTTCTATTCCTCCTGTTGCCCCCCCTGCCCCCATTCCCTTGGACGGCTTTCCTTCTACTCTTCCTGTTTCCCCCCCTCCCCCCTTTGTGTTCTTTCATATGCAGCCAGATGATTAGGCCACAAACAAAAACATGCAAGCCAGCAACAGCAGTTCATTCGCAGTAAAAAAAAAAGATGAATAAAGTAGAAGAAAAACAATAAAGGAAACAGTAACTACCATTGGACAAAAGCAGAACAGTACGGAGATGGAGAGCATGAGTATCATGGACACGAACAAACAGAATAGTATGGAGGACATGGACAACATGAAGATGAAAACAAACAGCAAGAGCATGAACAACATGAAAATGAACACCATCGACAGCAACAACAGCATAACCAAAAGCGTGTACACGAACAACACGAACAGCACAAACATGGACAAGAGCAAGAAAATAACTACGAGCATCAACAGCATGAATACCAAGTTCACGGGCCACAAGGATGCCTTGCTGGCCGCTGAGCAGCACAGCAGCGCTGTTGTGGGGACTAGTAACATGGTTAGGGCTGCTTGTCACCCCCTAACTTATGTGTGTGAATTAGCCGTTTTATTGAAGTTCGAGCCGAAAACGCCGAAAAAGCCGAGAACACATACAAGGTATTTTGAAAGTGGACCGTTTTTCGTTCTTCGGAGCCGAAATTGCTACTCACCGAGCCGAAAAACGCCGAATTACATATTTTTTTCTAATTTTTCAAGTTTCGGCAGAAATTCGACCGAGCCGATTTTTTTCTTGTGAAAGGCCGAAAAACCTTGAAAAAGCGAGCCGGACGAGGCCCAGCCTAGACGCAGCTCTGCTATTGAGGGACGGGGCAGAACCGTTCGGCGAGACTCGGCATGTGCGCTACGCCATATCCCCTGGGTCTGTGTTGCGTTGCACTATCAACACGCGTGGCGTTTTTATTGTACCGTCGGCATAAGTCGTGAGATGCTACGAAGTGAGCCGCACAAAACCCTGCGACCTGGTAACTCTCTAAACTGGATTAGAAAAGACACCGCACCATTAACACTCATAGTACGATAGAAACAGGTAAATGCTGCGGAATCCGACCAGTGTGTTGGAATATCCACTGGTAAACCGTCCATGTATAGCGTCTGCAAATTGCCTCGAGACTTCTTTACGCTACTGCTGCACGATTACGTCTCATATGAATACTACTGATCTACGATAATTCCTACTGATAGATGCATACCAGGGCGTCAAAATAGGTGGTGAAATGTTGCGCTGACGCACGGTTTCGTCGAAAGTCCCGTGTTTTTCACCACGTGCCGAAGGTATTGCCGCACGGCGCTTTTCCTGTGCCGCACCATTGTTCACCGCAGGTGTTTTTTCTAATTGTGCGGATCCCAATTCACCTTAGGCGAAAACAAAAGGGGGGGGTCTGTTTCGCCGTAGGCTAGTTTTTTCTTCGGCCTATTGCGCCGCAGGAGAAAATTGTGTTGGCGTGTTTTTGGCCGCAGGCGACTTTTTTCGGCCTTCTTTTTTGTGTTGTTTTTCATCTTAGATGCTTTCTTTGAGGCTGCTTTCCTCTTCTTGCATAGAGCACTTTACTGCCGTTGAGGCTTCGTTTTTAAAACTGTTGCGGTTTTCTGAGGACGAAGCAGGCCTCAAACCGCTCGAAAAGGGAGAGGAAATTCCCAGTGACTTTAGGAACTGGTGAAATCTTCCGAGAAGCGACTACTATTTTCGACGATGTCTCCGTGAGGCGCGAGCAAGTGACCAGCACAGGAATGAGAGAGTCGTTGTTGGCTGCGGTCCTAGCGTACTAGGCTACAGGGCTAGGGATTCGTTTCGGGTTCAGGGCGACGCTTGGCCCAAGTCGTTTGTTTTGGATCCAGGAACAGGCTTGGGCTGAAGCCATTTTTGTTTCGAATTCAGGGCGACGCTTGGCCCAAGCCCTTTGTGTTGGATCCAGGGCGAGGCCTGATTGCTTGATCAGAGTTCGTCCGTGAAAATTAGATCATGAAGCTTTTCTTCCTCCACAACAATGCTGCATGCAGGGTAGTGGCAACGAGGACCTGCCCAATAGGCAAACTACGCCGGGGACACTTTGGCCCCTATGCTAGCCCCTGACAATATGTCTCATGCTTATGGATCGTCATTTTGTCCTCGTTTCTTTGAAAAATGCATACCATTTTAAGGCAAACGGCACCATGTCTACAAGAAGATTAAACCGGCGGGTTAGAGGAAAAGCTTGAGTATGCAAAGCTTCAGTATGTTGACGCATTTATGAAATAAAAAAAGGCCCCGGGGGGGCCTTTGAGGGTTCTCTGGGGGGGGGGGGGGCTCTGAGGGTTATCCGGGGCGGGGGGCCTCTGAGGGTTCTCCGGGGGGGGGGGGGGCTCTGAGGGTTCTCCGGGGGGGGGGGGGCTCTACGGATTCTCCGGGGGGGGGGGGGGGGCTCTACGGGTTCTCCGGGGGGGGGGGGGGCTCTACGGGTTCTCCGGGGGGGGGGCTGCGGGGGGGTGCACCTCACTACGGCTCGTGGTACGGTCCCGCCCACGAGCTGGACGCCTATTGTACGCCCCAGGGCTGGTACATACTACAACGAATACCCAAAACATTCAAGAGTATTCGCAATACATGGATTTTCGTAAAAGTACTGCATACGAACACTTGTACTACGCAAACGCTCCAAATAACAAATACCACATACCACATACCACATAGTACGAATGTTCACTGTACATGATTACTCCAAACACCGCACAAACACTCGAAACACCATTCAGCAATCCAAATTCCGAATACTCGCAATGCATGATACCCGTAGAATTGGAATTGCATGGACACTTGTAGTATCACATTACTCTTCATGGTATTGCTCCATCTGTGGCACCTACTGTTGTGCATACCACAATATCATACTTTTAATGAATGTGATGATGTGCCGCTGCGTCGTATGTATGTACCATAGCACCGCCTGTTTGTTGTATTGCAAAAGCCCCACCTTGGCCGCGCCGTCGTCTTGCCTTGTAGTACAAAAACACCTCACGCAGATGCAGCTCGAAGGCGTCCACATCTCTTGCTGCGGTCGTAGGTAGGGCGGGGGGAGGGGGGGTGTACTCAGTTTGTGCATGGCCGTAGTCGTATGACCAGGCGCGGGGGGGGGGGGGGGGGGAGGGGAGGGCATCGGGGGCACATAGAGGGGGTAGGGCAAGGGGTGACGGGTGGCGGTACCACAGAGTATTGTAGTACCTAGCAAGGTACTGGCACTGCAACAGACACAGGTGGTTCAACTCAAATCTATTCGGAGGAGATCCAGTATTTCAAATTTGGGCGAAGAAGGTGTGCCGCGGAGAGGCATAGTCCACGCGCGAAATGTCCTCAACCACAGAGAGAAAAGACGTCAGATTGCATCTCTCCTGCCGAACGGATTCAACGTTACCTCGACCTCTCGTCGCCTCATGTCATCGATGCGCCTTGTGTCAGAGAAGTACTGCCTTGACGTGAGCTGAAAGTATGTAGCACCAAAACGACAATACTGGACATCCGCGTTGTGTTGCCATTTTCCTTGGCCCAATACGTTTGCCTGCCACGCCACGATAGCTTCTTTTTTTAGTGGAGCAATCACTTTCATTTTCCACATCAACTCGTGAGAGGATTTAACCTCAGCAACCTTCTGGACAAGCCGTGGTCACATGTGTCTTCGCTTCTCCCCCCCGGTACGCGGCCACCATTTTAATCGCGCATAGGGTTCGGCATTCTCAGTGTTTTATCAGCTATAGTCCTAACTCTAGTCCATTTCATCGAACCTTGCTAACTCACGCGCTCGCGCTTTCCGCTAGTCATTTCTCATGCAAGAAAAAGCCCCTACGAGCACGAGTACGCACTCGGAGAGACTTCAATACACGACATTATTGTTTTCAGTAGGGACGATGTTCACCTATAATTAGTACACCTCCATCAACAACGCCCTACTGGTACTATTGATACAGCAGTAGCACACACTGCTGTAACGAACTGGAAGCATGTACGCCATCACAGCATGTGCCAAGAGAGACCCGTGACGCCCCAATATATCCAGATGCATGGTTTACACTTCATAATTATTGCTTGATATCCATTCGTGTCGCGTGAAGCCTGGAGCCCATGGGCTAACGCGGCAAGAGAAATGCCATAATAGCCCATAGCATGGGGCGACCTGTCGACACCGAATAGTTCCTGGCATGCAACGAGGTATCATAACAGGTATATTATAAGTTGCTCCACTCCATGCACAGCGGGGACAACAGCAGCATTGCTATCACAAGTACCGGTTGGAGCAGTTCGGGGCGAGTACTTGGTGCAAGGTACCCGTAAACAATATGTATGGTGCGAGGAGATACGTATCATGTACAACAGTACCTGGTATACATGGCGCAGGTACACATGGCGCATGATGAGTACACTAGGAAACTCTACAAAAGTCCAGGTGTGTGTGACTATGACGTGACACCGATATCAATGACGATGATATCAGAAATGCTATATCATACATATGTTGCACCACCACACCTGCCGACAAATCCCCCCATCTGATGGTCTCGAGGTGATACAGGTTTCTCGAAGGATGCTTGGGTATGATATCACGAAAGGATGCAAGTGTTGATTTTTTTCGACACGCGCTCGGATGGAAGTAGCACGTTTGGCATTTCTTTTTCGGGTGGCCGGGCTCCTTAACCCCTTTAGAGCCCCATAATCCCTCCATATGCTAACTCCAAGTGAATTGTAAAAGAAAAGGGTTTCCAGTTGAAAAGGCGTAACCCAAAATCGTCGGAATGTCATTCTTGCTTTACGATAAATATATCTAGTACTCGATGTCATATACCTCAAACTCTAAGTCGTCAGGATGTCATTCTTGGCTTTACAATAATTATTTTTAGTATGCCTAGGCCATGAGTTTGGTTGTATTCTGTTCATCGGGTTCGGGTTGCACTTTCAGCTTACTCAAACAGTAGTTTTTGCCTCAGAAACTACTGTAAAAAGCGGTAACAGCCTCCTCATCATGTTAAACAGCCTCACAAAAAAAAATGGTTGATGCACCTTCACCGTACTATTATCATTGTAATAGTACGTCATATTAGTAGTACTAAAAGTATTATTATACCAAAGTAGCTTGTGCCTCGGCTTTCAAGACTAATCCACCACCACAAACAGCCGGAAGATTTTGTTCCCCTCAAAGCGGGTTGCATACTTTTCGTGCGCAGAATGATCAGGGGCTGAACGTCCTCCTTGTAAAAATATATTGTTGACCACTGAAGGGAAGTCACCGATCTATGTCCTTCATGGGGACATACACGATTCCATGCTCCTCCGATGCCTCGGATGGCGGAAACGGAACCACGACGACCACACCCTATCGTACGCCGACGCGCTTGCCAAGACAGCTCCCGAGAGCATAGAGGCGATAGTGCGCAAACGGAGGATATTGTTTGCGGGATTCGTAGCACGTATGGGGGAGGAGCGTCTGCCACAGAGCGTGATGTTTGGGGAGCTTGTTGGGGGAAAGGGCTACTCAGGCGGCCAAGAGAAGGACTGGTTGGTGCATCTGAAGGAGGGTATGTCGGTCTTTAGAATGAAATTCGAAGGGTGGCGAAAGGCTGCTCAGAAGGCCGGCAGATGGTTTCGACGGTTAGAGGAGGGAGCCGAGTTCTTCATACGGAAATAGCATCAGGCGGAAATATGCAGAGAGCTGCAGAGCGACACGCAAAGGCCGCGGCAGCGCCACCCACCGTCGGTATCTCTAAACGGCCGGGGGGTGGGGGGAGGGGGGGATGGGGGGGGGGAGGGGAGGGCGGGGGGGGAGGGGAGGGCGGGGGGGGAGGGGAGGGCGGGGGGGGAGGGGAGGAGAGGGGAGGGGGGGGGGGGAAGGAGAGGCGTCCTGCCCAAGAGACTGAAGTCTGGCTCTGGCCATCATCGTCTTCAAGTTTTTGGGCCTTCCAATGGCCGTCACAAGCTGCTAGCGCAACGCCGCTCTGACTTCTTCGCCTTGTTGCGTTCTCCCCCAGTGCCATTGATGCACTTGATACGCTCTGTGAGCCCAATGCCGCCTTTAGTCAGTTCCTAGGGTCCGCGAGGACGACGTTTTTTCCTTTATTATTTTCTTGCTTAATCGTCTTGTCTTATCTTTCCTTGTATTTTCTTTTCTTTCCTTTCCTTTTTCGCTTTCTTTTCTGTTATTATCTGCTCTTCTCTTTTCTTTTTTTTTCTTTCTTTTCTTTTTTCCAATTGACTTGAGTCTGACATGCGTATGCGTAGTGATAGGTACTACGTGTAATATATACGTGGTAGTGTAATATAACCGTCACATTTATCCCCTCGAAGGATGTATAGTTTCCATGCACAGATTGAGCTGCCCCGCCCGTCCCGCCCCCCGCCCCCCCCATGATAAACTGGTGCATTCTTTCCAAAACCGTCAGATTTATCCCCTCGAAGGATTTATAGTTTCCACGCACAAATTGAGCTGCCCCACCCGTCCCCCCCCCCCTTCCCCCACCCACCCCCGCTCCCTTTTGATCAAAACCAGGCCCCCACGTCCTTAAAAACTCCGCCCTCCCCTCACCGGTTATTCGACGTACAGGAGTCACTTGATAAACTGATGCATTTCCTTCCACAGCTGTCAGATTTTGTTTCCCTCAGGAACGGGTTTTATAGGTTCCGCGCACAGACTGCCTAACATCACCCTGTTGACCCTGATAGCTACACTGTAGTTGCAAGGGGAGTGCGCCGACCTATATCCTTAATAAGGACACGCAACCCGTAATACGCGCGATCGGAGAATCACACACAGCTTGCAAAGATGGGTTTCGACAAAATATTCGATCTCACAGCGGGAGTATTTTTTATTATTATTCTTATAATATATACGTGGTAGTCTTTTTCTAGGTGGCAAGCGGTATTGTCGGTTTTTCCAGGCGCGAGTAGTGAGATGTATGCACCAGCATTCACCTGGCACATCGTAGGCTGACTCCCGATTTCACTTTTATATGTTCCTGGTGGAGGCATGAATTGCGTCAGCTGTGATATATGCGTGTACCACCTTTGGTTTGTGTTTTTTCCCTGGGGTATTCCTCAGCTCCAGAGTGACTGGAGTCTGTCCAGTGACCACGGACTTGATTATGCGAGTTAAAGTGAGACCAACAACAACAACAACAACACCCGTAACACGCGCGATCGGAGTATCACGCGCCGTTTGCACAGTTGAATTTCGACGAAATTCTCGATCTCACTTGCACCTACACGTATTTTACAAAACTAAAAAACACAACGATTTAGTGGATTTTGATGCGCTCTGTGGCCGATCCTCGGATTGCTGCGATCGACACGTGAGATGGTGGTTCGCGCTTCGCGCTCACGGCCTCCGGCGTAGGGTAAATAATCGACCCAAAAACGGGCTTGATTCGATTTTTTGTTATTTTGGTGTTTTTTCACTTGTTAACCATGATTATTTGATTATTTGTCTTGCATGGCGCTTAGTATTGCATACAAAAAAACAACACGTGTATTTCTTCGTGGTACTTAGAATGACGATGCTCAAACCAATACGATGTGTTCGTACACTAAAAGACATGCTCTTTAGGTTTATTGTGTACATTTTACTAATCAAAGACAGATTGATTTTGATTTGCTTAATTTGGATTTGCTTAGGATTATAAACAATTATACTTGGAAAACGTGATTAATCATGATTAATTTGGTTGATCACCAACCCTACTCAGGCGGCTGACTATATTTCTACATGTGCCATGTTTTTTTTCAGGTTCGGGTGGGATCAGGTTCCGGGTGGGACCAGGCACCAAGTGCAAAGTATCGTGTGTGCGTGTGACCACCAATGAAGCATCCCGATGTATCAGTGGTTGGCCAATGAACGGGCTTCTCGACAAAGTGGTAAGCCCAACTGCGAAGTGCAACGGCACGAGAATCGCGAGACGGCGTGCGATGATGACACTTGTATCGCTGCTCGCTCTTCCTTGACGGGTGATAAAACCGCGCTTTTCGTTGCTTAGGTTTCAATATAGTAGGGGTCTCTCAGTTTGCCGGTTGAGTAGTGCCGGTTGCCGTAGTAGTGCAGGTGAAATAAGTTGCCGTGCAGCAGGGGTCCCTCTAAAGTGACGGTTGAGTAGTGCAGGTTGCCGCAGTAGTGCCGGTAAAATCGCCCGGCACAGATGAGAACAGCCTATTGTGGCAGTGTGCGGAGTAGTGCTGGTTGCCGCTATAGTGCCGTTTTTTTTTGCTGGCACCCATCCGCACTACTAAGGGACCCCTAACGTACCTGGCTTCCAAATTCCCTCCGATTCGAAACCACATTCCAATCGTTGTTCGCCCGGTGAAAGAGAATGGGGCTAGAAGCAACAAACAAGTGGGAAAACCCAAACACGACCGAGACCAACAAGGCGATTAGAACATGACAAACAAAGCGAGCAAGACCCAAACACAGAGACGGCAAAGACGAAAATGTCGGGCGGTGCCCCTTCCGGGTTTTCTCTTGGGTGGTTGTGGTGTGGGGGACACACCGAGGTGGGTCAGTGCCTCGGGTCCACACGGAACGGAGTGAGGGACCTCTGGTGATCTTGAACTTGTGTATAATGAGGCGGTACTATCTAGGGTGCAAGGGGACCTGGTGTCCATAAATGACCACAAAGACAAAAGACTCCGCAGGCTAGTGGCTGCCTTGTACCTGTGGTGTATATGGGCCACGGCGAGGCCACGCACAGCAGCCCGCGCGGAGCCTCTTCATCTGCACTGACAACATGGTGGCAGGTAGACTGCTGCTGCTACTGCTGCTGCCGTTGTAACTGTTTGTTGTTCCTCCCCATGACACGAAAATACGGAAACTGGTGACAGCGCTCCTTGCCCGCTTGTCTCCTCTACCACAGCTCGACAACACCAAGTAACTTATTCAGTACTAGTTGTACTCGTAGATCACTCAACTATACTATAGTCTAGATAAGTGTACGATTTGCTTTCTGTGGGTTATTGGGTTTGCAGTTTCCTATTACCTGGGGAGTTCTTTCACTCCAGAATTATCGGAGCATGTTTTGTGACCACGGACAATAACATGGCAACAAGATGGCGGGGGGTTGGGAGGGCGAGCCGAGCATCACGCACGAGACCAGAACTCGGAAGCTGGGGATGGGTCTATCGAAATGCCAGGGTATGATGCTGAAAGTTTGAATTTACTTGTCTTTGGCGTTGAAAGCTACGCCCACAGGGACAGGCTACTGAACGTTGCTGCTGATATTCATGCTGAAGCCTACGTCGATACAAGCGGTATACCTGGGGTACACCACCAGCGGTAGACACTGCCGGTATTATACTTGTACCTGGTGCAGCACCAGTACGCATACACCAACAACGAGATGACAATGCGACATCGTAATGTTCTGCTACGATCACCCTCGTCCTACACGCAACACCACGAGTCAGCACGTAAAATACGTGTATGTTGAAGATAATAAGGGTCTACCAGGACACCAAAACCTCGCCCCAGAGGTAGCGCTCACTCACCAAAGTGCGTCAACCGATTGTCACACATGCACCCACAACGTATGCCAATCGCTCGCGACGGATTCAGTCGTGGGCATCCCACCCACTACCCCACACGGAGCACTGCACCGCGATCGAAAACCGAGATCACACCAACAAACTACGACGAACGCGAAAGTGCCGGTTATTGCACTACGCAGCATTCAGCAATGGTTGCATTGCTATACAACCTGCTGCGAAGCGTGGATGGACTAAGTTAAGCACCTGCGTCAGCTCCAGGTTCATCCTCTGAAGACTTGGAGTTCTGCATCCGTTGCTCCTGCTGGCTCCTCGCCTGTTCTCAGAGAAGATTGCCTCGATGGTTCGATGCTTGTGAGGAGTTCCATGTGGTGCGTTTTGGCATGTTTTTGACGGTTTCGTTCTGACTCACGTACGTACCGCGCGTGCGGCGTACTCGTTGAAACTGCCAGTCGTTTCGTCAAGTAATGCATCCAGTATCCAGTAAACTATTAATATGCAGCTTAGCGCTGGATGCACTGACCATTGTGAACATGTTCCCAGAATGCCGGGCGTTCTCGGTGTCTCACGTGCAGAATATATGAATATCTGAGCCTGGTTTTCTTGTGGGGCTCTTTTTCTTGTGAGAGGGCGCGTACCGATTGTACGTTTCGTCGTTTCGTCATATACCATCATCACATATTCTACTGGCGCTGAATCGTACGTTTAGGATGCTGCTCACTGATCATGCTCTTGGGCTTAGTGTCACAGGTGCAGATCGTGCCCTAGGATATATGGGGCTGAGTGTCGTGTTGGGCTCTTTCTGATGAGAACGCCGGTAAGGCAAGCCAGTAGACTACATCAACAGCAGTCACTACTACTACTACTACTACTACTACTACTACTACTACTACTACTACTACTACTACTACTACTACTACTACTACTACTACTACTACTACTACCACCACTACCACTGCTGCTGCTGCTGCTGCTGCTGCTGCTGCTACTACTACTACTACTACTACTACTACTGCTGCTGCTGCTGCTGCTGCTGCTACTACTACTACACTCCTGATAATAGATATCGCGCGGTTGCTGATGTTCATACAAAATACCGCCAGTATCCATACGCATCGCCATTCCTCAGCATTCCGCGCGGTGTGGTATCAGGTGGCACGCCCCTCCCGCTGTCTCTGATTCGACCGGGCCCAAGCGCCCCACTCTCTCTGCTCCAAAGAGACCCCTCGCCTGCATTCGGGTGAGACTCCGAGCCCTGCGACGTTCGTTAGACGAGTAATCGTCGAACGATACGTACGGGGTGAACAAATTACTGGAAAGAAAGAAAATTAAATGTCGTTCAAGATCTAGATCTCCCCCTTCAGCGACAGTTTCGCTTCACTCCCCCTCGACGACCGCGCCGTATCGAAACTGGAGACGGGGTGCCCTTATATGTATGTCCCGACCCCCCCCCCTCCCTCCAGCCAAAACTGCCGCGGCCGCGCGTTCGCGCATACTGACGACGCGCGAAGTTGAGCTGTCCTGGGTCGAGGCCGGATGTGGCCACCCCTTAGTTTCAAGCAGTTGTTTTGAGAGATTTTGCCGTGTTTGACCTCGCGCTTCCCGCGAACTCTCGCAGTGACGGGGGCGGGCAGACGCGGCGCGAGACACAGCGCACTTCGTCCATTTTGTGTGGCACTTATAAGACCCCGCCACCCACGCCGGACAGCGGGGCCGAAACGCGGCAGGAGTACGCGTTTCGAAAAACTGTCAGATAACGATGACAACGCATAACAACAAACAGTGTTCCGTTGTGTATACCAGTATTAGACACACAAATTAAAGACAAAAATCATGCTGTACCTGGTATCTGAGAGTATTCACAACATGCAGCAAGCAGTGTCAACGGTCGAACCTACGAAGCAGCAGAGCAGTAGCAGCATTGTATCGGTCAAATAAAGTGTAGCAGATACGTGTGGTAATGCTGGCAGTTAACAACTATCAATACCACGCTATGCCGATTTTAACAGTGGTACTGGTGGACACCCCGCACCGCTGCATTTCCGACTAGAATTTTGGCGCACGAACAATCCCAATCCACGTTGTGTGCGGGATAAAACAAAGGCCGTAATGCATGCTTTTGGTGGAAGCAAAACATGACCGATATAATTCGGATATTAATTTTGTATTACAGGCTGGTTTTATCAAAACGTCTGGTCCACCCCCACTCCTTCCTGTGTTGGCGTGTGCGATGGCGTGCGCCCGTCCCAACATTGCAGGTCTGTGTTGGCGTGTGGAATGGCGTGTGCCATCCAACATTCCACACCTCGGACACATCACGATCTAGATAATGTAAATCATACAAATCATCTAGATCCTCTAGATCATCTAGATCATACACACATGATCTATAGTGGATCCTGTATCTGTCGTACTGAGATGTTGAGCAGGATTGTACAGAGCGTGCAGATCCGACCCCAGAGTCATTTGCTAGATGGTGTATTAATAGTTGATGCAGATCGTACGCCCCCCACCCGGTAACATGAGCTAGACCGTACAGATCTCTCCTGAAATATCTAGATCACCAAAAAGGGGACCAGCGATCTATCCGACGTGTGCGCAACATTCCAGAAGACCACCAACGGGGTCAGACATACCCGACACCGGCAATGAATCACCAGTTTAGAGCAGCACAGGTCTGCGCCCGCCATGAGGGTTTCTACTAATTGTACTGGCTGTGTATATCCGCCGTGAGGGTTTCTGCTACTTATGCTGGCTGTGTACATCCGCCACGAGGGCACGATACTATCAATATGTATGTATACGTACCACAAGCGTGACCCGACACGCAGTATCATACATTCAGCTGGGGCGATACTAAGGGTTGATCCCATTCGTTGCACAGATGCCAGGAGATAGTACTTTCACCCTTGGCGCTGACAAAACCTTTGCCTTTTCGCTGAAACCGCCGCACCACTTTGTTCGTTAGTGGGGGGAACACTCCTCCCTACCTCTTATACCCTCCCTACCTATTACACCCTACACCACGGCTACGGCATCGTAGGTGCGACATTTCTTGGCCGAGGTTTATTGCAAGCTGGAAGAGCTGCTCTATACCTCACCCTAAGACGTATATTAAGTATTGAGTACACCGAGAAGGTGCTGCAGTGATGCACACACCCATCACACCTAGGCATAAAAAATGTTCATATTGCAAAACAAAAACGACATTTCCGACGAATTCGGGTTAAGATGGGTGAAGGAAGTCCGTTATTCAGAAAAAACAAAACTGAGCCATCCCACGGTAGGGGTCCAGCAGATTTTTCTAAGAAATTTCTGAGCTCCTAACATGAGGAGCTAGCTTAATATCTCACCCGAAAAATGACTTCGAAGGCATTCGTTCGCACAACCCGAAAAAGCATCTATGCCTTGGCCCCCAAAAACTAATGTACCCGTGAAATGACTTGATCAATGACTAACCGCTAGTTCCTCACTTGAGAAGCTGCTCAATCGGACAGGTCCATTATTAGTCAATCCAACAACTGCAACCCCTACCGTGGGATGCCTCTTTCGCCAAAAAAAGGCATACCTTAACACTTCCATCGTACCAATCATTTTTTCTTCTTTGTCAGTGGGAGTTTCCCCTGCTTGACATGTCTCCTGACACCTTCGAGTAGCTCACAGGCCATGTCACGACGTGATAATACGCGCCAAAAAAATCGAGACCCCTTTCGAGCTGGCTAAAGCCGGGTTCTACGACCGCCGATCGAATGCATATACTTCGAAGTATGCGATTACGGTGGTTGCGGGGTACCAAATTTGTTTCGGTCGGAAATCATGTACAAATTGTATTGAATCAACGAATGTTGTGTAGCCCAAGGCCAGCCGAACCCACGAAAAAATACTTTAGAAACAAAAAAAACTACCAGTATTCTTCGAATTTCTAACCTACCTTTTCATGAGTTGGGCTGCCCATGGGTTGCGTCGCTCATCGGTTGCAAAAACTACCAGGATTTTAGGTTTTCTCACCCAACTGCATTTTTTGGTGTGTCGCAAACACTCCCTTGTCCAAATTCTCATCAAACCGACAAAACGTTGGCGATAGGTGCATCTACCCTTCTGCGCGAGTTTCCTTGCGACAGCTAACATATACCTGGTATTACTTTCCGCCCAGCTACTTTTTGCTGCGGGACAACACAACACAACCGACCATCAAAACTACTTATTGGGTTTCTGGGGCAACACAACACTCTCCGTAACAAGGGCTTTCACACGTCGGCTCACTTCTCACTTCTCGCGGTTTGGGTCGGGCCAGGGTGACGCGGCCCATCCCGTGAGATTTTGAAACCCTTCTGATCAGGCCCGGGTGAGATTTGAAACTCTTCTGATCAGACCCGGGTCGGGCCAGGGTGACCCTGCCCGTCCCGCGGCATTTGAAATCCTTCTGATCAGACCCGAGTCGGGCCAGGGAGACCCGGCCCGTCCCGTGAGACTCGAAACCCTTCTGATCAGACCCCATCCAACCCGTGAGATTTGCCGACCCAACAGCGTGAGATTTCCAACATCTCTTGACCCGACTATACCTGCCGACCTACGACATGTTCAAAACCTCCGCCTGCCTCGCCAAAATCCCTGGAACAAACGACCGGCCACCACGTGCAAGGAAAATACAAGTAGAGGAGGTCGTAGACTAAGGTAGACAACAGCCGCAGTCCGCAGTCCCCGCTACAAACCAGCGAAAAACCTCCCAGCTGCCCGGCTGACAGCTTCATCAGTTGGAGGTGGTTACCCGAGGCACAAGTTCTGCCGGGAAAAGGGCAACAGATCACGTCGTCAGGGTTAGGAATGCAGATGAGAGATACAGCGAAGTATTCAGATGCAAGGTACACTGGAATGTACAACGAGAGGTGCAGTGAAGGTGCACTGAAGCGCGGCGTGAAAGGCCGTGAAAGGCCGTGAAAGGTACAACGAAAGCGGCAGGGAAGGCGCAAAAGGAGCTTACAACGAAAGTTGCAATAAGGGTGAATTGGGCTAGTTTTGTTACCTTTGGCTCTGAGCACGACGACGCGTCCATCTTCTCCGTGCACAACGACCTTCGTATCCCCAAACCCGTGCTCGGTCAAAAACGCCCTGGCTTGAGCGAATGGCGCATGCAAGTTTCCGAACTGGTCCACTAGTAGCACACACCATGTCCTGTAAATAGACGAAGGATATTGATCGATACCAGAGCACAAGGAAGGGTCATTCCTAACGAGCAAAACAAGAGGTCAGGCAAGATCGTGACACAAAAACGTGATATTTTCGCGAATCGTGACATTTGTCAGGAACCTTGATTTAGAATACCCTTGAAAATCTCCATCAAAAATTGGATAACAGTATTACTGACGAACGAAAAACGTTATTTTGTGTTTTAAACAAAAGCGTTGTTTATATTCCTGGGAACGTGGCATTTCAGAGTGTAAAAACGGCATAAATCGTACTCGTGACGTCATGATTTCGTTGTGGGGAATCGTTCTTTTTCGCGGTCGTCAGGGAACCCCTCGTGAGACGTAAGACTTTACGATGCACATCGTTTCCCTCGGACAAGGAAAACAATTGCTGCCGTATACAGAGTAGCGAGCGAATCCCCGGGAACCACTCAAGGGAGTCAACGACGAAGGTACAAGGACAAACATGCAAAAACACTAACCTAAAACCTGGTTTGGGTTGGATGCACGCTACGGTAGAGATGCATCTTTGTTCTTGATAGGCTCCTCGCTTAACAACGCATCTCCAACTAAAAAGCCGTATTGAGGGACAAATTACTTGAAAATAGTATACGGAAATATTTTGGGGGCTCTGCAGGGGTTAAGGATCTCTATACTTCCCCCAACAAATTGTTTCGAGAAAAGTAAAAGTGTTATCCAATGAACAATCTATCCCATGGCCTAGCTAGGTATTGAAAAAAAGTATACTTCGTACAAAGAAAGATACTGCAAAACAAAATAATGAAAGTTCCGACGCTTTTGGGATACGGTTGAGGAGACCCGTCCTTCAGAAAACGTCAGATGAATACAGCCAACACGTGCAACCTCTATCGTATCATCCGTCGCCGGTAGTAGCTGTTCCTTGCCGAGTTACTTGCGCGGAGGCTGATGAGTCTTACTACCGTAGCCCCCCCAACTTTTCTTCAACGAAATCGGCGGTTTCAAAACCAGCTCCCAGTCGTATCTCCGTAACTACGGTGTCCTTCGACACCCCGACGTCATCGATCGACAGGCCTTTGCACACAAGAAAATATATCGATACCTTGTTTTCAATTGTATACTTCCTTGTGTTGAGCAGCCATGAAACGTTCGTGAAAGAAATTCGCTGGTTTTTTTTGGGGGGGGGTATCGTAGAATCAGTCCAATTTCTTTTTTCTTCAGTTTTTTTCTTCCGTTTTTTCATCCTTTTCGACTCAAGACATCCCCCGAGATCTCAAGCCAACCACATCCCGAATGGGAATCTTGTACATCGCAGATCACAGGATGATATTGGTGGATGGCAAACATGAAAAACAAAATATTAATAGCGCATGCGCCTTGAAGTGAGCACCAGCACGGAAAGAGAAGAGATTGGCTGAGACTGGCGATTCTCGGGCTGCAGCACTTGTGTGGCCTATCTTGGGCGGATTTTTGGCTCCCGATATCGAGAGGCTGCCCTATTCGTAAAGGCAGTACTGTTCATGGCTACAATCGCGCCAACTAGGTTATATACACATATTGGCACTATGTGTCCCCACCCATAACTTCACAACGACACGTGCACCGCACATTTTCGGAATGCAAAGAATATAATAATGGTATATACGTGTTCGTTGCACGGGTGTATTCGGTTGTTTAATATGTGTCTGTCGACATCTAGGGTTTCCTCTGATGCTACGAGACATTCTATTGTTATTGCTCGTGAGGTTCGGCTCGAGGCTCGACGCTCGCCTGCCTGGGCAGTCAACGTGATTTTACGATACGGGACTCATCAAGTGCGTGACACAAAGGTACCGCATACCCATCCGATTCTTGCTCTCATTCAGTAACACAGTAACATGGTTATGTTAGCGGGTGTAATAGCACGCAGCAAACCCACCCATTCATTGTTGATGCACTGTGTGATTCGTTCTGGCATGAAAGGGCTGTGTCGTCATTGATCCGTGACGAATGACGGGCGCCCAATCCAGTAGCCTTTACGACATCATTGTCAGATCACGGTCTAGGATGAAGCAAGCGTGGAAATAGAGGAATGCTTTGGTATATCGTATGATACCTGGTATGACATTGAATGTGGTAAATTTCCTGTGACTCTTCTTCCTCTTCTTTGTGCTGCTTCGTCCGTGCAACAGTTAGTTATCTCTTCCTCTTAACCCCTTTACAACTGGAAACCCTTTTTGGGGACAAAATTGCTTGGATTTAGTATAGAGAGGGGTTTGGGGGCTCCAAAGGGGTTAAGCACGTACCAATGTATTCTGTTCTTCTTGCAGCCTTTTTGATCTTCTTGCGTCACATTCTTCAGAACTCCTGACGTTTTTTGGGTTTTTTTTCATGGTCTGACGTGTTTTGTTGTGTTCTCGTACCCGGTACGCTAGCATTTCACTTGCTTTACCTTGATCAATTAATTGCGATCGTTTTCGGTTTACTCTCTCACACTTTGTGACCACACTATTTGCACCTCTCTAGTACCTTGTACTAGAATAAAGAATCGGCACGGTCACTGGGTGTACTGATGTCGTTGGGTAGAAAGAACGGTTTAACGTGAAGACTGAAGATAACACAAACACTCAAGCGTGGGTATGTGCGTTTGGCTGTGGTGGAGGTTGCGAGCTTGGATCAGAGTGGCAGGTGGGACCATTGTTTCAACCAGTATGAGTTTGGAGGGTTCTCCGTGTAAGATCAGGTAATCTGATTTAAAAAACATGACAGTTTTTTTTTTGGCTTTTTCTGGACAAAGTTCTATGGGTACAAGTATAGGTTCGAAGCCGGGGTCGGGGTTTATAGGGTTTTTAGGGGAAGGGCCTGATGAAGTAGTGTGTAGGGCATTTTTTCATTTTATTTTCTCCAAAATACTGGAAGCGCACGTGGGCCACACCAAATTCCCCGATTTCCACACTTTACCGTAGATAATACTAACTCAACGGTGCCCTAAAGGCGGCCAGTTTAAGCACCGAAGGATCGCGCAATATGTCTCGCGGGTCGACCCGGGTCAAGGTGAACCGACCCGACCCGACCCGACCCGACCCTACCCGACCCTACCCGGCCCGACCCGACCCGACCCGACCCGATCCGACCCGACCCGGCCGGACCCGACCCGACCCGACCCGACCCGACCCGACCCGACCCGACCCGACCGGACCCGACCCGACCCGACCCGACCCGACCCGACCCGACCCGACCCGACCCGACCCGACCCGACCCGACCCGACCCGACCCGACCCGACCCGACCCGACCCGACCCGACCCGACCCGACCCGACCCGACCCGACCCGACCCGACCCGACCCGACCCGACCCGACCCGACCCGGCCGGACCCGACCCGACCCGACCCGACCCGACCCGGCCGGACCCGACCCGACCCGACCCGACCCGACCCGACCCGACCCGACCCGACCCGACCCGACCCGACCCGACCCAACCGGTGAAATTTGAACACCTCCTGACCCCACGCGATCCGACGGCTGATGTTTCGAAACAACCTCAGACCCGACCCGAGTCGACCCGCGATTTATTTAACATCCCGACCCACGGGTCCGGTCATGCATGACCCGTGAACAACCCTGCATAGTTACCGTATATCATACCCTAACACCATAACACCCCATCGGTCCAACTTTCCAAGCCGATTTCGTCCAAACAAAGGGGGAGGTGGCAAACGCCCAGCGATGGGTTTACGGAAGCGACATCTTCCCAAACGCGCCATTTGGTGTTGTGTGTTCTGTGTGCCGCCCGTCTCGAATCGGAGAAAAACGGCTCTGAAGTTAATCTTACAGCAGGGGTCCCTGAGCAAGGCGGCGGTGTGCCAGAGCAACATGACCGCCTTATTGAGGGAAGCCGCCTTACTTAGTTCAGGTTATGAGTGCATCTACCTATTAATAGTCGTGCCAAGCGATTTAGACCGCCTTATATAGGGGTGCCGCCTTATATAGGGATACCGCCGTTTTGGGGGACTCCTTCTGCTGTCTTATTAATACGAGTAGTAAGGACTTAAGGGGTGTGTTATCTTGCGTGTTTAAACGTACGCCCATCGCGCTTTTTGGCCCAAGCGATAGGGCAGCAGTGGCACCTACACAATATATATGGCGAATGACCATGACCTTGTCCACGACCTTGTCTATGACCTTGTCCAGAAGCTCGCCGAGGGAAAAAGCTCTTCCGAGATGAGTGGGAAAGTGAAAAAAAGTGGTTACAAAAAGGAAAAGAAAAAAACCATTCTCTGCGTGTAAAACCTCCACCTCTTATCATACGTTACATAATACGTACGAGTTGAGTTGGGAAACAAAAGTGATGACAAAGAGAAAAAGGAAACAAAGGGTGCGTCATCATGCGTGTTTATATGCGGTACCCATCGCCCTTATTAAAACACAACGAGCGCTATTTTGCTCCAGCAGTGACACCTACAGCACAGAACATATACTTCGTATATTTTGTAAAAAATAATAAATATTGTGACGAACGACGAACGGACGTGTCCGCCTTTGGGGGCGAGACGAAGAGAACAACACTGTTTTTCAGAACAGCAGGGCATTTCCACCGCCTGTTCAATTTATACACTTCTCCAAAGTATTGTTACTGCTGTGCCATTATGAAATATTATAGGTTGCTGTTTCACTATCGTACAAAAGTAAAATACAATCCAGCTGGGAGATCGAACATTTCGTCGAAACTCATCTTGTGCAAGCTGTGTATGATACTATTATAAATACGTCTAGACTATATGTTTATGCTTCAATGCCGTTGCCTTTGTCTCAAGCTCCCTCCCTTCAGATCCGGGGTCACACAGCAAGCACCCCCCCCCCCCCCCCGACGCGCTACAATGCATGCCCTTTAACGCGGGAAGGATTCGGCATTTCCTTCCCAGGTCGGCTCGCCTCGAATTGTGCATACCGACGGTACATAGGTAGGCGATATATGATACCTGGTATACAGCAGTATAGAGGCGATAAGCTCTTGGTCGATGAAGGCGCGAAGCCACCGCGATATGGAAAAAAAAGAACGCATAATCTGATACGTAACAATATGTATGTTGTGGACGTGCAAGGCTTTGACCGGCTGGTCGCAGGCTCTCGCTCGTCCTTCATGACAGTCGCCACGTGTTGATGCCATGTTTGCCGCCGTGTGATGTCCTACTGGCACCACGTATCAATGCATACCCGTACAAAAAATAATATGCAATCATCCTTGCAATCATCATTCATGTAGACTGCTGGTTCCGTCATGCCATGTTTAGGACTCGGCGTAGCCTCGAATAAATGGTTGATATCATACTACACGCTAACAACACAGCCCGATGCCATCTGCATTCCGAGAAACTCCCGAGTCGCCTATACAGGCCATGTAAATAATTACACCAAGTACATACCTCGTACAATAGGACCAATAACGCGGTGGTGTGCCAAGGCAAGATGACCGCCTTATTGGGGTAAGCCGCCTTATTCGCCTTGTTTATTACAGGTTATTAGTAGTGCTCTTTCCAAGTCGCCCCGAGCGATTTCGACCCCCTGATATCGGGACACCGCCTTTCTATCTTAAACCACCTTCTTGCGGGACCCCTGCTGTATACGATCGTATAGTCTATAGGGTAGTATTACGATTTTTTTTTTTGCGTGCACGGCGTGTGGTTCCAGTGATACGAGAAATAATTCACGCCCTAAAACTTGACCCTACTCCAACTCTTGGCCGACCTGCGTAGAAGCTACCAGGTATCCCGAACAAAACCCGGCAAAAAAAAAAAAACGGAAAAAATGTCGACCATGTTCTGATTGGTACGTTTTGTTTTTGGCTTTTTCTACGCCAAATACCTTCATAGAGTGAAAAACGCGCGACCGGAGTATCACGCAGCTTTTTAAGCTTGCGAAGATGATGGGTATCAACCCTTAAATTTGATCGAACTTACACCTGACGTGTACGTATTTGAGACGCAAAAAAAAAAGCACACACTTTTTTACGGGCCCGGCATATACTACTGAAACTTCCCAAGCGGTCTGGCTTCGGGTTCGGGTTTAATGTCAAGTGTACAGCAGTAGATGGCCTCCTGCAAGGGACCCCGCGATAAGGGAATTCGCTTTATGAGGGACCTTCGGGGCCCCATCCATGCACTATGGTTCTTTAAAGGGGTTACCTACGTTCGGGTTTAACGTCAAGTGTACAGTATATGTACCACTTTAAGGTACCCCGAGATAAGGGAACTCGCTATAATGAGGGACCTTCGGGGCACTATGGTCCCTTAGCAGGGGGCACCTAGGTTCGGATGTAACGTCAAGTGTACAGTAGATGGACCCCATTGAAGGTACCCCGCGACAGGGGTCTTCGCCTTATGAGGGATCTTCGGGGCCCCATGCGCTATGGTCCCTTAATGGGGGCCACCTAGAATCGGGTTTAATGTCAAGTGTACAGTGGATGACCCCATTCGAGGGGCCCCGAGATAAGGTACTTCGCTATATGAGGCATCTTCGGGGCCCCATGCACCATGGTACCTTAATGGGGGACACCTAGGTTCGGGTTTAATGTCAAGTGTACAGCAGTAGATGGTGTTAAGATACGGCCTCGAAAGGCCTGTAATTATCCGAAGTTGAGACCACTTGGATGGGTTTCGTATGATAAGGTTGGCGTTCTATATTTGAGAAAGTTAGGAAATAGATCGGAGGTACGTGCCCCCGATCTCAGAAGCCATCCGGGGCTCTGGTGGAATCGAATAAAGCTAGGTCTCTACGAAGGCAAAGAAAATGAGTACTCTCCGAGGACCTGCTCAATTGGCAGACCTGCAGGGGGCACTCGGTGTCCCCACCAATAACCTTACATAAGGCGTCGTCTAAAGCTTGACTTGCTATTGTGGCAGCCTTCTTCTAATGTCTCCGATATTTTTTTTGTAGAGATTTTGCTTTTGCCTTCCATCGAGCCCACAACCCCTGTTCCTTCTCGGGTGGCTTCTCAATGGAGGGAGCGCCCTTCCTCCTACAACGGCGACCACAACAGCAGTGAGATGCCAGGGGCCCTTCTTGTTGGTCGCCGGGCACATACCACACGGATGACACCTTCCAACTACGTGCGGACGACACTGCTCTTCGGAGTACACTCCTCGTCTCGGCTTTTGGTCCCTCCTGTTGGTCGCCGGGCACGTACCACACGGACGACGCCTTCCAACTACGTGCGGACGACACTGATCTTCGGAGCACACTCCTCGTCTCGGCTTTTGGTCGCATCAGTTCCCCGCCAGCAGTGTCGCATAGACCACTCCGCAGCGGAACTGCCCAAGCCCCACCCATCAGACTTGTTTGCTCCGCGCTCAGCCAGCATGTTGCACTGCATATCTCCGCGAGCTGCCAGCACAAGCCCCAAGATCGCCCGTCGGCCTGTAATTTTCTTTTTGCACTTCGGGGCTGAGGCATATGCACGACGTGCCACGGACAAGAACACTGGAATCAACCCTTCGAGGACCATCGACGGGGACTTCGCTTGCTGAGAGAGCCCATCGGCCTGCATACACCTTTGCTGACGGAGCCAGGCCGACCTTCGCGGGACCCCCTTGGACTACGGGCACCGATCTCTTGGAGCTCATGTCGGGGCCCCTTCCTTGTGGTCTTCCCTGGGAAGGAACAGGCGGTGCTCGTGGAATGTTTGGGCTTTCTCGTTTGGCGAATTTTTCCAGTACACTCGTTATCGTATGGTTTCAGTACATGCGTCGATCCGTCTTGCGCGTCGGACAAACTGCTGTGCTCCCTTTCTGCTGAAAAAGAACAGCTATTAATACTAATTTGACGCAACTCAGACCCCTCCCCGATATTTCGCGATCAACAGCGTTCCACTGCGTCACGTAGCTTCAACCACCATCATATTCGCAGCGCTACCAACTACAGTGCAGCATAATGGGCTCGCTGTCAATACATGCCATATACCGCCGGATTCTCTACTGTAGAAGTCTCTGTACAGCAGTTGAGCCGCCTACTTTGCTCCTGCACATCGACCACATAGCTCGACCCTTCACTGCCCCAGCGTCCACAGTTACAGCACTGCAGCTCTGACACCCTCCGCTGCTGTGCGAGTGCTCCTTGCAAGTTCGATTCGAGAGGTTTTTTCGTCTTGCCCCCCCCGTGACTAGCATTTGGATTTAGTGAACGCTGAAGCTCTCCCCATCCGCCGGAGGATAAAATAAAAAAAAAAAAAGCTGAAGCTCTGTGCTGGCTTTTTTTTGGGCAAGGCTGTCGGCGTGTGCGATGCCCCATATTCCACCATTTATGGGTACGCGGGGACTAATACCACTTTCTGTGTGGGTACAGCTGCGATAGTGCGGAACTATGCACTGCTGTCAACGCAACTGTCCCTTTACAGTGCGGTCGGCGTGGGTGCAGAATTCTTTTCAGCTGTTCAGGCGTTATTAGGCCGTCTTCCTACTGCTGGTACATGTGCTGCCCTTCCACTATGCTGCTAGGATAAATGCTGCACTTATTTTTGCAGCTGTCACGACGGATAATGTCCGTTGCAATGCGGTTTACAGTTGGCGGAGACGCTGAGCACTATACTTTTGGCGCAAACGCTGCCTTTCTGCTGCTGTTGGTACATGTGCCCCCCTTCACGATACTGCTAGGGTCTATGCTGGCATTTTTTTTTTCTCTGCACATGTTCTGACAGCTACTGCCCGTTACAGAGCGTTTACTACAGTTCGCGGAGATACTGCGCTTTACAGCTTTTAATAGTGCAAGTGGGGATCAGCCCGTTTGATGCGGTGCTTGGGGGCAAACAGCCTTTCTATTCGGCTGTGGGCATACACGCCTTTTCTACAGCTGGCCTTGGTATTACACTACCCTTTTTAAGGCGGTTGGTGATGTCGTCACTGGTGATCACAGGAGCAATCTTGCAGCCATCAGCACTACTGTAGGCTCGACCTTCCCTCTATAGTGCGGTCGGTGGGGGAGCTGCCTTCTTCGGACGCTATACGACCCATCTTGGTGCGGTTGGAATTGCCGTTACCTGTTAACACAGCAGCGATACTACAGCAATCAGCACTGCTGTAGGCGCGACCGCCCCGCTATAGTGCGGTCGGTGGGGAAACTACCGTTGTTCGGGGGTTATACTGCCCATCTTTGTGCGGTTGGTATTGTCGGTACCTATGGGCACAGCAGCGAGCAGCACTACTGTAGGCGCGACTGTCCCCCTTTCGTGCGGTCGGTGGGGAAACTACTTTGTTCAAGCGTTGTACTGACCTTGTCCTCTGATTGGCACATGTACAACCCTCTACTGTGATACCCCCCCCTACACCCTCTACTGTGCTACCTCCCCCCTACACTACTGTTGGGGCAGATGCTGCCCGTTTTTTATACGGTTGGCTGCGCGATCCACACTGTGCTACCCCCCTACACTACACCTAGGTTAAATGCTGCCTGTTTTGGGGCGACGAGTGTCGGCGTGTTGGGCGACCCTTCGCTGTGCTACCCCCCTACACTACACTAGGTTAAATGCTGACTGTTTTGGTACGATGAGCGTCGGCACGTTGGGCGAACCTTTATTGTGCTACCCCCTACACTGCACTTAGGTTAAATGCTGACTGTTTTGGTGCAATGAGCGTCGACGTGTTAGGCGACCCTTTACTGTGCTGCCCCCCTACACTGTGCATGGGATAAACGCGGCCTGTTTTGGTGCGATGCGCGTGGGCTTCTTGTACAACCCTTTACTGTGCTACCCCCCCCCTACGCTGCACCTAGGTTAAATGCTGCCTGTTTTGGTGCGATGGGTGTGCGCGTTTTGGGCGACGCTTTCCTGTGCTACCCCCCCCGCCTAGGTTAAATGATGCCTGTTTAAGTGCGATGGGTGCAGACGTACCTTTACTGTGTTGCACCCCCTGCACTGCGGTTAGGGTCATCGCTGCCCATTTTTGGCTGCTTTTACTGCGGTTCGTGCGGGCGTTACCCGTATACCCTACGGTGAGACTGGGCGCTGCTTTTATGTTGGGGTTTTGGTGGATGGTACCCTTTTTGCTGCTGTCCTTTTTTAATCGGCTAGTTGGCGTGGCTGCTACCATCACTGATGCTGGACGGAGTCGAGGCCCATATCTTGCTGTTTGCTGGCACACAGATATTACCACTAATTGCAGCAGGGACACCACAACAATATATCCGCCTCCATAGCTTGTTTACGCGTCGTTCCCATCCCGTCACCTTCCCCCACACCCCCTCCTTCCGCTGCCCTCCCTACAGACAACAAGCAACATGTCTACCAGTGAGGAAGCGGGCTACTCGGGGCAGGCTGAGGTCTTCCACACACCCCAACCTGGATGCCCACGAGACAGGGAGAGCTCGCTCGAGATCCCGCGAATCGAGACGGGGGGAACCACCGGAGGCGGGTTCCGGTGACGAGACAGAAGACGGAGCACCATACCTCCACCCGGACCCACCAACCAAGAGGGTCGACTCGCCGGTTCGCGCAGAGAAGAAGACGGACCAACCTCCACAGGACTCGGGGGCGTCTCGACGCCAGCTCTCGCCAGCCCCGGGGGAGCGCCACCAGCAGCCCCACCCGCTCTCGACAGGGCACCACCACCGCCACCTGGGCTCTCCGCGGTCGGCAGAGCGCCACCCCCAGGACTCCCGGGACTTGGGCGCCCATGCCGGGCCCTTGGATTTGGCATATACGGCGGCGCGGGCCCAGCGGGCGCTCGACGACACCAATCAGATGATTCTCCGGCGTGAAGCACGCCGACGTCGGTTTGACGGAGATATCGAGCAGGCGAAGACCGCTGCGCGGAAGGCGTCTCTGGTAGTGGAGAGGGCGCAACAAGCCCTTGCCCAATCAGTTGCGTCGGCTGCGGCAGGAACGACCACGCCCCCTCGTCTTCGACGCGCCCGCAGGGTGTCACATCCCAGCGACCACGACCCCGGGACGCCGCCTTTTTCAAGGGCAGCGTCGCGTGCATGGCGTCTGCACCGAGAGCAGAGTTCTCCCCAGCGTTGGCGACCGCGGGTGGTGGAAACGGCCTCCGCCCTCCTCACGTCAGAGAGGCCGGCGTCATGGCAAGTAGACGCCCTTTCAGTGGAAGCGGCCTGGACTCGCATGTAGTGTACGCCCTATGCCGGACAGACGAGAGCCGCCCCGACCCTTGCCCTCGTCAAGGCCCTGCTGATGGCCCACGGCGAGTCGACTCGGAGAGGCACTAGACTCCTCTAGATTTGGGGACCGACAGCATTGTTTGGGCTCCCAAACGCCTCCGAGGGTACTGTGGGGATCAAAGTTCTGCATATTCTCCGGCCACAAGACACAGGAGAGCATTGGCAAAGTGGCGACCCTCAATGCACGAGTCCAGCGGTAGCTTGAGTTCGTCACCGCGTTCGATTGAGCACTCGAGTACCGCAAAGGTAGCGCCAACGGCATCGCCGATTTTTCTGGCCCGTTTTCCAGAGCCTGCTACCGAGTACGACCGCAGTGGCTTGACAAACTTCAACCCCGTGGGGTTGGCAAGCCTCAACCCCGTTGGAGAAAGCGGTATCTACCTCCTACGGACCAGCGGGCTGCGCACTCCCTCCTCGCCGATCCCAGGCGTCGGTTTGGGTGGACTTGCGCCCCTCGCCGAAAGCGCCGTTTTGGGTGGGCTCGTGCCCCACACCGAAAGCACTGCTTTGGGTGGACTCGAACCCCTCGCCGAAAGCACTGTCTTGGGTGGGCTCGTGCCCCGCACTGAACATGCTGCCTTGGGTGGGCTCCCTCTCACCTCTACCGCATTTCACGATTTTCGCACACACGAGCCACGAATAAGGATTGACGGCCTTTCTGCTTCCCCGGGGAAATTCATCGCTCGTGGTTCTGCCTCCGTTGCCACTACCAAAGGCTGTACCGGCCGCGGGTCGGTTTCGCCTGCCGCTGACACCGTTTTTGATTCGGTTTTTGCCATACCCATCGAGGGCGGCACTGGCTCCGCAGAAGCCCCGGCTGCAGCGACGCCCGTCGCACAGTCGACTCCTCTATCCCGGAGTTCTCTACAGGAGTCGGCCCCCGCCGAGACCACCGGTTCGAGTGTGTCCGTCTCCGCCTTGCTTGGCACTCCAGCCCCTCCGTCGTCGACGACGCTCTGACGAACAGCGACAGCATCGGGTAATGCAACCCCGCTGTAGATTATGGATCCGGGACCGGCGGGGCCCCTCGGCCATCTTCCAGACGAGGTACAACCCCGCCGCGAGTCCCACGGCCGCGGCCGGCTCCGCCCGCCGCCGCGACCCTGCTCTTGCCGACTCGCCGGTCCGCACGGTGCCACTACCGTCCGACCGTGACCACGCAGAGCCTATATAGGAACTCCTCTCTTACGGCTCACGCCTTCTCCTGGTGACACGCCGACTGTACATTCAAGGTCGTACGCCCTCGGCGACGATGCTGAACTGTGGTTCGCTGATTCCGTCGCGCGTTGTTCACATGCCGATTGGAAGCGAGAGCAGCACGCTGAGCCGACGTGCCACGCCAAGATGCGTTACGTCTCTCTCGGCCGGCCATCGGTCCTGCCGCCGGACTTTTAGCGTGCTACACCTCGCACAAGCGTCCATCCCTCTCAGACATCAAGGATCAAGGAGCTGGCGGGTAAGGGTCGACTACATGCAACCGACGACATCGTTCTACTCGTCCGAAACCCGACACTGCCGCCGACAAGGTTTGACAAACCCAACTCTGTGGGGCTAGCTGCTTGTTTGCTAAACGACGAGCCAATTCGCATCTACGTTCCCCTGCTCATGCGCCCTTGGATCATGCAAGCTTGTCACTAGACGGCCTCTTGTCACCTTGGCACCACGCGCACGTTGCGCATGCTGGAGCGGTTGTATTGGTGGATTGGCATGAAGGTCCGCACCCGGTGGTGGCTTCGCCACTGCTTGAGTCGAGCGCGAAACACCCCACAGCTGACTGTCCGCTGGCCCATCATCTCAAGGCCTCTACCGGAAGGTCCAGGTGTAGCCGTTAGTGTAGACTACTTCGGCCCCTTCCGCTCACACCACGAGGCAACACCTACATCCTGATGTTCACCGATCGCTTCAGTCGTCGGGCCGACATGTTCCCCGTCACTGCCGCTGAGTTCACCGCGGAAGGTACAGACAATATCCTGGTGAACCAATACATCCCTTTGTGGGGGTGCCCGCGCACCATACTCTCGGACAACGGACTGCAGTTCTGCTCCAAGCTTTCACAAGCTGTATATCAGCTGTTGGGTGTGCAGAATCTTGCTGCAAGCTCCTATCATCCCAACTGTAACGGGGGCGTTGAGCGGGCAAACCACACTATGGCCCAAATGCTGGCTATGGTCGTCAACGAACGACAAGACGATTGGAACTTGTATCTGCCTTACGTCGAATTCGCTTGCAACAATTCAATCAGCGCGGCGACGGGTTTGGCGCCCAACCAGGTCCACACGGGCAGACTCTCACGGCTCCCCCTGATGGTTTTCGACCGCACTGGCGTCGAGGGACACCAGAGTCTAGGCCGCGACCACCTGGTCTATTGCAACTTGGCCACCGACCGGCAAAAGCGCGCGAACGACATTGTCCGCGCACACCACGCCCTCACCGTTTCTCGTGTTAACCGCGGAAACTCCGCCCTCGCCGACGCGTTGCGTCCAGCACCTAACTTCGCTACGGGTGGTTGGGTATGGATGTACAATTCTTCCTCTACCATCCGCCAGGGTGTGAAAGCGAACACCGACGCCAAGGTACTCAAGGCCAAACTCGCGCTTAACTGGACGGGCCCGTACAAGATCCTGGCAGTCGGTCCCTGCTCCGCCGCCGAGACCCCGGACGGTTCGCCGCTCGGCCGCGACCTCCTCTACTTGGATCTCCCTTCCTACCTGCCCGGTTCGCACGCTCGTCGGCGTGTGGCCATCGAGCGCTGCAAACCCTGCGCCAACCCCCACGACAGCGGGGACATGCCCAATTCCTACCGGCGGGGCTGACGCAGTACGTGCTCAACATTTTTTCCAAGAAGTCCCCGCCGTACCACGTCACTCAAGACGACGTTTCGACTCCCCTCCAACGGCTGGGGGTGGAGCAGATCACCGGTCATGAGTCGGTACGGGGGCGAGGCGGCGTCATCGCGGTGCTATACAAGACGCATTGGGCGGGACTCTCCGAACCTTCCTGGGAGCGGGAAATGGGCCGGAACCCCGGACCAGCACCGCCAAACCAACCGCCTCTACCGCCGAACGCGGATCGGGGCGGCACAGCGCGAGCTCTCCCGCAACAACGGGGAACGTTTGCTAGCGCCGGGCTACGCCTGTGTTCCCCGCGCCGATTGGCCCCGTCGCTACCACGACACAGTACTTTCTGAGGGAGTCCATTTTTGGTTAAAGGAAGACGATGAGTTATGGTGGCTTGGACAAATCAGCGCGAGCACTACCGAGGACAAGGCATACCTGGTCCGCTTTCTGGACGACCCGGGACCGAATAAACTTCCTCTTCCCCAGGCGCGCTACACGACTTTGACGGGAGCCGTACGAGGCTCTTGGTGCTTGCAAGTTCACATCGCCAGTGCGTTTCCTCGGGGAATCCAACGTAGCGTAGACGAATCTCGAGGCGCGGCCGTGGCCAGTTGACTTTTAAGCCGCCACCGCTCCTCGATAGTTCTTCATTTTTTGGGGTTATGAGTTTCGAGCCTTTGTCTTTGGGTTGTTCGTAGTGTCCTGAGAGTCTTCGTCGGGTTTTGGGGCGGTTCTTTCCATTTTTTTTTTATTTTCGTCCTGCCGAGCCCCCTGCTCAGTGCCGGGTAAAACGCCGCTATCTGAGGCGCAGAGCTGTCGCTTTTTCGTCGTTGTTCAATCTCGCCCTGCCGACGCCCTCCTCAGCCCGGAGCCGGGGGGCGACCAGCGTACCCTGTTCGCGCGCAACGTGGTACAGGACTATGTATGGGTCTGTGTGTCATCTTTTATCTTTTGTGTGTTGTATGTGTTCTACTTCGTTTTTTCGACTAAACACCCCCTCCCCTCGCGGGGCTGTAGGTGTTGCCACCTTCCATCCGGGTATTTGTCGTTTCCTCGTCTAACCCCCGCCATGCCGATGGCCCGCGGGAGGTTTTTCGCATGACTTTTCCCTTGTGCTAGCGCCTGTGTTCCCCTCCATATCGCCGAGGGCTCGCCTCACCATAGTACCTTTTCTGTGGTTGGTTTGCCCTAGAGCTATTCCTGCCCCCCCCCGCCACGCCGGCGGCATGCGGCAGGTTCTAGAGCCTTTTCTGCCCCCCCCCGCCACACCGGCGGCACATGGCAGATTTTTGATGGGTGACTTTTGCCTTGTTGTAGCGTCTGCGTTTCTTTCAACCGCTTTTCTTCGCGTGTTCCTGGCTCCATAGCCAGACCGTTAGAGGTGTTGGAGTGGGTTTTGAGGAGCCGCATCTTCGACTCATGGTCTAGTTCGTAGAACCGGAGTTTCCTCGAATCTCCCATATTTCTGCATATGCGACTCATCAGGGTGGGCTAGTGTTAAGATACGGCCTCGAAAGGTCTGTGATCATCCGAAGTTGAGATCATTTGGATGGGTTTCGTATGATAAGGTTGGCGTTTTATATTCGGGAAAGTTAGGAAATAGATCGGAGGCACGTGCCTCCGATCTCAGAAGTCATCCGGGGCTCTGGTGGAATCGAATGAAGCTAGGTCTCTACGAAGGCCAAGAAAGTGAGTACTCTCCGAGGACCTGCTCAATTGGCAGACCTGCAGGGGGCACTCTGTGTCCCCACCCAATAACCTTACAATAGCCCCCTCGAGGGAACCCGCGATAAGGGACTTCGCTATATGAGGGATCTTCGGGGCCCCATGCACTATGGTCCCTTAAAGAGCGCACGTAGGTTCGGGTTCAATGTCAAGTGTACAGTCGATGGCCCCCTTTAAGGGATTCCGCGATGAGATAATTCGCTACCTTCGGGACCCGATGCACTATGGTCCCTTAAAGGGGGCCGCCTACTGTACTTCAAACATTTCGTCGAAGCTGCACCCTTCGTCAACAAACTGAACGTATGGGAAAACAGACGAGACCTTTATGCAATATTAAAACCGCAGCACTAAATTGCAAGGTCACACGCAAATGTCAGCGGTTCAGCGGTTCAAGCAAGGCGTTGTCGGGCAAACTCCAAGACCACACCTCCATTATGATTGGTAGACCTGTGAGTCGACACGGCTAAAGTCACAAGTAGCCATTAGTCCGACCGACACCCAATCATTTCGTGGAGGTGCCGACAAGCAAACTTAATGGTTTTCCAAACTTGCAGGAAGGTTGTTAATTGCGGGATGCACTTTTTTGGGGGGGGGGGCACCGGGGTCCCGTCGTCGGCGGGGGGCGGCTAATTTGGCTCGCTTCGCTCGCCCGACTTAAGTCGGCAATCAGGCTGGCCATAACCTGGCTTCGCCACCAGATTTGCCGACTAAAGTCAGTTAGGTAGCGAACGGCATTTATCTATTAGTTGGTAGATGGTAGTTGGTGGTCGTTAAACTGTGCCGACTCACACCTCTAATGCTTGGGGGCAACTTTCTATCCTGATCCAACGCGGACCTGCTCCCACCCTGGACCCGACCCCGCTTGGCACGTGCTCAAATATCATCTGCCCTCCGCAGTAACCGCCGGAGTCCGTGAGCGCGTAAGCGCGAACCGCAATCGTGCAGCTTGCAACAACTAGTGCTGCAGGTCTACAGTAGGATTTCAAGGAGCCGTGCCCGGGAAAACAAATATCAAAATATAAAGCACCCGGCGACATGTTATCATATAGAATCAAAATACAATACATACAGCCGTGAGATCGAAGATTTCGTCGATACTCATATCTTCTAGATGTGTGTGATGTGATGTTTACGATTGCCTTTTTCTTACCGGGCATCTCCTGCGTGAATAATGCATTCCACTTTTGGCATTTTGGCTACAGCAATATTTCAAGACAGGCAGCTATCGCGCTGGCCTTATCCCGTCCCGATCCGTTGCAGGCCTTCCGATCGCGGGAGCTACAAGATTCACCGGGGTTATATGGGAGAAGAATAAAACAAAATGGTACAAGTCACCCAGCAACAATATTCAATGCCAGGTGACACGAGTTGCATGTTTTTTTTCCCGTACCTCTAGCGCGAATAGCGCACCCGATGTGTATCTCTGCCTCGTACGTCGTGACCAAAGAGCTGTCTTCTAGGTTGTGAGCACATTTAGCTGATCATTTTTTTTTTCTCTCACAATTCCACTTTCCAGCTTCTGGACAAGCCGTGGTCACAGGTGTCGTCCCTTCTCTCCCCCGGTTCTTGCCTTCAACTTTTATCGCGCATAGGGTTCAGCCATCCCACTGCTCGTCGATTTTTCATCGAGTGCTGCTAACTCACGCTCTCGAGCTTTCGGCAAGTCAATTTGTGCACAAGAAAAAGTCCCAACAAATATATACGAGTATGCACTCGGGGGGATTCGAACTCACGAAACTGAACTATACCAGGCTCGAGGATAACCTGATACGCCACCAGGGCGATCATATAATGGGTCGTCTCTCTATAAATCGAAATAGAAGGAGGCCCCAATCGGCACGGACACTGGTTGTGCTGAATGTACAAGGGTGGACATATCAGTCCAACGCGAAGAACACGCACACACACTATTTGAACACTATTTGACGTTATGCAACATTTTCGTTTGGAGAGTAGGCATGTGTCGCGCTCACCTTATCCCGTCCTTCGCACGCCTCCCCATGGCGGGAGCTAGTAGAGTCACGGGGTCTAGCGTGGCTCCGTACTCGAGGGCCTTGAACTGCAAAGGTAACAAGGCAATCAGCCATGGGCGCAACAAGACATCAGCAAACAGAGAAATGATCAATCACGGGTGCAAGCAACAAAACAACACCGTAGTTGAGCGAACAAACGACAGCCCCAGGGATAATCACCACCGCAAACATGATCGTACTCTAATTCCAAGTATCGCCCCCCCCCCCGAAATGCGAGTACAGCAGTCCTCGATACCTTAATATTACTTCTGCAACACCTAAAAAGCGCACTCACTGCTAGCAATTTGAACGTAGTCTGACCCCTAAAATATTCACCACTGCGGTGTTAAGGTTTGCCCTGGAAGGCGTATCTTATAATAACCAGGTAATTGCTGGAAATTCAAAACAGATATTTGAACCCCAAGAATAGTTACCACTGCCAACAAAAAACGCATTGATTGCTAGCAATTTGAAAAAGTAATCTCTAAAGGGGTTAAAAAAAAAAACTAGAACTATCGGAATTAACGTCGGACGGTGGTCCCGCAGCAGGCAAATCTCTTGTTGGGCGGGGAGGTGTGGAGACATACCAAGGTGGGTTGCAGGCGTAACCGCGCACTCGGGGGTCAGCCACGAGGATAACCTCAGAGAGCCCCCGAGGAGCCAGGATGGCCTCGAAGGATTATAGTGGCAATGAGGCGGTACGATCTAGGGGACATGACCTGGTATCCACACCATTTTTTTTTCTTTGATAAAAAACCAGTCCACTATAATTCCAAGTAGTTCGTTCCCCCCCCAAAACGCCCATCCCGTCTCAACGGGGTTTCCCTTTCGGACGCCGTGCATTCGCGTTAAAACAAATGACAAGTGTGTACTTATCATAAGAAAGAGCGAGCGCACAGCATACCATACGATAGGTTTGATGCTACGGGCGTGTCGTGCCGTGCACCCCTTCAATTCGATTGGAGTTCCGACGTACAAAGCATCCCGACTCAAACCTAGCAGCCCGCGTCGGCTCGTGTCGTTGATCCCTTATTCGTCAGTTGTTTTTCGTCGTTTTTTCCATCTCAAGTCCAGAAGCCCCCCCCCCCCTCCTAAAGCTTTTTTAGGGCCCGTGTATAGCAACAAAACTTTAACGACGATTGGGGCATTTTCTAGCGTCTACCAGTAGATTGAGCGCGCAGCAGCACGAGCAGGATGGGTCATGCTGCGCACGTCCCGTACGGGTGTCTACATTGTTGCATTGTTGTCGTTCGGAAACCAATCTTGTCATCGCCAGCCAGCGGTGGCCGATTCTGATTCTGTAATCGTCACTTGATTTTCGTCGTTTTTCCCCTCACAGGTCTCGACGGCATTTTTATCGAGCTATTAATAGGAATGCACAAGCTCTTCACACGGACGGACGATGCACCTGTTATGTATAGCTAAGCATGGATCACCTATGATTTATCCCACGCTAATAATAGGCGTGCAGCAGGTTCTAAGAATTTTCTGGGAATTTTCTGAACTCCTAGCATGAGAAGGTGGATATCAACATCATCCACCATCCATCATCACCCGAAACATGACGTCGAAGGCATTCGTCCGTGCAGCCCGACCAACACGCGCTAGTCCAAAACCGAATACTGTATATACGCGTAATATTATTGTATCAACCGATAGACTTGAGGTCAACCGTAACACTAACATTGAGATAATCAGAACGTCAGAAACATTAGTTAACCCCAAACGGTGCTAACCATACCGCACTATTGAGGGATGACTCCCACCAGAAAGTACGAACATGGCCACGCTCCAAAAAATGGCCGACATCAACCAACTCAGTGGGGTGTGATTTCTGTACCTAACGAATGAAAAAAACTGAAGACCGTAGCATACTTGTTTTTCGTTTTTTTGGTAGTATACTTATTATTAATACTAAACCCCCTGCAGATGCTTCTATTTCGCGCACCCTCGAGCTAACCACGGTATCGCCAACTTGGTACATCAGACGCGGGTACGATCACGTTGCCTCAGGGCCGAGCTTCACGGCCGGAACCGACGCCCGACAAAGTGGACACCAGTGGTACGATACGAAGAGAGGATACAGCGTAAAAACGACCCCTACCTCTGTGGTGTGAAAACAAAACGGGAAAACTAACTACTGGTATGTCCTATAGAGGGTCCTCCTACTGATACGTACTAGAGCAGTACAATAGCCTAGTAGAAAGCAGGGTGCCAGAGCAAAGATGACCGCGTCATTGGGGGAAGTCGCCCTACTTGTTCCGCTTAGTGACTGCAATTCCCCAGTCGTGCCAAGCCATTTTCACCGCCTTGTATCGGGATACCGCCTTATATCGGCATACCGCCGTATTAGGGGATCCCTTCTACTCTGTGTTCATATATACCAGGTATATACTAGGTGTGCTTTCTTGACATGCCGTGCGCCCGGCCTATCCCGTTTCCCACAGCTGCGATCATGCAATGCGACATCGGCAACTTCCATCCTGCGAACGTTTTGTGGAAGAAGTCGCTTGCGGCTACTGTAAGTATCCTCTAACAGTAGACTGCCGATTATTACGCACGAAACAGCGAGACGCCATAAACCCGAGCAGACCAGACATCACTTCCTTGGGGTGAGCAAGCGTGCAAGTGTGCAACCACGGTTCTTTTTCCTGCGCTTGTCTCTCTACTGTGCGAAGCTCCTCTTTAGAATGGGGCTGGCCTGAACTCCCCGGGGGTGTCATGAGTGAAAAGAGGGAACACGGGCGTTCCTAGGTACGATAACATAAAAACAGCTCTTCAAAACGAAAGAAAAAGTAAGCAGCAACCGCGCAAAAGTAAAACCGAGAAAGCAACACCGACCAGCCCCAAACTAGTTTATAAATTTACGTATACTTTTACCTGGGAGTGACAGGTATGTACTGCCGTAGCGCAGTGCCCGGAAGGAACTGACACCTACTGGTTCTACATTGCTACCTTCCCGCAAGAATAGCGTCTTTGCGAACTACCTGGTACCATCTTTGGTTGGGTAGCAGCTGGGTAGGTACATGTATTAAGAATAGTATTGAAACCGTCGAACGCCACCATTCAAAGCCAATCCAACCCACGAAAAATCAGGGAGAAGTTAATAAATAGAGTAGAAATATGTTTTCCTACCATTTTATTTTCGTTTTTCCAACCAAATCTATGTCGTGGGTTAAGTTGACCTTGGATTATTAGTTATCACCACATTCGTCGCTTTCAATACTATCTTTATGTTTTTTCCAACCCAGCAGAGGTTGGGAATCGCAAACACCCTTCTATGGCAAACCTCAAGATATTGCAGGAATTATTACTACTGTACCATCGACGCCTCGGACAGATCATATAGATCATATAGACCATCTAGGTCATCTAGGCCATCTAGACAATCTAAATCATCTATGAATAGATCGTCTACAACAGCCGCCGTTATGATATATTGTGCAGGATATGTATGTAGATAGTACGGCTCCCATCCGGCAGCAGACATGAGCTATTATAAAATGGACCATACAGATCTTCCTCAAAGAGCTACAGTAGATCATCAAGTGGGGATCGATGATCTGCTCGACCTTTGCTATGATACCATGGCATCGAGATGCTATAATACTGCTGTACCAGTATACCTTACCGTGATTAATCTACCCTCAAGTACGCTGTAAGTGGTTTACAGCGATAAGCTGTGCGTCGAGAACACAGTAAGCATGCCAGCAAGTTGTTGTTGTAGATCTCACATTAACTCGCATAATCAAGCCCGCGGTCACAGGACAGGCTCCAGCCACTCTGGAGCAGAAATATTACCCCAGCGAAAAAGAAATCAAACCAAAAATGAAACATGGATATACCATACGAAGCCGAAGCAAGGCGTTCATCCGCCCAAAAAGATGAAAGTGAAGACGGAAGTCAGTGTACATACATAACAGGCCCATACAGGAACACACGTTTCAAGATTTATGTAAGCATACCTGGTACATGGTACATAACATACCTGGTGGGTGACCTCCGTGCTTCCATCAGAAAACACCGCCGCCGCCGCGTACCTGACAGAACAGCCGGGGCACAAATGTTCGAAGATTTCCAACCCCTTCATGACAGTTACTGTTGTACTTCTATACTTCAAGTACTATTAATAATTAGTAGTCCCTCTATAGTGCCGGTATGTGTACCATGGAGGGAAATACCGGCACTATAGCGGCAACCGGCACTACTCCGCATACTGCCACTACTAGCCGTTCCCATCTGTGCCAAGCGATTTGACAGGCACTATAGCGGGCAACCGGCACTACTCAACCGGCACTATAGAGGAACCTCTACCTATTTCGGGTATTAACCGATTGAAATCAGAGTTTTCTCTGAAGTCGCAAATAGCGCTGAATCGGGGTCCGTTTGAACTCGCAGCTTTGCTATACCTCTGTCAAAACGAAGACGGTGTGGCTGGCCGCCGCTAGGAAATCGCGTAGCAGGATTTCTTGTCACTGCCGTTCACCTGTCTGCGTTGTTTGATTTCACCCATCTTGAGGCATTTGGAACATCGAATATATTTATCACAAGGCAAAAGAACGAGTCTCATAGTTTCCGCGCACGAATTGATTAACATCACGCTGCTGACCCTTGTGTAAGCTAACTCTAAGGGGAGTCGCCGACCTATATCCTTAATGAGGACACGCACCCAGTAACCCGCGCGATCGGAGTATCACATAGAGGTTGCAAATATGAGTTTCGACGAAGTCTCTAGTCTCACAGCTGTACGTAGTGTATTTTAATGTTTATATAACGTCACACCAGGGTAAAGATTTCGGTTCCGTGCACATATTGATTAACATCACGCTGCTGGCCCTTGTGTGAGATAATTCCAAGGGGAGTCGCCGACCTATATCCTTAATAAGGATACGGGCACCCAGCGACACGCGCGATCGGAGCGTCACACACGGCTAGCAAAGATGAGTTTCGACGAAATCTTCGATCTCACAGCTGCAGCATATATGCATCATAGTGTCATTATAATGTCATCATAATGTCATCATAATGTCATCATAATGTCATCATAATGTCATCATAATGTCATCATAATGTCATCATAATGTCATCATAATGTCATCATAATGTCATCATAATGTCATCATAATGCCATCATAATGCCATCATAATGCCATCATAATGCCATCATAATGCCATCATAATGCCATCATAATGCCATAGGGATGTCGGTCGCCGGTAGTGGAACCTTGGTCGTAGAGCCCGGCTTCAGACCCACCGAAAGGGGTCGTGTAGGCGTCGAGGCGTGCTGCGCACGGGGTAGCAATTCTTGAAGACAACATTCCAATCGACAAGGATCCTCAACGGCGAGGAAGTACTCAATCACGGCTTGCAACGCTAGAGCTATAAATAGCACTAACGTCATTTTCGGGGCGGTGTACACTATTACCTATTACTACAGTAGCGAAAGAATACACCGCTGGTAGATGATAAAGGTGCTCCTTCTTATGGCGCTAGTTTTGGTGGTAGTTTTGGTGGTATTAGTAGTTTCAAACCGAAAGGGGCGAGTCGGTCGAAAAACTGCCGTAAACCGCAGACATGCTTCGCAACCATTTACGAAAAACGCAACTGGTGCACTGCCGCCCATATATTAAAAAACGAGCACTCCACAGGCCCTCTCACAAGAAAGAGTACTACAGGCCCTCTCTCATCAGAAAAAGCACTACGGCCCCTTTCATAAGAAAGAGCAATACGGGCACTCTCATGAAGAAGAGCACTTCGAGCACTACAGGCCCGTTTATAAGAAAGCAACAACGGCCCTTTCACAAAGAAAATCACTACGGATCCTCTCATAAGAACGAGCACTACATGCTCTCTCATTAGAACGGGCACAGCAGGCCCTCTCTCATCAGAAATAGCACTACGGATCCTCTCACAGGAAAGAGCACCACGGGCCTTCTCACAAAGAAGAGCACCACCAGCTCTACAGGCCCGCTCATAAAAACGTAACACCAGCCCTTTCATAAAGAAGAGCGCTACGGATCCTCTCATAAGGAAGAGCACTACCAGCCTTCTCATAAAGAAGAGCACTACGAGCACTCCAGGCCCGCTCATAAGAAAGAAGCAATGGTCCTCTCGTAAAGAAGAGCACTACGGGCCATCTCATAAGAACGAGCACTACGAGCCCTTCTCCTAAGAAAGAGAACTACAGGCCCTCTCTCACAAGAAAGAGAACCACAGGCCCGCCCATAAGAAAGCAACAACGGCCCTCGCATAAGAACCAGCACTACTGGCCCTCCCACAAGCAAGAGCACCACAGATCCTCTCATCAGAAAGAGGACTACAGGTCCTCTCACAAGAAAGAGCACTACGGGCCCTCTCATATAGCCCCCAAAAGAAACCTCGTCTAAACAATTTACGGGGAAACAAGAAGGCCGACACCTATTAACACTGTAATGATGTCACTAAATAGTGTAGTACACAGTCTTAACTCCCTCAAACAAGAAGTCCAGCCTAAAGTCAATATCTCGGTCAAGAGGACTGGTACTGTAGGCAACGGCAAGTTGAACGCACCTGATGGGGTGCACTTCGTCCCGATTGTCGTTTTCTGTCGCTCTCCACGCACCGTCGTATGCTTCTAGCACCGCGCTTCCACCCACCCCCAGCGTCTCCACCAGCCCCGGCTTGGACAACTCTTGTGACACCTTAAACGGCCCCAGAAGCAAAGGGCGAAGCAGGCACCACGGCTACCGTTCAGCGAATTTCGGATACGATGAAAAACTGAGGAAAATGCTGTCGTTGACCTTTTTGACACTCTGGATGGGGAATCATGACAAAACCAAACATGCACCTGGTATAAAATATAATCGTTTACGACATAATACGGAATTTGCTGTTAGAGAAAGAACGGAAGAAAAAGAAAAAAGAGTGTATCTAGATCTAGGTAGGATTCTACGTGAAAAGCCAACAGCAATCCGGAAATCTAAATTTTTTTCGTCGCGCCCATAGACTGGCATCCGTTCAACCTCGATCTCGACCTTCGCCGGGCCTGCTACCGCGCGCGCGGTTTCTAGGTCATGCGCCGCCGCCAAGTGCCGCTAACTGGACTCGTTTGGGTTGACTTTGCGGAGGCGTTTCGGTTCTCGGTGTCGCCGTCCTCCTGTGAGAACGAAGGCCGGAGGTCGGGAAACGGGACTCGCGAAAAGAACGGGAAAATAATATAGGGCCGGAAACGTATGCGAGTAGATGAGGTGTTGTTCCGGAAATTCCAAGAACGGTATATCAACCCACTGAACCATGGTAAGACATATCTAATTCGAGCTAAGATGACCCTAAGAAATGGTAAGACGAATCTAACTCGTGCCAAGAGTAAGAAATCAACTAAAGCTGACTCTTGCCATGCAGTTTTGATTTTGGTGATGTTTTAGTCTTCAGGGAAGCTTCGGGGTATTTGGGCTCAAAAATGATCGTTTCTGAAAACAACCGCGTCTTACGTTTTTTTTTTGGGGGGGGGGGAATTCTTGCGAGCTTGTACCAGCGATGGTGTTTTGATCAAAGTTGGAGCCCAGGTTTAATTTTCGAAAAAGTGATCAAATCTGGCTTTGCTTGACATCTCGGAGGCATTGTACGAAATTATGCGGGTTTTACACTGTGCTGTGGGCTACGGCGGTAATTATGAGAAACACAACGTATAGCCATAGATTGACCTATAAATAGTTGTCCCGTTTCGCCATGTGTCGGCCATACAGCCGTGAAAAAGCATTCGCCGTTCGCACGCGATACAACTCGAGACGAAAATCCGCACCACAAACGTACGCGGCAGCGCTTAAGAACCTGAGGGTTACGAGATTTTGGCTCGACTGTTGCTCGAAACACGTTTTATTTTTTACGCTGGATTTATTGGACGATAGGAAACATTCTACACCGTGAATTTTTTTCCTGAACTAATTACACGACTTTTCTGCCTTAGCATAAACATGAGAACAATCTATACAAGATATAGATGAAACATTAAGGGAGGCTTCAAACACAGGAGGCGTTTTGAAAGCCGATGAAATAAGTGAAGTAACATTTTTGCAAGATTTCGAATCTCCACCAGAAGCACCAATACCAACATCGAACGCGCTTACATAATTTGAAACGACCGCCTGGACCACTTCAAACCTCAACTATCATTCTCCCAGATATAAGTTCAGTTGTCTGAACATACGGTGATTCCGAAGACAACTTCACATCAGATCTTTCTTTTTATTGTATCCTCTGGTGGATGGAGAAAAACAAAGCTAAAGCTCACCGCACTTCCACGTATTTTCCTAACTGTCGTGTGTCAGTTGAACTCAATTGCATGCGACAACAGAGCTTGTGGGTCTTGGCATGGCAAACAGGACCAATGAATAACACCCTAGCGCAGGCAAGGGGCACGGCAAATCACGACGAATAAACACATGGCACACTACAAGTACAGCAGTTTGTCTTGGTAATGTGTGCGATTAGGCCGAACTCTGACACAATGGTTTGGTGATCCTCACTAACTTCACTCCGATACTTTCGTCATTTTCCCAGGTAGGGGTTAGGGTTTCCCAGGTACGGGTTAGGGATATTGGAAAAGAGTGGAGGACAGCTCACCCGTTCTGAACCGTACCCACGTTTTTGTGGCCAAACTACTTTAAAACAGTGTGGGGAAAAAAACACTATTATAGAAATAAAAGGTTAAAACTCAAGTCTGTTTCAACCCTTTTGTCCAAGCTCAGCCAAGGTGTGCACATCCCTCGCCCCTCCTAAGAGGTGCTCTCACCTGCTGCCTTGCGAATCCCAGCCGCAGCTGGTCCACCCTTCCGGTGACCCCGTAGACATTTCCCCATGGGTACAGCTCTCCCACCGTGCAAACATCCACCCCCTCCCCCCCTCTACCACCCACCCCGAAGGGGTCCCCCCCGTGACCTGATGGTTGTCCCGCCACGCCAATAACGGTCGATTCCCCGGCGGAATCGCGGTGTGCAGTTGTTGTTACGCGTCGATAGCACTCGCACGTTGATCCCGGTATGTCACTAGTCTCGACAGTCGCGCTGTCCACCATGGCATCAGTCATGGTGTCACTCCTACCACCACCACCACCACCACCACCACCACCACCACCACCGCCACAAACACTAACGCCACCACTACCACCAACACCAACACCACCCCTGCCGTCAGTAGCCTTCAGGCAATGGTTTTCTCCGTCGGTAATAGCGCTGACGGTGCCACTGATTTCCCCGTCTGTTTCGTCTTGGACAGTTACAGAATGTGGCACATCGTGTTCTTGGTACAAGAGGCCACCAGCGGCGGACGGCTCCTCATCGCCAGAGCCGGACATGACAACCGGCGTAGACGGCGAGAGATGAGCGGAGAGAAACTCTCTGCACAACACGCCTGAGTTATTAAAACGTGGTATTAGCAATGGCGGTGGCGGTGGGTTCGAGCAAAGGTCAGCGTAGGCGGTGGGGGAAGGGACGCATGCTGAGATAGAGCTACGAGTAGCAATTCTTGGCATTGTTTTTTTTTCTGGTTGCCTGCGTTTCTTAACCCAAAAAGTGGGGCTGTAACGCCTCTTTTGCAATATCAACATTTGTTATTCATAGGCCATGGGTTTGGTTATCATAAAAGCACTTTCAGCTCACTCAAAATAGTTGGCTTGGGTGAGGTGTAGAGTAGTTGATCAAGCCACCAACCACCCTCAGAAAACAAAAAATAGCCAGTGCGGGTTTACCGCAGGGTGTGTCAAGGGCGACTTACCCCTTTGTGAACAGTAACAAAAAAAGAATGTTCCACATAATTTCAAGCAATTTTTAGCCCAACAACGTGGGCGCAGTATAAAAAACGCCGCAGGAAAACCGAACTCCAGCATAGCGGGTGAAGTTCTCAAACGCTGCATGTTAACCGATGCCTCGTGACGCCTACACCCATACTTCTGCTGATATATGATAAAAGTGATGGATATCATGCGAAAATCGAGTTCGGCATATACGATACCGATAATCGAGCTATCGAATCGAGATGACTTCGATAGACGGTACTTGGACTGTTTTTGTGCGGTATCGGCGTAAAACACACGGCAAGGGCAAAAACGCGTTCGATGCGATATATCGGAACTTCAATATTTTTGAGTATCGAACCTTCAGCACGCTATATCGAAATATCAATACATTTATACATCGAAACTTTAACTTTCGGTACGATGCTGTTGTTGTATATCGAAATAGCCAATATTTGATAAATCGAAAACTTCGATATCGTAACTTTCGATAATATACCCAACACTAAGAAGAAGGTCGATATCGTAACTTTCGATAATATACCCAACACTAAGAAGCAGGTCGATATCGTAACTTTCGATACGATACCCAACACTAACCAGCAGTACTAGACGCATGTTGATTCACCTGGCGCCAAGGGTCCAGGGTTGTCGGATACAACGACAACCTTCGTCACGCTCTTGCAGTCCCGAACCTCGCGAAGCTTGCACATGGCGGCGCGCTCGGCGCAGATCGATCCCCCGATCGTGCTGGGCTCCGCGTTTGTCCCTGTTATCGTATCGTATCAAATTACGACGGCGCCAAAAATTACGGTTTCACTTCCAGCCTCGTGCACCCTGACCGAATATCCGTGTTCCGTTCGACGACCGGAATCTCCCGAAAAGGAACAAACCGAGGAACGGCCGAGAACAGTTTACACCAATATGCTTCTCCTGCTTCACACCAATGCACAGAATAGTTGACGACAGGGATGCAAACATCCAATCCTATACCGCGTTTTCCTGGCGAGGGCTAGAGCGGTATATTTTACCTTGGCCATCCGGCAATGTGCAGCATTCTCTTCACCATCGATCACCCAATAAACATTCACAGAAAATATGCACAAGAAAGCCATGGGAAACCATAACGTTGTTAATACCGGGGTTTTCCACGGGCTACAATCCAACCAGCGGGTCGGGTCAGGAGGTGTTCCAAATGTCACGGCTCGGGTCATGCGAGGTTTTTGGGGAATTACGTGTCGGGTCGGGCCATGCTGACCAGGTCCGACCCGCGAGAAGTGACCTGGTATTATACGTTAGGGGCTGTTACAGACACAGGCCACCTCTTGCACGTCCCTTTACTAGGCAGGGTCCACGTTGGTTATTCACGTGTATTACATAAGCTCTTGCGTTGGTCCCACAAGCCACGGATAAAGACTAAACGCTCAACGCGTTGTGAGTCCAAGGAGCAAGTGCATCACCCCCTTTACTCTATACGCACATGCCTTCAGATGCATGTGAAATCCTTTGTGTAATTTCCGCATCCTAGATCTTACGCCTTGTTAGGCTCCCAGGGCAATACCATAACACTAGCCCACCCGTGAAAAGCCCGGTTAACCTTTTTGGGGTTGAGTTGATTACATCTTGATTATAGCTTGATTATAGTATATGGGGGAACAATGGCGAATAAAACCGACGAATGCAGCATCCTTCACGCGAAGAAACCAACACGGGTTGCTAGATTAGGCAGCGCCGATTTTGCTGTCCAGCTTCAATGCAAGAATCTGTAAGACCCGCGCATAGCTTGCGCTGCTGCCGTGTACTGCCGTGTGCCGCATGAAGAGCATGCCCGCACCATGACAAGAACGCGCTTATACTGTGTGTTTATCACTGCACTAATCAAGCCGTGACGGGGTTGATACTATCGTTACGAGCACATGCGACGTTGTAATTTGCGTGGGGCCAAATAATAGGGAAATAGGGACCTCTCTTTCGAGATCGTCAAAGCCAGATTATACCACCACCACCACCACCACCACCACCACCACCACCACCACCACCACCACCGCCGCCGACCGACAAGGCACGCAACTTAACCACACAGCATCGCCATAGTAGAGACGGTAGTATGGTACAGTAGTATGGTACAGCAGTATTGCACAGTAGGGCAGAGTCCTCCAGCGCGGCGGTGGTGTGATATTAATATACACTATACCCTATAGAGAGCAATCGGAGTGCGTTATCGGGAGAAGCCGTCTTATTCGTTCCAGGTTATGAGTACTGTAGTTGTTGTAGTGCCGTTCCCTATTCGTAGTCGCCCCAAGCGATCTTGACCGCCTTATATGGGGATACTGCTTTATAGGGGGACTTCTACAGTAAAAAATAGCTTGCTACGCGACTTCCTGGAGACAGCTACACATATTGTGATCAATGGCATAAAAAAGAGCGTAATAGTCTACAAACACTACAGAACTACAGGACACCCACTAATAATACTAATAATACTATTAATAGAGGTAAGAAACAGGGGAATACTTCGTAAGAAAGCCAGACGGAGATCTAAAGGAACATGAGAGCTTCGGATGCCGTTATACTGAAGTTAGTGTAGAACGCACCCTGTCCTAAATAAGAAACCCCTTCTGGGTCGGACTTTCTGCTTCTTAGGTGTCTTGTACTGCAGCTGGGGTGACGCATTCGTGACTATGGGTTATATTGGATGATGTTGGAATATATTGTACCTGATAAGCAGTCCGGTAAAATGAGAGCAGCAACAATATCAACTGCAACAACGGCATCAACTGCAAACTTCAACAACGACAATATAAACCGCATTGAGGTGCAAACAAAAACAAACAGGAGCAAGAACAAGCACAAGCACAATAACAAGAACAAGAACAAGACCGAGAACAATAATAGGAGTAAGAGCAAGAGCACGAGCAAGAACAAGAGCAAGAGCAAGAGCATCACTAACCGGATATGCGGTGCAATTTCCCAGAAAAATCCTCGTAAACGAGGATGCACACCACCCGGAACAAACTTTGGTGGGGCGGGGTCAGTGATCGCCGGAGGTCGTGAGCTGCCGCTACCAGCGCAGCGTTCCCCTCCCCAACATCCCCGTCCCCCCCGCCATCTGCAACGCCTTCCCCATGAGCGGAAAAACCGGGCCCTGAATCAGCGGCTACCGCCTGGGTCGGACGTGACGCTAGTGTAGAAACTGTCAAGCATGCAGCGGTCAGGGCGGCCACGCCGACCCAGCCCATCCCTGAGGCGTGTCTGCCATCGGGGGACGGGGGCGGGGGCGGGGTGACACCCCGCCATCCCAAAGTACTTCCGTGCCCAGCTGTGTTGGAGGTCGACATGAACCTTAAGCTTATGCTTGAGCCTGGCTGACGCCGTGTGTTTGTCTGCTACCGTTGCGTGGGTGTACGTACAGTGTGGGTCGTGGGTGGGGTCGTGTTACTGACTGTCGTATACTTCACAAATGCATGTCTAAGGACATGGCATGCCTGGAATTACAGCGTACTCCGCATGTTGGACACCGAGTATACTATATATGTCGTACAAGGTATATCTCTAGGGCTGCGCACTGGCACAGTAGTATGTATTACCAGTGGATTGTCTACTGAAATAGTCTGCCAGTATGTTGCCAGTAGACTTGAACCTACGGACGTCCAAGAAACACGCCATCGTTACGCTATGAGGGAAACCTTAGAAACGAGGTTCGGGAGGAGGCAGGAGAGAGGGAACACAAAAAACAAGTGAGGACATTCGCATCATCGCCACAACTTCCCTCGCACATTGTTATTGTTTCAGTCGCGGCGTGCAACCACGCGCGGCAGAGTATTGGGCCCCGATTATGGTGGGAAACTAAACGAAAACGCCTGCTTGTTTTAATCCGGCGGCGTTTGCAGCGGGGCCTCCTCGCCAGCTGGGGGGGGGGACAGGTCGGGCTACGCTTGGCCGCCTATAAGGCGTTGCCCGCTTCGCGCGAGCCCAGTATACTGATGCAGTCCAGTATACTGGCCTCGCTGCGCAGTCAGTACTGCTTGTACAGCTTATAGGGGCACACGCCTCTTAGAGAGGAGAAAACTCTACAATGTGCTCCTACAGGAGTATAGAAATATTATAAAAAGTTCAAATACGTTGCAGCCGTGAGATCGAAGATTTCGTCGAAACTCATCTTTGCAAGCTGTGTGTCGTACGTACTCCGATCGCGCGTGCTACTGGATGCGTGTCCTCATTAAGGATATACTATAGGTCGGCGCCTCCCCCTGGAACTACAGTGCAGCTTGTACCAGGGTCAACAGGGTGATGAATAATCAATCTGTGCACGGAAACCCGACAAAATCTGAGGGCTGTGGAATGAACCGGTTTAATATGAATATCCTGTAGCCGTATAATCGGTGAGGGGAGGAGGGCGGGGGTTCAAAGGGGGGGGGCGGGGGCCGGTAAAGGGGGGATAGGTCACACACAGGAGCTTGCTGCACGCGTGATGCTAGTAGGCGTTGGTGGGGGCGGCGGGGAGGGGGGTCAATAGAAACTTGAAGACCATATAAAGGAATTGGAGCTACTGCATAGATGGCTCACAAGGTAAAGATACGATATCACCTGTCGGTTATCAATGATGTCATAGTGTTCGTAACTCTGGTGGGTTTTGATTTTTGGTGGGGCAGAGGAGAAGGGAGGGGGGAGGGGTGTGTGTGGAGGGATTGGTTGTTAGGGGGGGGGGGTGGATGGGAGCAAAATCTTCTACCTGCATGCTAAATACAGATGCCCAATATTTCAAAGATTAACTACAGCAGTACGAGGTGGATGGAAGCAAAATATACTTGGCGAATATATATTATAAAAATTAAAATACACTCCAGCTGTGAGATCTAATATTTTGTCGAAACTCATCTTTGCAAGCTGTGCGTGATACTTCGATCGCGCGCATTACGGGTTGTGTGTCCTCATTAAGGATATAGGTCGGCGGCTCCCCTTGCAACTACAGTGTAGCTATCAGAGTCAACAGGGTGATGTTAGTCAGTCTGTGCGCGGAAACTATAAAACCCTTTTCTGATGGGGACGAAATCTGACAGCTGTGGAGGGAAATGTATCCTTTGATCAAGTGAATCCTGTAAATCGAATAACCTGTGAGGGGAGGGCGGAGTTTTGAAGGACGTGGGGGCCTGGTTTTGATCAGAAGGGAGCGGGGTTGGGGGGGGGGAGGGGAAGGGGGGGGGGGAAGGGGGGAGGGGGGGGGGAGGGGGGGGGGGGGAAGGGGGGGGGGAGGGGGAAGGAGGGGGGGGAAGGGGGGGGGGGGGGGGAGGGGGGGGGGGAAGGGGGGGGGAGGGGAGCGGGGGGGGGGGACGGGCGGGGCAGCTCAATTTGTGCGTGGAAACTATGAATCCTTCAAGGGGATAAATTTGACGGTTTCGAAAAGAATGCACCCGTTGGGGGGGGTCGAGGGGGGGGGCGGGGCAGCTCGATCTGTGCGCGGAAACTATACATTCTTTTAAGGGGATAAATGTGACGAATATATCGGGCATGATACTCTATATGACAGTACTCTCCGGTAAGACATTGGCATTAATACCACGGGAATGTAGCGCATTGATTTGACAATATCACGTTTGCCATCTTCCGACACAGTAAATCCAAATACACGCACGACGTCAAGGTAGCATGAGCTGCACACCGGTGCTGCAACACAAGCAAGCATTGAATTTACTGCTCCTGTATCAGAATTGCATGTACAGCAAGCCAACATCAGCAGCAGCAGCAGCAGCAGCAGCAGCAGCAGTGCACACTGGCATACGTATGACATGAACAGTTAGTGAATACGATACGATACTCTACGTACATCAGAAGGGGTCGCAGATTTGAATCAACGGCAGCAACTAACCAGGCATCTAAATCTGTACTTACTTGTATCTTACCACACGAGTAGTCCTCGAAGCAGCTGCTGACAGCCTGACACATGGGTCGCCTTGACGCATGGCATAGAACCGTGCGTGCTGCAGCATCGTGGTGCTCGTTTCGCGATCGATGTGCTGTTGTGCACACTATAGCTGGACGAACGGATATGTAGTAAGAGTTGAAAATTTGGCTCATGTCGGCAACCCAAGGCCCAACCAAGCAACCTAGTACAGGAGCACCTACGAAGCACTTTCGGGTCGGGGGGATTATTAGAACGATTCACCATCGAAAACACGTCAATATTCTCGAAACCCCGTATCTTCTTTGACTTCTTTTGCTCTAGACTAGGTCAAACTTGCAGTAATCATAACAAGACCCTCTCTGAAGCCTTGAAACACCCATCGTGCGTGAAGGTACATCCTATTGGCGTGCTTTTATCTTTCGTCGTCTTCGTACCAGCCGGCGGCCTTTTCAGATATTGTACCCCCCAGTCCCTGGTAATAAAGCATCATGGGCTTGGAACTCCTTTCCTGGCGCACGAGCAATCGAGGTATCGTAGATCGTAGCCTCGCAACGTGGAAGACCAGCCTATCCAGTCTGGTGCTACGAACAAAGGCAAGTGCATGATTTACTTCCTGTAAATATGGCCGCCTGGCGTGTACCAAAATTTCGTAAGCAGCTCTGCTCTATGTTGTCATGGCTGGCTCAAGGTCGGCCCACGGATCAAGGATGACCTTTTCCCTCGCTTATCCTGCTCTCCTGTTGGCCTAGTGTATTCATCACCGCCGGTTCCACTGCGAACTGATCGAGTTTGCCGCAGAAGATATAGTCTATCCCCGCCAGCGGGAGCGTTTGTGCTGTGCGGTAGTGTTAGGTGTTGCCTGTGCGCATCCGGAGATTGGTGTTGCAGATGGTGTAATTGATCCTCCCCACGTGCAAGACAACTCGACCTCTTTGCGCTGTCACCAAGCTTCCAGCTCTTCTTTTCCTTAACGCCGATTGACACTCGCACGCGCAACAGAACAGCAGCACTCCATGCCTTCATGCTGGACGCCATCCCTGCATGCCATGTTCAAGGGGCCCTTTCTGCTGTTCGGTTGTGTTGAGTGTTGCCCGTGTTCACCCGGATATTGGTGTTGCACATGGTTTAATCGCCTGCAAGACTTCTCGATCCATCTGTGGTATCGCACCTGGGACTGCTCTACGAGGCAGTACCAAGCGTCGAGCTTCTTTGTGGCCACTCACAGCAGCACAGCAGTGCAGTTAGCATGCAGTCAATGCCAGCATGTTGAAGGCCATCTCTGTACGTATGCCATGCCGACATACCTGCCCTCAAGCGTATCTTGTCTTGCCAACAACCGACGCTGTCGGGTAGCTTTGCGGTGCCAGCTGCTCCGAAGAGGCCACGATTCGAAGCGGTATTTTCTACGTACAACATGGGCTCCGCGTAGGTGCCGGCAGCCACACACGGATGTGCACTTCGTGCGTATACACACCTGGTAAAGGGGTGGTCCTTCTATAGTGCCGATATGCGGCAGCCGTAAATACCGGCACTGAAGCGGCAACCTTGGTTTCCTAACCCTAGGTATATAATTTATAAGCACATCACACGCCAAACCTCGTCAGATTTTGTCGCTGCAGCTCTCACAGCCCACGAGGCCGGGTCTTCGCTTTGTATCCCCAGCCCTCCCTATCCGTATAACCCGAACCCAAACCCGAAAACAAGGCCTGACATGCGGGGATGACTCCTGAATGCCACCGTAGTAAATAGTCGTGATTATCAGCTCCAGTTAAACCCCTTGACTGACCGACCTCTTCTGTAAACCTGCTGCTGCATACGGGTATAGTATGGATATGTTCGACCAGAAGAGACCTTGGCGGGCCCTAAAATTTCAGGGCTTTTCACGGGTCGGGTCAAATCTCGCGGATTGGGTCAAATCTCGCGGGTCGGGTCAAATCTCGCGGGTCGGATCGGGTCGGGCGACCCGTGAGAATTTCGAGACGTCTTGACCCGACCCGACCCGACCCGCGAGAATTTTGAGGCGTCTTGACCCGACCCGACCCGATCCACGAGATTTTGAAAACCTCCTGACCCGACCCGACCCGACCCGAGCCGCGAGATTTTGAAAACCTCTTGACCCGACCCGACCCGACCCGCGAGATTTTGAAATCATCCTGACCCGACCTGACCTGACCCGTCACAATCCGGGTGACCCGCGAGATGCGGGTTTCATGCGGGTCAGGTCGACTTGACCCGTGACATTTCTCACGAGTCAAAATCAAAAAGTCGCGAGTCACAGCATGTATACGCCGTCGGTTGGTTGGTCCTTGGTCCCTCGTACTTTTCCCAGGATGCCGTGTTCTAGGGTTATTTCTACCGGTATTGTTTGCAGCAGCATTTTGTGGTGTGCGCGCGAAAAATGAGAAATAAACCGCAACCCACACGCAAGACCAATTAGCCACGCCCGCAGCGCTAGATAACCGGGTCGACCCGACGAGCGACCCGACGAGCGACCCGACGAGCGAGCTAGTTACCTATGCAGTTTCCGGCCCCGGCAACCCCGGCAAGCAGCCTAGCTGAGCCGCCTCCAGCAGCAAGCCCACAACTGGGGCGGTGGATATGTCAGCAGGGGTTGCGATCCGCGAGGATGCTTTGTCTGCTGTTGGTGCTTGCTGCTGCTGCTGCTGCTGCTTCGACGACGACTGCTCTTGCTTTTTTACGTTTGGTCACATTTCGCACGGGTATGATAATTATCGAGCTAGCTACTACTACTACTACTACTACTGCTGCTGCATCTACTATTTATGCAGTCTCCAGCCCCGGCAAGCATCCTAGCTGAACCGCCTCCGGCAGCAAGTCCATAACTGAGGCGGTGGATCCGTGAGCAGGGGCGGCGATCCGCGAGAATCAGGGGTCTGCTGCTGGTGCTTGCTGCTGCCGGTGCTGCTGCTGCTGCTGCTGCTGCTGCTGCTGCTTCGACGACGACTGTACCCTTGCCTTTTTACGTTTGTTCACATTTTGGCATAACCGTGTTATTACTACTACTGCTACGGCTTCAGCCGGCACGGGATTCACGTCACACTGTATGCCTTGGTTCGATTAGCTAGGGGCACTGCCTGGTAATTGTTCTACACGCTGTGATGACATGATCGGAGCATCGGCACGAGAGAGACAGGAATCGGTAAGTTTTGTACCAGGTACCTGGTATGATTTACGGATCCGTGGGTCGGACGCGCGGGGCGCCTGCACGGCAACAACCCTCAGCTGTAAGTTTGAAAAAGGTGGATCCGCGGGCCAGATCCGCGGGTTTGACCCGCAGATCCGCGGGTTTGACCCGCGGGTCAGTCGAAAACAACTCGCGGGTCATGACCCGACCCGACCCACGAGAGTTTGAAAACCTCTTGACCCGACCCGACCCGACCCGACCCGTGAGATTTTAAAATGTTACGACCCGACCCGACCCGACCCACGAGATTTTAAAACTCCTTTGACCCGACCCACTTGACCCGACCCGCTTGACCCGACCCGCGTCGGTCATGACCCGTGAAAAGCCCTGTAAAATTTGGATGTCCTAGACGGTTGTCCGTCACAGACCTGAAGTGACTTTGTCGCCCTCTCTCTACTTATTTTCACAACCCAACACCACAGGTACTCTTTGCTGCGAGCTTGCTGAGGGGAGGGCGCCGCTACGACGGGCATCATCCTCGCGCCGTTTCCCGGGAAAGACTAAGGCGGTTGTTTTTCCGGCGGGATAGCGGAGCCCGCGCTTCTGCCGGTGTTGAGGAGAGTGTTGAGGAGAGAGAGCAGCTATGGCGAACGCTACAGGTACATCGCTTGTCTCCATTTAGCGTGCAAGTTAAGAAAAAAAAGTAGAACACGTAAGGGAGTTCCAAAGTTAGGGTCTAACATCGTTTTTTTTTTCCCTGATCACGGCAGCGTAGCGACAGTACAAACGAGAAGAGTGGTTTTGTCGCAGTGTAAGCGTGCAGCATACGCTACTTGGTGCTACTATCGTGTCGTATGTGCAAGTCTTTGCGTTGGAGCCCCGACTTTAAAGCATCACTCCTTAATCTACCATCCCGCGTTGTGTCGTGTGGCTGAGATGATGCGGTAATTGTCGTGTACAAGCGCGATCGTTTGCTTTCCTCGCAAGCCCCTGTAGGGTACGCGGCTGACGGTTCCTGGCGATGCCGCCTTCGTTGGACTATCACCCATCCCCCACCATCCTCTATGCCCCATACACCATCCCCAATGCTCTATCCTTGACCCCCATCGCCCACTTGCTTTTTTGCGTGTCCAGACCCTCTGGCGCGCACGGTGCACGGTACCAACCCGCAGAACTTGATCGAGAAGATCACCCGACAGAAGATCTACAACAACCTGTGAGTGCCCACTGTTCATTTCTACCGCTTGGGTGTTTATCGTCGATTGTTGGGCGTTGGCGGTTGAACGCTGATTGCCGCTTTTCAAGTCACACGAATGTGGGCCCAACCAACGGTCTGGAATTTACCCGGTACCCGTGCGACGTGCAACTATGATTTGATAGTCCTAGTAAGACTTTTTTTTTTCGCAACTAAGGCCTTGCACCTTGTCACGTGCATGTGCGTAGCGTAAACAACATTTTTTCAGGCAAGAAATGTATTTTCTTGCGTGCACCTTGTAAGTAGTTTGTATTGTTTTCTTGCAGTTCAATCGCTTGCGACAAATATACTGGAAGGAGCACTGCTCTCGGCCTTTGCGGCGTCCTTGTTTATGTCGCTCGCAATTCAACCCTTTCCTTTTACGATATACTTGGTGTATTGGAACGAGCACGGCTTCAGGCAACGGCCTTTGTGTAAGATATGCCTTCTGTAGCTTTCCTTCTTAGTGCACATTTCTCGCCATCCCAGCCCTTCCTTTTAAGGTACTGAAAGCAGCAGTGCTTCAGGCTCACGGCGTTTGCGGCGTACCTTGTTTGTGCATGATGTGTGGATATATTGTGTTTACGGCGTGGCGTATCTTTCTCGTGTACCTTGTACGTTGTTCATGTACCTTGCTCGTATACCTTGTACCTCATTTGTGTGTATTGCTCGTATACGTGGTACCTTGTTCGTGTATCCTGCTCGTATACGTTATACCTTGTTTTTGTATATCTTGCTCGTATACGTTTACCTTGTTTGTGTATCTTGCTCGGGTACCTTGCACCTTGTTTATGTATCCTACTCGTACACCTTGTACCTTGTTTTTGCATCTTGCTCGAAATTCGCCCCCTTCCGAGGAAGGTACTGGAAGGAGCACTGTTTCGGACTCACGGCGGAGACATTGGTGGACAAGGCGATGATGCTGACGCACTTGGGGGGGACGTTTGGTGGCAATCAGCAGCCCACTAAGTTCCTTTGCCTGGTGCTGAAGATGCTGCAGATTCAGCCGGAGAAGGAAATTATCATCGAGTTCATAAAAAACGAGGACTATAAGTGAGCGTCGACACCATTATACCGTTTCCGAACAATGTATCGCCTCTTAACAGTATATGGTGTCCTAACAGTATATCTGGTATCATCTTCTGAAAGTATATCGTCTGCTAATAACAGTATATCGTCTCCGAACAGTATGTCGCCGACTATCAACATATCGTCTCCCAACGGTAACAGTATATCGTCTTCTAAAACGACACACTTCGATATATACTGCACCCCTTCGTAGCACTTACCAGGTACTGGTATATCGTTTGTATCGCGCAAGTATTTCGTACCACCATTAGACTAAATATATGCACTGCTGAAAGACGGGGTAGCTCTCGCTAGCGACTCAGGCTGGTGCATGCTCTTAACTCTCGTCAACTGCGTGTGTTGGTGGAAGGCATGGAATCAACAAATCGGAGATTTTGGGTCGGACAGCTTTGGTTTTCGACACCTTTTCCCTTTGAAGCCCCGGAGGGATCCACTTGGTTATTTTGATGCAATTGCCGTACCGTACTCCTCCTTTGGTGCCCATTTCCTACCCCCTACCTTTTGGCGCAAAAGGTATGTTCGAGTGCTGGGCGCGTTCTATCTTCGGTTGGTGGGCACGCCCGCAGATATCTATCAGTATCTGGAGCCTCTGTACAACGACTACCGCAAGATTAAGCTGCGCTTGACCCAAGGTAAGAAGAGGCAGGCTTTTCGTGAACGCTAAACAGCATTAATAGTGCACGGATCAGACAGATCACGATCTAGATCGTCTATGGTATCTGGAGCCTCACCACATCGGTTACCGCAAGATTAGTCTGCGCATGACACAAGGTAAAAGGGGCATAATTTTCGCGGACGTCATTTAAGCAGTGCACAGAGCAGACAGATCGCGATCTACTGTAGATCATCTTCGTAGGGTAGACCCTGTATTTGCCGTTGTGATCTGTTGTGCAAGAGCTGTAACGTTCAGATCCCACCCGATAAACATGTGTGCAAGAGCCGTGCCATGCAGATGCAGATGCCACCCGAAATGTATTATCTGGAGCGTGCGGATCGCGTAAATCAGGGGTAGGCCCGCCCCGAACCACATCTAGACAATGAATTAGGGATCTACCTGAACTATCTGATCTGTTCAATGTGTGAGTATTAATACGGTAGTCTCAAGAGTCGCCGCCCCCGCCATGAATAGGCGCACAGCAGTGGCAACCAAAGATGTCAGGAGACGGCACTTTCAGCCTTGACAGACGGCAGTTTTCCCATAATTTACTTTGACTGACGCCAAACTACTAGGTTTTAGAGTGAACGTTTGGTTTGGCTCGACACGCTTGACCGCTGCACGATTTTCCTTGACTGACCGTCTCCTGACCTATTTGGTGGGAACATGAAGGGGATTGATGGTAGATTCAGCAGCGGGAACAGGGTGTGTTGCTACGTTGTTAGAGTATGGGGTAGGATAGAAGATGTGTCTCAACCTCTCCGATCGGATTGCTCGTAGCAAGGTCGTACATGTCTCTGTTTCCAAGGTCCTTTCTCACGGTTCGTGGGCGTGTAGAACTGTTTCACACATCTAGATAATCTAGATAATCTATATTAGATCCCATATATGTCGGCATCGTATGCTGAGCAGGATCTATATTTAACATATATGGAGCCCCAAGAAACATTTGCTGTTGATAGATCGTTCAGATCACCAGGCTCTCACCCGTGAGCATGATATGTAGGCCATGTAAATCATATAGACCAGTGATCTGTCTGCCCCGAAAGAAAGATCATCTACAGATATATAGCAATCTGATTTCATTTGTCCGGTGTGTGTACTTTGTTCTATTTATGGCGTATTTTAGTGGCAGTTTTCTATCCCTCCTCGCCTCAGAGACTGCTCAGAGAGTCAGCCACATTGGTGAAACTCGTGTCCCATTTCCTCTCTGCATTTTGGTCTCTGGAGACCCGTTAGCGTGCAGCACTTTGTCCTATTAATAGCGGTCACTTGGTGGCTTGATGTCGACAACTATTGATAAGTGAATAGTGGGACGGTGTATACTGTAAGCTGTTCATTACCTGTTGTTAATAGTATTAGTATTAGTAGTAGTAGTAGTAGTAGTAGTAGTAGTAGTAGTAGTAGTAGTAGTAGTAAAAGAGATAGTAGCGGTACATGATTAGATTGCAGTATCCCCGCCCGTTGAAAAGGGTGTTACTTCAAACTCGTGTCCGGACACTCCTCTCTTATCGTCTGTCGCGCTGTCGCCACTGACATCACCATCGTCATGACCATCACCACTAGCACCGTCATCATTATCGTAACCCTCTTCAACATCACGCCCCCCCCCCCCCCCTTCCACCACCACCACCACCACCACCACCACCACCACCGCCACCACCACCACCACCACCACCACCACCACCACCACCACCACCACCACCACCACCACCCCCCGCTTCCTACCTCCCGCACCATTACCACCATCACCCACCGCCACCACCACCACCTCCTTCACCCCACCACTCCCTCCCCTCCCCCCCTCCCACACCATTTCCTCCACCACCACCACCACCATCACCACCAACACCACCAAAACCACCACCACTACCACCACCACCTTGGCAGGCTGGGAGCTGCGCACGATCGATCAAACGATCGAGGAGCTCCTCCACTCAGACATCAGCTGCAGCATCGCCCTCCCTCGATTGCCAAAGCGGATAGCGCTAGAGGACTCCAAGTTACTCAAGGGGGCGAGGATCAGTGTCTTGGATGAGGACTGGGACGTGAGTATCATGCGGATGTCGTGTATACGTGTAATACCCAGGGGAGGGCAGGAAGAGCGTGGCTCGGGGAGGGCTCCTGCCTCATCTGCGTTTCGTTTTGTCCAGGCCTTCAACCTGAACGTAGTAGTAAAAATGCATGTCAAAGTACGTTACATATCCAGTACGGTTAATAGTACACTACTAATACAATTGTACGAGCTGGGCCAGCCAAAATCGTGTCAAAACAGGAGATCTGCCACACGCACCGCCCAATTTTTATGCAATTGGACGTGAAAATTGTGAAAATTGGCACCGCCTTGTTCAGGCACCAACCGAGACGTGGCTTGCCGGGCTTTTTTGTTTTGTTTTCGAAAGTCAGAGATATGACCGAGAATGCAACCCCTAAAAATAGAAACGCGATTGAAACTCGACTGGACAAAAACAATTCATAAAGCCAGGCAAGACAAAATTTCGCAAGGGCTTCACGAATACGAAGTATGCTGTTAAAATTCCAGATCGAAAATCACCAAAACTGAGCTGTGCATTGCGGTAAACACCGTTTTTCTTGTTACAAGTTTAGGATTATTACACTTGTACCAAGTCCGTAATCTAGTTTCGGCCATGTCTCGCGATGATGGACGAATTGGGCAACAAAACTGGTGTCGATGTTCCCTTGTGTCCTCAGTGATGTCTACACCCAGTTTTACCTTAATTGAGAACGGAGATTTTATTACGTTTTTTTTTTTATTGTTTTTTTTTAGTTTTCGCCGATAACTCGTCGAGTTCGGGTTGAGTTAATAACATTTTTTTGTATGTATACTTTGAAGTGTATATTTTGCACATTCACTGATGTGTCAGGATCGGTGCTTCCAAATTTCAAATTACAAATTTCAAGCCCTAGTTCGAAGTAGTTCACGAGATACGACTGCATGATTGATTCTACGTGTTATGGCTTGCCCAGCTCGTACTTTAAGTAGTTTATTTGGGCTACTACCGTACACTATTAGACTCAGACAACAGTACACTATCATACCTGGTGTTTTCTAGATCTTCGATGCTGAAGTACAGAGTACAGACTACGTCACATCAGTACAGCAGTACAGATACGAGATACGAGATACGAGCACAGGCTTCAGTGAAATGCATACAAGTAGTACAGAACAGGACGTAAAACATGAATCGTAGAGTTACTTGCAGTACTTCGGAGTTAATAATAGCATCGTATTAATATTAACTCAATAATATCATACTTGTGCGCGTCTGTACCAGCGTGGTTTTTGTAGTAATCTCGATACTCGATACCCATGATATCATACACCGTGAGCGAACGAGGATTGGTAGGCCGTCGGTAGTCACAATTTGCGATGAAAAAATAACGCCACACACCAGTACGAAGAAACCTGAAAATACATCTTGACTGGTACGTGACATGCTGGTGCAGCAATGTACCGGTTTAGTAAAATACGGGTGTATGCGCATTGGAGTCCTGCCCTAGTAAATGAAATGCTGGTGAATTGAAACCCTGCTGAATTGTAGCGCATTGGTACTGGTGATACGATTTTTTTTTTCCCTCACACTTCTACTTTCCAGCTTCTGGACAAGCCGTGGTCACAGGTGTCGTCCCTTCTCCCCCCCGGTTGTTGCCTACAATTTTTATCGCGCATAGGGTTCAGCAATCCCACTGCTCGTCGATTTTTCATCGAGTGTTGCTAACTCACGCTCTAGCGCTTTCCGCAAGTCATTTTTTGTACAGGAAAAGTTTCAACGAACTCATACGAGTATGCACTCGGCGGGGCTCGAACTCACGAAACTGACCTATATCAGGCTCGAGGATAACCTGATACGCCACTGGGGCGACCGGACCTATCTATGACTTACTGGTGCATCGAAGTGTTGCTGTATTCTATTGAAATGCAAATGCTGAAGTCAGGTAGTTGGTGTTGGTGCAGTGAAACACTGGTAGGGTACAAGTAGTGAAGTACTGCTGTGCCAGGTAGTAATCTAGTGAAATAATGGAGCAACGAGGAACTTGTCCGGTGAAATAGTACCCAGCGCGGCGAAGTACTGGTTGAGTGAAATACACCGACGAATGATAAAAACTTACTAGGTCAGGATTAAGTGCGTATAGTTGTTGGTGTTCACCCTGGCATCATCCATAGGAGTCATATACATACCTTCAAAGAGTACTACATTTGAGCTAAAGCTTTATTTTTCCCCATCCGCCGGAGGATAAAAAATAAAATAAAACTTTATCTGTAAGAACGAGCGGCCGATGTACTCCGATGTATCACACAGCTTGCAAAGATGAGTGTCGACCGTAAATGTATAAATATCATTTTTTGCGAAGTCACATCGGATGTGATTGATACTATTTTTAAAATACTGGTGCAATGAAAAATACTGCCATGAAGTCTATTATTAATAATAATGAAATGCTGGTGCTTTACGCTGAGCATTTTGTGAAACACTAGTGCAGTGAAGCACAGACGCAGCTAAACGCTGAAGCAGAGAAATACGGGTAGAACGAAACATTGGTGCAGTGAGGTACACTGTTGTTTCCGCTATGATCTCATTGCGAATAAATCTCATGGCTGATGCTAAAGTGAAATATTGGTACAGCAGTGAAATACTGGTGCTGCGTGTTTCCTGGGTTTGATTTGTACTACACAGATCCCGCGCAACTGACCATGACTACAACTACCCGTACAGGTATGCCTGGCATGGGATTTAGATTGAGTAGATCGTGATCTGTCCTATTTGTGGAATATTCGTTGTTTGCGGCGTTCAGGTTCGGGGGGTGGGGCGTGGAGATGGTGTGCGGATGGAAAACCACAACGGTATGCCAAGCTTGGGGCAAGGAGAAACAATAGCACTTCTCGTATGATACAGTATGTACCAATTGGATGGGGTAGTATGATACGAAAAATGTCAGTGCTATGCTGTAGCGGTGATGCTAATACCTTGGTGGTTCGTTGTTGGTCCCTTCTTCAGGTCGGTGGCGACATCAGCGCGGGGGAGGCAGATGAGGGTGACGATGACGATCGTGACGACAGGAGGAAGGGCGGTAGGGGAGGGGGGGGGCATCGGAATGATCGCCACCGCGGCCGCAGCAGGAGCAGGAGCAGGGGTAGGAGCAGAAGCAGGAGCAGGGGGAGGGGCGGTGACCGGGACAGGTAAGATGCTCGAGAGCGACGGCTCATCTGTAGCGTATCAGATTGGGATTGGGATTGGGATTGAGATTGAGATTGAGATTGAGATTGAGATTGAGATTGAGATTGAGATTGAGATTAGGATTGAGATTGGCAGCTGTAGTTACGACAGGGCCAGCAGTGAGAATAGGGACAGTATGGACTGTAATAATAAACAGTGTGTTGTAGCAGAAGCATTGATAATATTGGTAATAGTGGTAATAGCGATGTCGGGGCCATTGACAGTACGTAGTAATATACCAGACATACAAGGTAATAGTATTAGTAGCAGTAGTGTCGATAGTGGCAATAGTAACAGTAGTGGCAGCCGCTCGTGAAGTTCGCATGCTCCCCGTTTGAGGAACTCGATGCCTTGTAATACCTCGCCCAAAAACTGATTGTGTAGAAGTATTGTAGTATAAAATGACAACAAGCAGTGGTGCCGATGGGGGCAGTTGTGCCCACAGTGGCAGTATCGACCATAGTGGTGAGGGTAGGGACAAGTGCGTGAGTAGTGTGAGTAGTGAAACTCATCTTAGAGGTACAGGTGCCCCTAGTTTTCCTCGTATTCTTCGCTTGGGAAGCTCCATACCTCACCCAATAGCTGATTGAAAACCAAATATAAAAAAACGAACGCAAACCAGATGAACACTCCAAAGGCCTACGAGGTACTTAGCAAGAATCGTAGTTGTAAACCGCAAGTGATGCTGGAACGATATCACGTAATTCGCCCGTCAGAAGCAATAATGGGCGAAGCGTGATATCGCTACGGTAGCAAGCGTCGTGACAATAGAGACGGCTGAGATATTTGCGACCATGGTGACAACAGCAGAGACAGTGTGTTGCATGTGTCCCCTCGTGACCTTGCAGGAGGCGCGGTCGAGACCGTAGCGAAGAGAGAGCCCGCAGCGGCAGCAGAGAGAACGGCCCAAGGCCAAAGAGCAAAGCCAATGGTAAGGGGGGCAAGCGCGACGACTCCGCTAACAGCGGCGACGACGAGGAGGAGGAGGAGGATGAGGACAACAAATACACCCAAAACGTAAGAGGGTTCTTTCAAGTGCTGACTGCGTTTATAACCTAAGGGAAAACGTGATTAATATTACCAAGCCAACGGTAGGTAGGGGGGATGGTATGATCATCTGATGTTTGATGATGTTAGGACGACGTCATGCATGATGTATGTTACGATGATGTTATGTTATACCCGCTTTTTCACTGCCGGGTTAGAGCTATCATATCATATCGTATCACATCATACCATATCATATCATATCTTATCATACCTATCATATCATATCATATCATATCACATCATATCATATCATATCATATCATATCACATCATATCACATCATATCATATCATATGATATCATATCATATCTTATCATACCATATCATATCATATCGTATCATATCATAACATATCATATCATATCATAACATATCATATCATATCATATTATGCATACTTAATATCATACTATCAAGCTATCATACTATCATATCGTACTGTCATACTCGCACGACTGACTCTGTTCCGCACTGACAACAATGTGTTGGCCGTATTTTTTGGCGCAGCGTAGCTTACCATTCCATTGCGGATTCTTATTGCAAAATAAAAACAGCACGAAAGTTTGAAAAGACCGCAAAGCAACAGGAACCACCGCAAAAAAAGCCCCGCAATGCATCCCCACTACCGTATAGCCTTAGTCGAAGACTATTAATACTACCACCAGCTTCAGCATCGACCATACGACGCAGGTTGCCCCTGCTGGATTAGGGCGACTTTATGTTTTGTATCGGGACCATAGTGCGAGGAGTTGTACAAGACGTTCGAAGCATGAGACACGAGGCTAGCAGTGCTGCATATTTTCCCACCGTACCCGGCCGGTGGAACCGTGCACATGTTTTTTTTTTTGTCGTTCTCTGCTTGACTCTGTTTTGCTCTACTTTTGCTGTTCTCACTTTATTTCGCACGATCAAGTCTGTGGTCGCAGGACAGGCTCCAGTCGTTCTGGAGTGAAACAATAAAATCGCCCCGGCTCGACTTAATTTTCTCTTCTTACTCTACTCTCCTCCACTCCCCTCTACTCCACCGTTATTGTACCTCCCGCTTACTCTACTCCACTGCACCACCTTTGACCCATCGTTCGTGCGCCCTCTCGTTTCGTTTTTGGTCCGTTTATTTCGACACGCCCCGCGCATCGTCTTTTATGCGATTCTTGGCCTCCTTGCCCCTCCATTCCCTCCAGCCCAAGCCACCGACCGCCGCGAGCGCAGCCGAGATCGAGGCTCGCGAAGCCCTGGCGATGTCGCTCATCCAGGACATCGGTGACGAGCGTGCGGGCATGGGCGCCAAAGGTCGCACTAGGGCAAAGCCGAAGCAGTCCTCCTCCAGCAAAGAAAATCCTGGGAACGATCCGGATGATCGAGACGCGGCTAAGGATAGCAACAATAGCAACAAGGATAAGGAGGGTGCTGGGGGACGCGGACGGGATGGTCGCAGCCGCAGCAGGAGCAGGAGCTTTAGTGGGGGGAGGGAGATGTCACCGCAGGAGAGGAGCTTCCCGATGGACCGGGATCGGGATAGAGGACGCGACGAGGATAAGGATGGAGGGGACAAGAAGAGAGGGGAGGGGGGTGACAGCGATGTTGCAGATGCCGCCCGAAAAGACGCGGAGGGTGGCAGAGGTGAGTCTTGGAAGGCAGCAAGAGGCGGTACGGCACGAGGGGGGGGGGGATTACTCTTTGATTGCTCGCCTTAGTCGTTTGATCATGGACTATCCATCCCTTTCGAGACGGAGTACCGTCTTCCCAATAGAGGCGTCCAACCTCTGGGCGCTCATTGCGTTTTTGTTACCAGGTATGTACGTTCATTTTTACTTGGTACACTTTTGTTTTCTTACCCGTTTTTGTTTCGACGCCTGTGGCCAGGGGGGGGCGGGAACGGTGACGCCCCCGCAGCGAAGGGTGATGCGAAGCGGGGGGCGGGGGGGAGCGACGAAGAAGACTCTAAGGGGAAGGGAGCTCGCGACGGGAGGGGAGGGCGGCGGGATGAGAGAAGCACGAGCAAAGGGAGGGACCGCGAGCGGAGCCGTAGCAGGGGCAGGCGGGGCAGGAGCAAGAGCAAGAGCAGGAGCCGCAGCAGGAGCAGAGGGAGGGGGGACGATCGGACAGGAGGCGGGCGCCGGAGCAGGGAACGGTAAGAGGGGTCTTGGGAACGGGATGACCGGGCTTAAGGGTGTACTCAATTTATGCATTATTGTGTTATCGTTTTCATATTAGCTGCTAAGAGGGGTATGACCATATGATATGACCCTCGCATCCCTGCAATGCCGGGACGGAGAACGTTGGGTTTTCACTGACTGGAGGCAGACATTGCGTGCACCAAGGACGGGGGGGGGGGGGGGGGGGGTTGCGTGTTTTGTTGAGGATAGTGGCCTCCTGGTGTTGACTACTGGTAGGTTTGATGGGGAGTGAGGCTGTCGATGGCGTTCTGTGTTGGTCAGTGCGGATTTGATGGGGGTGGGTGAGTTTATTGATTGGACGACCACCACTGTTCTCAGCCCCTTAGTTTTTCTAAACTTCATTAATCCACCACGACGGGGACGGTAGTAACAGCCCCCACCCCCCCTTTCACTGTCTGGTTGCCCTCGTTCCTCTGGACCGTTGACGCGGTGTGCTGTTATACTTGTGTTGACACATGCTACGGCACGGAGCACACCTTGAAAGTTCGGAGGCTTTTTACTTGGGGTGCTCTATTTCGACTGTTCAGAAACGATGAAGATTGCAACCCCACCAACAATCCCATAGCCTAGGTATTTGACGTGTATGATTATTAATTATATTATTATTGACAAAAATGCTACCCCTACGTCTCAGCACGCATCCTACTCACAAACCTCCTCTAAAGGGTTTTCTTTTCCATCTGGTCGCCCCCGCCCCCTAGACCTTCATGCCTTCCACTCTAATGAAAACAGTTTAATGTTCTGACGGCACCTATAAAGGGTCAACACCCCGTCCCCGCCCCAGCCCCCCTTTTTTGCCATCTTGTCTTCCACACTCCCCTAGACGGCTCACGCCTTCCACTATAAAACACAACCCTGAATAAACCCCTAGGCTGTTCACACCTTCCATTATAATAAAAACCTTGAATACAACCCCCAGACTGTTCACGCCTTCCACTTTAATAAAACCTTGAAAGCAACAAACCCTTAGACTGTTCACGCCTTCCACTCTAACGAAACCTTTTAACTTTGTGACGGTGCCTCTACAGGGCTAACAGGGAGCGTGGAGGTAGGGCGAGCAGCCGTGACCGTGACCCCAGGTCCGGCAGGAGGGACAGCAGGGACAGAACCAGACCTCGCAGCAAGAGCAGGAGTCGCAGCCGCGGCAACCACAGCCGCAGTAGGAGCCGCAGCCGGGAGGCCGATCGTGGAGGCCGCCGCGCTCCCCCGCCCCGCGACAGGAGCAGGGAACGCGCCTCGGGCTACGGGCGGAGGAGGGACGCTAGCCCCAGCGTTGGAAGGCGCAGAGGGGAGAGGGAGAGAGACAGGGGTCGCGGTGGTGGTGGTGGCTGGCGGAGGGGGGGAGGGGGGCGTTACAGCAGGAGTCCCAGTCGTGATAGACGGAAGAGCGTTAGCAGAGAGCGTCGCAGGAATAAGAGCCGGAGTGCTAGCCGTGACAGGCGCAGGAGCGTGAGCAGTAGCAACAGCAGCCGCGGGCCGAGGAGGAGGAGGGGTGGCCGGGATGAGGGAAGGTCTTCTCGGAGGAGCAGGAGCAGGAGCAGGAGCAGGAGCAAGAGCCGCAGCCGCAGCCGCAGCAGGTACAGGGCGTAGGATTATCCGTGGTGTGCAGCAGTGTCCGGCGGTCGTGTTTTTTTAGCTTTATGCCGGTGACTTGTGTTTTTTGTGGGAGGGTAAGGGTTTAAGGGTTAGGGTGGAGGGATGGGTGGTAGAGGTCCCTCTTATTCGTCGTGGTCGCCATACGGTGGTTCATATTTTGGTTTGAGTTATTTACTTTTCTCGTACTTCGTTGTAATGGCCCCTCCTCTCCCCTCCCCTCCCCTCGCCTCTCCCCCCCCCCCCCCCCTCCTTACGATCGGCTCCTTCAAACGGTCACACCACCACAACCTTCCACTAGGGGGAGAGACAGGCGCACCAAAAGCCGAAGCCCTTCCAGAGACGCTAGGGACCGCAAGCGCCGCCGCTCCAGGTCTCCGTCGAGGTCTCCGCCTGAAAGAGACCAGGACTCGAAGGGGAACAGGGGAGGGGATTCTTCGGGAAAGCGGCGTGATGCAGCGGAGGAGGAAGAGGAGGAAGAGTCTGCAGCGGCGAGCTCTGCGAAAACGCCTACGAAGGCCAAGAAACCCAAGGGCAGCAAGCTATTCAAGCAGCCCAAGAATGATGGAGACGGGGGCGCGGGTGGGGGGAAGGGGAAGGCGAGCACGGGATCGGTCGAGTTTTGGAACGATGAGAGGGCCAAGTTGGGTCTAAAGCCTCTAAAGTAGGGGGTTGGCTGCATTCCATGCCGGGCGGCGGCTGGTGTGTGTGTGTGTTTTTATTTGCGCCCGTGAGTAAACCCTTTCACTACCGAAAAAAAGATGATATAACTTGGACTAATTTTCTTCCCGAAGAACATGCCGAAAAGCACGGGTGCATATATAACAGGGTTGATGTGAAGCCTGGACCGGATCAGGGTGAATCGCTTGTTTCCCTGCTGCTTGTTTGGTCCGAATCTGAAGTACGATCGCGTTGCCCCTGTGGCAATACGCGGGGCGTCCGTCCAACTCTGAGTTCAAGCCGCTTGTTCCTTGCAGCAACGCGTCTTGTCTGGGTGCGCACTTTGGAAAGGGGGCACGGTCCACGCGTCTCATTGCTTGAGCCCGCGCGCAGATAGTGTTTGGTTAAGGCGGGGTAGGGTTCGCGTGCAGCAAAGCGTCTGCTTTTCTATGTTTTTGGGGTAGGCGTGAGTACTTTCAGCCCAGCAGCACGACGGTACCGCGTTGTCTAGGCGCAAACACTCCCAGCAGCACTACGGCATTGTGCTGTAGCGGCGCCGGAGCACGACGGTATCATGCCGTAGAGATGCCGAATCACTATGGTGTCGTGATGTAGGGGCGCGAGTAGACGCAGCAACGCTATGGTACCGCATTATAGAGGCGCCAAAACACTACGGTATCGTGCTGTCGTAGAGGCGCCGGTACATGCAGATGCACTACGGTACCGCACTGTAGAGGCGCCGGAGCACTGTGATATCGTGCTGTAGGGGCGAGCACATGCAGCCGCACTACGGTACCGCGTTGTAGAGGGGCCTAAGCACTACGGTATCGTGCTGTAGAGGCGCGTGTACATGCGGCAGCACTACCGTACCGCGCTGTAGAGGCACCAGTACCACGGTACCGTGCTGTAGAAATGGGGTTACCAGTACAGAGGGGCGTTGTAGATCTGTCACTCCGGTGGCGGCGATGGCTGCGGTGGTGGTTGGGGAGAGGGGGCGGCAACTTGTACCATGGTACCTGTGGTAGACGCGAGAAGCAGACGCGGGAAGAACGAAAGCGCGACCCCAGCACGTTAATTTTGTTTCGCAGCACGGCTGTCACGCCTGAGTTTCGGTGGTAGTCGCAATGATGGCTTTTGTTGGCGCCACATCGAGGCAGGACGGGAGTGTCCGAAGCGGGCTTGAGCTCGAGGGGGTATAGCTTGCGGTATGGGTCGGAAGAAATACGGTATGGTATCTGCTACCGGAACCGCGGTTGGATTACCATCCACCAGCAATATTTATTTTGTACCGCTGCTGTTGGGCTCGTCAGTTGCGATCTAATGCTAACGATAGCGGCCTCAGGCAAACCGCCGTGTGTCCTATATATCCATGGGTTCCAGCTAAGAACGATACAACACTTGATATGGATGTGCACCAGAAGTGGTGTTTTGTTGTGGCTCTCGGATGCCGAATCTGATTGAGGGACCATGACAGAAGCACATTTCTCCTCTGTTGATCTACACCCACAAGCAGTTCTATTGTTATTTTAGAAATGGTTCAAACACGTCAGCTATGAGTTCGATCAATTGAAGGATCGATACTCATCTTTGCAAGTTGCGTGATACTCCTGTCGCGTTTATTTATACGAATTATGCCGTTTACGGTAGTGTTGATCTCACACTAGCTTAATGCTCCATGCGTGGGCTCGCTCGTTAGTTTACATGTTGTCAAGCATTACAACCAACGTTTTTCTAAACGGATATATGCAGAGCACTCTCACGAGCGGCCATTCTACGCGCCACTCAGAGCGCCAACATTCAGCACGTCATTCAGGCCTGTGTTCCGAGCGCCAGCATTAAATGCATAATTCCGAGCGCCATTCCGAGCATCGTTCAAAACGTTGTTCGGATCACCGCTGCGGGCATTTGTTGAGAGCATCATTCAGAGTGCTATTAAAAACGCCATTTCGAGCATCACCCAGGTCGCCCTTTCCAACTGCCCTTCCTAGCATCAATCATAGCGTCATTGCAAGCGTCGTTCCAAGCATCAATCCACGCGTCTTTCAGGGAACGTTCAGAGCATCATTCTGAGCACCATCCAACGAACCATTCCGAGCGCCGTTCAGAGTACAATTTTCAAATTATGTTTCGAGCGTCTTGCAGAGCGCTATTTACAGCGCCATTCCAAGCGTCCTTCAAGACGCCAGTCAGAGCGCCATGAAGAGCATTCACAGCACCATCAGCTCATCATTCTAAGCGCCATTCCCAGCGTTATTCTAAGCGCCATTCCCAGCGTTATTCTAAGCGCCATTCCCAGCGTCATTCCATTCCCCATGCCGAGCCTCATTCAGAGCGCCGTTCCTAGCGCCATTCCAGACGCCATTCAGAGCGCCATGTAACGGTCTCCTGCCAGGTAGACAGCCCCGTTGAGCTGCATCTGTTACCCGGTGCCGCGCATACAATACAACATAATATTTAATCACACGGATGCGGGAAGCAAGAAACACGCGTTAGACGGTAGCACGACGACGGTCAGTACCAACAAACGCAACGTAACACTATTGGCGGGTCCTCTCTCTTAACCCTTTGAGAACTGTACCCACGCGTTTTGGGACAAACTGCTCGAAGTTAGAGTAGGTCTGCGGCGGTAAACCTCTTAAACCCCACCCCAAAACTGATTTTTGAGTAAACCCAAAGCGCAACTCGATCAATAGACCCATGCGGCTCCTTAACAGTATTATTAACCCAAAATTGTTTGAATGAATGCCATTCTTGTTTTGCAATATTACAATTTTACAGCATTAATGTTTTGTCAAAACATTAATGCTGTAAAATTGTAATATTGCAAAACAAGAATGGCATTCATTCGGACGATTTTGGGTTAATAATACTGTTCTTCGGACGATTTTGGATTAATAATACTAGTAAGGAGCCTCGTCATCCAGAAAACAAAAAAAATGTCAAAAAGTACTACTGTACCTGGTATTAATAGTAGAACACAATTGCAGCGCCAACCTTAACACCTTTACAGCTGGGAACCCGTTTTTGGCAAAAAGATGACAAAATTACTTGGAGTTAGTATAGGGAAGGGTTTAGACATACCGGTAGGCTATACGAAGCAGGAAGCCATAATCAACCGTCTCCTCCATGCATGGTCTTTCGTTCGTCCGCACAGGGGCTATCGCACATGACGACGATAAATCCACGCATATGGCGTTGATCCTGGTGCGCCTGATGCCCTCGATTGCTGTCCAGATAGGTTCGCCATGGCAGACGAAATCTGAGGGAAGCCTTGTAGCCAGCCACCTAATAATGCAGTCTCGGGTTCATCAACTACAACTGGTCGCCACTCCACACTAAATCTGAGGGAAAGCCACCTAATAAAGCATCCTCAGGTCTTATCAACTCCAGCTCTTCATATTAATAGTATTGAATCATACCAGGTACTACGAAAATACGTTGTATACGACGAAACGACGCACCAAAAAAGGGGGAGATTCTCGACCTTTCAATAAAGCTCTCCCATCACGTTATGTCACGACTGCTCTCTTGTGAGCCTCAATAACGTGTCCACCAAACAAAATAATTTTCAAGGAGGATGCAAACCAACGAACAACTGGGTTCCCCCCCCCTATGTTTTGTTGCAATATCGAAAAAGCGGTAACGTCAGCCGTCCACGCATAGTCAACTAACTGAGCGTTTATGTTCGGATCGTCCGCAACAAGACCATTATCACATCTCGGTTACACCCAAGTGGTGGGGGCACGTATACTCAAGTATGTGAAAACCTGGTACCTGGTATTGTACGTGGGACTTAAATCTTCCCTTATTTACCTGAATGTATGGTATATGTTTTCATTTTGTCCCATAGCACCGGATCTCCTTAACAGGATGTAAAGCAGCCTCAGATTCCAAACTGCTGCAGATCAGTACCACTCTATTGCTGCGTATGGTAAAGCGACACTCGCCTCGGCTAAGGCTGCCGCAACTCCGCCATGGTCATGGGTCACTCCCCGCCCTAGCTTCTCGACGAGCTGCTCCTCCGTGGCACCCCCCATGCTCTCCACCATACCGAGCAGTCGATCTGGAAAATAAAAACAAGGCCAACAAGGTGAACGAGGCCAACAAGGCCAACAACAAGCAGGGCCAACAGTAGTAGCAAGGCCAACACCATTAGCAAGGCCAACAAGGCCAACCACGTCAACAACGCCGACACCTCGTATCACAGCGTCACAGCTCTACAAAAACGAAACCGAGCGTGCGATTTTCTTCAGTCTGTTTGTTGCCGTTTTACTCATTTCTATTGGGCTCTAAATGACGTTGTCCGAATGATGCGATAGACTGCATTGTGACTACGAAATGTTACCAGATACCAGTGCATTTTTGCGGGGGCTTTGGCCGAGAAAATCGATTACAACAACAGCAGCAACACATGAGCGACAGCATCAACAACAGCAGCAACACATGAGCGACAACATCAAGAACTACAGCAACTGCATGACAGGCGAGGCGAGGACAGCGTTTCGCTTCTACTGTGGATATTGCTGCGGGTACTGCGAGCGGTGTGGGGTGGGACTGATGTTGACGCCGCTGCATCGGGCACACCCACACATACTCACAGCACTTGCAGCATACCGCTCCAACACCCTCATCCGCGATCGAGAGGTGACTTGGTGTTTTCACGGGTGCTCGATAACTGTTACATCAGTGCTACATCAGCGTCCAATTGGTGTGACATCAGGTTTTTTTCATATTTTAAATACTAACTGTGTTGGTGCATGGTGTTAGTGTCATGGTGTTGGTATCCTTGTCATAATGCAACAGCGAAGTGGTGATCTTCACGGCTATGCCGGTTTCAGCATGCCCCGCTCGGCGTCGGTTCTATCGCGGGGCACCGGACCGTCCGCGCCACCACGACCTTGCCACGGCCGCCTCACACGTCAGCCCTCGGTGTCCCCGGCGAGGGAAAAGGCGCCGACGCCGAACTCGGCGAGCGGGGGGCGGGGGAAGGCGCCCTCCCAGGGACGGCTTGCCCTCTCCCCGTCGTGGCGGAGAAAAGTAACAAGGAAATCGCAGCAGGAATCCGGACCAACGCATCTGTTTGCTGCTGTACGTACTGCGGTACCTCTGTAGCACATGTTGGGTGGGGTATTGGCTAGACGACTTGGTCGGTGGGCGGGTGGTCGGGTGGGTGGGTGGGTGGGCGGGTGGGTCGTTTCGTACGTGGGTGGGTGATTTCGTGACCGCTGCGGGATGTGGTCTTGTTCATTTGGTTGCACAGTATTATTACTGTAGTATTTTGTTTTTCTCCGCTATACCGGCCTACGAACCAACGCATCTACTTGCTGTACGTACTGCTGTAGCACATGGCGGATGGTTTGGTTGGTGAGTGGAAGGCTTGGTCGGTGGGTGTGTCGTGTGGTACGTTGGTGAGTGTTTCGTGCCTGCGGGAGGTGGTCAGTATTTGTTTATTTTTGGTACAGCGGCAAATTGTTTTTCTCCGCAGTACCGGCCGACTCTTGCACGCTTCGGGGGTACGACTAGTTCCTATACAATACGGTGTTGGTAATCCTATAATCTGGTATATCATACGTGTTGGCATTCAAAAACATAATATGCTGTCGGTTTACGGCGTTGATGTAGGGCTGTTCTGGTATTTGCGTTGGTGTCGAGGCCAAAGCACAGTTGAACGCAAAAACCCTTAAAGTAAGAGTTTGACAATCCTTTACAGCAGTTCACCTTCCAAAGTTGCGCCGTCAATCACTCCGCCTTTCTCGCTTCCGCCCTTCTCCCCTTTTCGCCCCCCCACCCCGCTAGAGCTACAACCATCAACGCGACCGCTACCAGCGTGCAGATGTGGCGTGCCACTCTCCCTCTCTGCTGCGGCGCCGCCGTTACGAACAGGGCTTCCTCTATGTTGGAAGGCCGCCTGTCCATAGGGATCCGGTCTTAAAGGGGGTAACGGAACGGTGGAAGCGAAAGGCGACCAGGCTCGAGAAAAGTAACAAGTTTTGTACCTTTTTTGAGGGGAGGTACAAAAACGCGGGTGGGGAGGGGAAGGGATAGGGGGGGGATGCGCGGCGTTGAGTTTTAAAACGTTCAAAAGCGCCGGGATTCTTGCACCTTGACAAAGCGGGAATAAAATCGATCGTCGGTAACTAACAGCAGCAGCAGCAGCAGAGGTGATGCACGGCCGTAGTTGCAGACATTGGAGTTACGATGTAGCAACAGTAGGTATGGTACTTCGAAAGCGCATCGTAAGCAACCGATCGCCGCCAAAGTCATAAACCGCGGCCTTGTCTCGGAACGCAACTCACAGATTGATGCACTCCAGCGCCCTCAAAGTCGCTGCGTTCGGATCTGTTTCTACGCAGCAGCCGATGCCGCGCACACGCCTCCTCCTACTCTTGCCGCCGGAGGAACGCGAAGGCCCGCTCTCTCCCCCCCCCCCCTCCGGCGTGCCGACGATGTCTACCTGTCCGAGCGTGTGCATGCATCGAGGCGCACAACCAACACACGGGATGCGTGTCATGTCAGGTACGAGGAGGAGAAGGAGGAGGAGGAGGAGGAGGAGGAGGAGGAGGAGGAGGAGGAGGAGGAGGAGGAGGAGGAGGAGGGGAGGGGGAGAGGAGGGGCAATCGTAGTGGTTGTAGTGATAATAATATTATTAGCAGATTTCATAGCAGTATACTGGGTACATAGTATCAGTAGTATAAACTAGTGTAGTACATACTACTGTAGTTGAAGACGATTGGTGGTAGTGGTAGTGGCAACAGTGGTCATACTTCAATAATAATATTAACAATGTTAACAGCACTAATATTCTCACTTAGTAGTATTCATAGCATTAGCAGCAGTTGTTGGGGTCTTCATAGTAATGGCAGTAGAGTAGTGTGGTATTAATAGTAGTGGCAGCAGCACTATGTAGTTGCAGTAATATTGATAGTAGCAGTAGTATTAGTAGATAGTACTAATAATATTAGCGTTATCAATAGTATTAATAGTATATTAGTAGTACGGTTCCAATCTTGTTCTCATGATCTTGTTCTCATGCATGGTCCACTGCGGGAACCGTGGTTTTCCGTGCGGTTCACCAAGAGTCAACCGGAGAAAACCGGCATCTAAAAGGACCCCGAACCGATCTGATCCGTACGGACTTGGGACCATGGTTCCGAACCGAACCGAACCGAACCGAACCGAACCGAACCGAACCGAACCGAACCGAACCGAACCGAACCGAACCGAACCGAACCGAACCGAGCCGAACCGAACCGAACCGAACCGAATCGAACCGAACCGAGCCGAACCGAACCGAACCGAACCGAACCGAACCGAACCGAACCGAACCGAACCGAACCGAACCGAATCGAACCGAACCGAACCGAACCGAACCGAAACGAGACGAAACGAACAGTGAGAGTGTACGATTATACCAGGTATTATACATGGCGAGAACGACGGCACGTTTCGGAACCGCGAAAAACCCTGCAATTTGTTCACCAATGGGACTGCTCCGTTAAGTTGTGCTAATCATGTTACTGTGCCGGCCTATACACTATACGTTGTTACTTCCACGGTTTGATTCACCTGGTCATGAAGGCGAATCGACTCCCAAAGCTGCATTGGTAATCGGACTTCAACAACTCCCGTGCCGTCATCTGGCATCATGACATGATAACATAACATAAGAACACACGTGCATATAAGAACATAGTAACAAAATAACATGGGAACATAGAAACATAGGAACATACGAACATACTAACATAAGAACAGCAAGACAACGCGTTAGACTACTGTTTATAGTACCCCGATCTGGGTCACAGATCTTGATCTCTCAGCAAGATCCACCCAAACCAAGATCTGTGTACACTGCGTGTGGAGACGAATGTTGGTTATGACAAGTTCCAAGTTCGGAAAATCCACCAAATGGGGACAAGGTACGTAGTTTTTCTCCAGACATTGTTTCGAGATGGTGCCAAATTCGGCCGCATTTTGCAACCCGCGCACACGAACACACACGCAACAGCAGTAAATTCGCAAATATGCGATATCCTCCTGGGCCACTGCCGAGCAGCTGCCGCTTGGCCCTCGCGCGGTTCGATCGCCACGGTCTGTAGTTGTTGTGGCGCTGCGGCGCGCTTGTGTGTTTTCGCATATTCGAATTCGTACAACCATCCCCCTTAACAATGCCTTCGAACACATTGAACATTTTTGGTAGAATCTGTACCGAGATTCGATTTTACCATATACACTGTTTGAAAATCTCCAATGAACATCTCGGTCTTTTAGGTGGCGAAACGAATCTCAGGAAGATCTACGATCTAGATCGGGGTACCATAAACAGTGGCCTTTCAGCAAATACATTTAGTGAAGTAGCTTGGTCCCGAGTTAGAGCAGCTTAGTACAGTAGACACTTTTGGTGCAGCCGTTAAAAATGCCAATGTACTCGTACTGTAGTGCAGCCGGTTAGTTTATTACAACCGTTTTGGTGCAGCGGTACGTGTAGCGCAGCAGATTAGTGCAGCAGCTGAGTGTAGCAGTTTCAAAGCACAGCAATTTCGTGTAGATTTTCTAAGAGAAATAATAGAATAATACACCATTCTACAGCAGTCGTAAGCCTTTTGGCACTCTACAGGGAAAAACAGTCAGTCCAAGCAAATTGACGGTAACAGCATGGAGCACACGAAGCAAAGCGGGCAGCGAGTCAAATCACGTTCCGAACTACAAATCCAATCAGTTCTACGACATGCACGCCGCGTGGCGTGGGACCGAGCTAAAACTCTCCATCCACTGGAAAACACAAAATCATACCAGTACCAGGGTATAATATTACACCAGGTATCGCACTTCGAAACAAACTGTTAGTCTAACCTACAACACGCCTGGGGCTTGAAAGGGCACACAATAAATACTTCGTATGACCAACCAACATGACGATTGCAGAATATGCCACATCAAGTAACGCGGGCTGCTGAATAGGGCGAGGACAGGTTGAATGCCCGATCCACGGTGCAAGGCCTTTGCTGGGCTCGACGGTGACAAGACTGCACTTCTCTTGTCTGTGTTCTCTTGTCTGTGTCAACAATACAATGGGCTCCAAATGAATTGTAATATGTACTATAGACGCTTGAACATCAGATGAAGTCGCTTAAGTCGAAAATACTTGTCTATCTTTGCAACCTGCGCAAGATTTTTCTGCCGATCGCGCGTGATAGGGGCATTGGTACAACGGGCAATACGACTATTAATAGGACTTTAAGCCTGTAATCGTTCTGCGCACGGAAAGTATAACGAACAGGGTATAACACTGTAGACTATGATAGCTGCCGACGTGTAGTCAAGTAACCTGACGGTTCAGTTTGGAAATGATGGAACTGATCGTCCTTAACGCCTTCACTACTGGAAAAGCTTTTTTTTTACAAAATTACTTCAAGTTAGTGTAGGGAGGGATTGTTGGGGCTCTAAAGGGATTATGACATGTAATCCGCATTGAGGCATCTATATAGTGGGTGATATCACATCATACGTACGTGTCGCTTATATGACGTGTGACCATCGATACCGATTGTTACTACTATCACTACTACCATTACTACCAGCAGTACCGAAAAAACATCACCCCAACATACGTAGTAAGACTGGGTTGCGCACACGAGCAGAACATGAAGCAAAAGGGCCTCCAGACTGCCATGCCAAACGTGTTTTTTCCCCCTTCCACCCGCCGGCGTTCTTCGATTGAGTCAGTGGGGAGGGAGAAGAGAATAGTAGCAGGTACTCAGTCATTTTCAGCTTCAAGTACTCCGGATACTGGCAGGTACTCATTACTTTTCAGATTTACGAGGTGCTGGCAGGTACCCAGTCATTTTCACCTTAACCCCTTTACAACTGGAAACCCGTTTTTGGGGACAAAATTACTTGGATTAGTATAGGGAGGGTCGGGGGCTCTAAAGGGGTTAAAAGTACTCGAGGTATCGGCAGGTACTCAGTCATGTTCAGCTTTGTCTACTCCAGCCACTAGTGTCTTGTATCATTCAACATGACTGGCAGTGGGGAGTCATTGCGTGAGTACCAATGACTGGTATTGGTACTCTGGCGACCTTTGGTCACAATACTTGTGTTCGTATCAGCAGTACATAGATGGGTGGAAAATACCACTTTAATGTGAAGAACACACAGCACTACTAGTGACTACTAGTGACTACTAGTGACTACTAGTGACTACTAGTGACCCTCGACCTACGAAACGGTAAGGCGCCCTCAAAAGTCAAGAGACCGACTGGTACCCGAGGGTCGTGCGCGGACGCCGAACAAAACGGTAACGACTAAGGATGCATATTTCCCCGCCTGGAGACTGAAAATGTCCCGGGAAATATGCTTGTCCAGCTTTAGCGGGCATAGCAGTCGAAACATGCTAGTAACATACTATTAATAGTAACAAACTAGTAACATACCAGCAACATAGTAGTGCGGCCAAAGTGCATCCGTTGGACGTGAGGAGGTTTGCGTCGCCGGCGAATGCCCCTTCGGGCGCACGTGCCCGAGTACAACAACATCCTACGTGGCAACGACACAACAAGAAAATCTCGGAGATAATATAAAACCTTCGCCTATAGATATATATATACTTCACCAGAACCGAACAGGCAAACTACATTGCCACAACGCCTCCACAGGCTGGCGCGGTGGTGAGCGTGTGCCGCAAACAACGATGCCTGCATGCGGCGGCTTGGCCGCAGAGTAGTCTGACTGTACTGCCCTGTTCGTTGTTAACCCTATATCCCGTAAAACGTTGTTGTGGTTGAGCAGGTTGGAAAACCTAAGAAATCGGTGTAGTTTAGCACGTGCACGTGAGTCCAAAAGGCTGTGTCCGCGTCTATAGATATGGAACATCATTACATATCATATCATATGACATACTTGTAATTTCCAATATATATGGGACGCATGCATCTTCATTAAATAACGCTAAATATCAATACAGTAATCAACCTACCAGGTACAAGACAAGCAATAAATAGCATAAAAGCCATTAATAAACCATTGAAAAAAATAATACCTTCCATTATTGGAGTTGCAGGATCTTGAAAACCCACTTGCCATGGGTGCGAAGCATCCATACTCCCAACGGAACAGTAATACGAGGTAATACGAGGAAAAGAAACGACTAAAGTTATTTTAATGATATTTTTATGTAATAATTTCATGATATGAGCACAATTAACCCCCCCCAATCTTTAATGACAGCCACCTTTATATTTTTATCTTCCTTATGTAGATCACACCAACACCTGACGACAACAACGCAGTTTGGTTGGGTTGGGTTGGGTTGGATTGGGTGCGGCAGCACGGGTGGTGTGTGTGAGTGTGTGTGTTGGGGGGGGGGGGGGGCGACGCATTAATGCTTATGCACCCGCGCGAGGCGCAACGCGTTCACTGCCATCGTATCGTTGAGGCCCAAGCTCAAATGACTGACCCCATTGCCTGCCGCCATTGGTCGCCGCGATCCACCAACGGCACGTCCCGATCGCTGCCAGCGTCCATCCGGGGACGCAATACATAGGTGTGAGGAGAGAGACGGGTACCAAGTATAGTAATGGTCCCTCTGTAATGCCGGTTGGTTAGTGCCGGTTGCCGTCATAGTGCCTGTAAAATCGCTTGGCATAGATGGGATTCCGCGTAAATAGCACTACGCGGAGCAGTGCCGGTTTCCGTTATAGTAGTACCGGTACTTCCGGCTGGCATATACCGGCCCCATACAGGGACCAACTACTCTACCTGGCTAGACTACCGTAATATCCTCTGCAAACTCGCCCTGGGGCGAGCGTTGGTTTTTCAATGAAACGTTGTCCCCGGGGAGAACAAAGAGGTAGGGGGAAGGTCGTCGGTAAAAGAAGCTCCCGGGGAGAAAAAGTCCCGGAGGTTTCTTCCAAAAAAAGATCTCTCAACACAACCGCCACAGACTCGTGTGCAGCTCGCTTCCCCGCCGCCGCGCACCTCGCTGTCAATAACCAGCGATCTCGGGTCTCAACAGGGTCTACGAACAAGCGCATACTTAGTAAGAAGCAAAGCACGGACAACACGCAATATTCATTGCATACAAGTCGCAGCAGGGCGGCATGGAATGCCGCAACTATACTGATGTTTTCCCCCTGCGGTGACATTTTTCGTGCTCTCCCCCGGGGGAGGGCGATTTACATTGATAGTAAAGGTGTGCCCGGGTACACCAAAGAGATAGGGGGGGCTTCCTCAAATAAAAAGTTCAGTCCCCGGGGATAACACAATGTTTGTACCACTTTTTCGGGAATTTGGGGGGGGGGGGGGGGGGGGGGGAACCCAAGGACGAGGGCGTCGACAGAGGACAGTATGATCATTGCAACATAAAAAGCAAAAACAATAAAATATTAACAAGAAAGAAAAAAAAGCAAAAAAGCAAAAAAGCAAAAAAGCAAAAAAAAACTGGAAACAAAGAGGAAGACAGGACAGCACGGCAAAAATGAAAAAGCAAAGCACAGCAACTAGCCAGCAACTAGCAACACATCAGATAACGCCACCCCACCAACATTGGGATCAACAATCATATTGCCTGTAGAGTCACCCTGCTTTAGGAGTAGGTAGGGGCATTGCCGCATGGTTCATCACCCGCACACTGTTAATACACACTACTGTTTCCGACGACAGCAGCAGTGGTGGCAACACCGTCATCATCGCCCCCGTACCGCATACCTGGTACAAAAACGAACAGGCAAATAATTAAGCAAACAAACCCCCAGCAACAAAGGAGACGCCACTTTACACTTTACTGCAAATAGTCTGGTGTGCTGGCTTGCACATTTTGTTTTCTGTCCGCGTTCTCATTGAGGCTGCCATTGCATGGCCAAGTCATCTTGCTATATTTACAATGTGTACCTTTGTCTCTTAGCTTGTGACCACAGAGCTGGTCTCTTTTTTTTTTTTCTCACACTTTTACATTCCAGCTTCTGGACAAGCCGCGGTCACAGGTGCCGTCTCTTCTCCCCCCCAGTACTTGCCTTCAATTTTTATCGCGCACAGGGTTCATCAATCCCACTGCTCGTCGATTTTTTATCGAGTGTTGCTAACTCGCGCTCTCGCGCTTTCCGCAAGCAAATTTCTGCACAAGAAAAAGGCTCAACGAATTTATACGAGTATGCACTCGGAGGGGCTCGAACTCACGAAACTGACCTATACTAGGCTCGAGGATAACCTGATACGCCACAGGGGCGACCAGCATTTCTCTCTATGAGGCATCACCACGCACACTGGTTTGCGCTGCATGTAGATGGGTAAAAATATCGGCTTAACGTGAAAACACACACACACACCACCCAGCCGGCGTCGCAGTGGTCGGGGCAGCACGCTAAGTAAGGCTCCCAATGAAACTACCACTATTAAAACTGAAGGGGTTAGAAGAATTGCTGCCTGGTCTATCCTCTACTTAGCGTATCTTCGACGGCGGTGTCCATACCGACATGATCGCCTCGAAAGTCCCCAAGGGTACCAAAAAGAAAACAGAAACGGCAAAAGTAAGTAAAAGGGAACATAAATAAACAAGCACACCGAGAAAGAGAAAACAGGGATCAAATGGAAAACAGCAACGGCGGTTCAGCGAGAACCCGCATACCGGCGGTGGTACTGAAATATCGGCTGACACCAGGGGGACGGAGAAGGAGATCCAGATGACAAAAACAAAAACAACAACACAACACGGGCTAGTTGCAGTAGCTTGAGGTCACGTAGACAGGTTCTAGCTACTAGTCGGCCTTGTGCCTTGCTACCATGTTTGCCGTGTCCTTGCTTTTTCAACAGCGGTTTCCCTACTCCCGCCACCCCCGCTTTGGCTTCTTGCGTCACGCATCAAGGCTGCGCGTTACCCCGACCCCTTCTTTTTCTCCTCCACGTGCCACCTGGCCATGAACCTATCGGCTGTTTCGAAGATCCCCCGGTACCACTTGCCGGCCTTCTTTGCTGAAACGGTGCGCAGGCGACAGACCAGGCCGCACTTCTCCTTCTCCTACTCCTATTCCTATTTCTGCGGTAGGGTCATTCGCACCCCATACCATATCATATGGCTGTTGCCCCCCGACGTTGGATGGATGGTTATCTGCTTTGCTGCTAGTTGCTGTCTGTCTGTTGTGCCTTGTTTCCCATTTTTCTCGCTCCGTCCTGTCCCACTCTTTTGCCCCTCTTTTTCACAATTGTGTTCTCCTTTTTGTTCTTTTCAGGGCTTTTCGCGGGTGATGGCTTGACCCACGGTTCGGGTCGGGTCGGGTCGGGCCGGGTTGGGTCAATAGGGTTTGAAATGTCACGGGTCGGGTCGAGTCGGGTCGGGTCGGGTCAAGAGGTTGTAAAAATTCGCCCGGGTCGGGTCAAGATGTTGTGAAAAATCGCGGGTCGGGTCGTGTCGAGATATTTTAAATATCGCGGGTTGCCTTGGGTCACGAGATTATGAATCTGGTGGGTCGAGTTGAGTCGGGTTGGGTCGGGTCAAGAGGTTTTGAAAACTCGCGAAACCTCGGTCGGGTCCCGACCCGCGAGATACGCGTCATCTCACGGGTCAGGCCACTTTGACCTGATAGTCGTTTTGTTCTGACCAGCGAGTAAAACCCGTAGATCTGATAGCGGACCCAATGCATTTAATCCTTGCTATTTCCTATCCGAGGGCCTCTGTGGTTTTGATACCCTTTTTTTATCATATTCACAAGTTCGATATAATTGTTTCAAACACGTCAGCTGTGAGTCCGATCAACCCAAGGGTGGATACTCATCTTTGCAAACTGCGTGATACTCCGGTGTCGCGAGTTTTTATCCTTTGAAAGGTATAAGGATCCCCTGGGGTTGTTTTGTTTGTGTTTTTCAGGTTGAACAGGATAATATTACTTCTTGACCATATTCATACGCCAACTGTGTAAATTCATGCCCAGATCTACCCATACCCATTGCATCCAGATCACCTGTCACTGCGGGGCACAAACACACAGATAAACACACAAATGAAAAACACACAGATAAACACACAGACAAACACATAGATAAACACACAGATAAACACACAGATAAACACACAGATAAACACACAGATAAACACACAGATAACCACACAGATAAACACAGACAAACAAACAGATAAACACACAGATAGATTCAAATATTTTCGAAACGTCAACCCGTGGGTCCGATCCACTGGTCGAACCCGTGGGTCGGGAGAAAGAAACTCGCGCGTCAAGGTGGTTCGATTCGCGACATGACCTGCTCTTGCGGGTCTCTCGAAGCCCGGCGGATCGGGTCGGGTCGGGTCAGGACGTGGCAATAACCTCTCACGGCTCAGATCGGGTTGGGTCGTGAGGGTTCGAAATCTCACGCGTCTGGTCAGGTCGGGTCAAAAGGTCTTGAAAACTCACGGGTCGGGTCGGGTCGGGTCAGAAGGTTATTGATATCTCACGCGTCTTGCCGGGTCACGTGTTTCGACCCGACCCGACCCGACCCAACCCAACCCGCGAGGTTCGACCTGACCCGTGAAAACTCCTGGATTTTTTCTTATTTTTCTTCTTCTTTTCTTGCTTCAGTTTTTTTAGTTTTTGCAAATTGTCTGGTGTGCTCGCTTGCATTTGTTTTTCGCCCGCGTGATCATTGCGGTTGGCATTGCATGGCCAAATCACCTTGCTGCATTTGCAATGTTTATCTCTGTCCCGGGATTTTTGGCAACAGTACGAGTAGTAGCAGACTTCGTCTCTCTAGGAGGCACCGACACGGACACCGGTTGTGCTGGACGTAGATGGGTGGAAACATCTCAGTTTAAGGCGAACACCGCACATATACGCCGGCAGCTGTCGCTTATTCTTTGCATGATAGAGTGTTTACGAAAACATGCTTCGGAAAAATACCTTTCTTGCGCTAAAATAAGTGAAATATCTTCCCATCATGATTTTAGTGTGTTTGCGCTGGAAGTAAACAACAACCTGCAGGCGACGCATGCAAAATTGAGTCAAAATTGAGCGGGGATGTGGGGATGTGCGGCAACAAGGTGAAATACAAAAACGAACGAAGCACAAAAAAAGAGCACAAAAAATAGAGTACGAGTAGCGACGGTAGCCAAGCAACGGCGGAGGCGGCAGAGTGAACCGTAATGTCGCCGCTGCTATCCCACCACAGCAAGCAGCAGCACAGCTAGCGGAAGCACAGCTAGCGGCAGATAGAAGCAACACCCGCTTGAGCAACAGTTATAAGCAGCACCAGCACCGGCACCAGCGCCGGCAACAGCAACAGCTTCTATTTTGGGGTTTTTCAATTTTGAGAGCGGCTTCGTATGATCATCTTCTCGTTGTACTGCTGCTGCTGCTTGCTGCTTGCTGCTGCGCTCAGCGTACGCGGGCCATCGCGTCGGCGCGCTCCGTTCCGCGCATGCCCGGTGCCCGACACCTAGACGCAGCGGCCTCACACCGCGCAGCAACTGCTGCTGCTATCGCGGTGTGGTGGAATTGAAATGATACACGAGCTGTCCTGTTGTCACGGTCTATGATACCAGCATGGAGGTACGAGCACCAGTAAGAGTAGCGATTTCAGAGCGACGCCTTCTCCACGATACCAAGCGGGCGAGAGCGCACCGTCGTAGCAGCGGGCCTCCGGGCGACCCGCTGGCATACCCCAACAGAGTTCATCCACGTCATACTCTAGCTACACCTCTCGAGTCTGTGTGCTCTCAGCTGTTGCTGTGTCGATGCAGCAAGCAGTAGGCAGATGGTGGTGCGTGCCAGGCATGGAAGATGCTCCGTAATTAGTGATTAGAGCTGCGTCGGACGAATGCTCGGTGCGCTGTGGGCCAATGAGAAACAGAGAGACAAAAGGTACGTTTGATCAATTCCTACCTTCGATAAAGTATTTTTTTGCCGTTCTTGGGTGAAAAGTATCGCACATCCTGCCTTCTGGAGAAGTATTTTTTGCACAGAACGTTGTTCGAAAACACTGCAATGTAATCGCACGCACGTACCTCGTAACCCTGCTGCTGTACGACGCACTGGTATGTATGTACGATATGATCAACCGCTGCTGTATGACCCACATCTGATTGACCAATTTGATTCTTCCTCACGTGTACTAAGTACAGTATACAAAACTCCACACCCCGGACGGATCAGCTCACCATAGCTCGAGCTAGCTATTTTCGACGGTAGCTCACCGTTGAGCTACGGGAGCTACATGAGCTGCACATGTTTTCCCGGCTTGAGCCACAGAAGGTAGCTCATCTGCACATGCTTTGGAAGAGTGAGCTATAGCCGATAGCTCATCCGCACATGTTTGCCCAGGATGAGCTACACGAGCTACATGAGCTAGCTCATTTGGCCTTGGATGAGCTATAGGAGCTACATGATCAGCACATGTTTTCAATGCTGGAGCTATAGGCGATAGCTCATCTGCACATGTTTTCAAAGGGTGAGCTATAGTCGATAGCTTATATGTACATGTTTTCAAAGCTTGAGCTAAAGACGATAGCTCATCTGCACATGTTTTCGAGGCCTGAGCTATAGAGGATAGCTCATCTGCACATGTTTTGAGGTCGTGAGCTATAACAGCTACATGAGCTAGCTCATGAGCTGCTGCGTATCCCAGGTACCAGCACATACACACCACACCATGACAACACAAACATCCATACCGGTACATTTTTTATATACGAGATCGGAGCCTTCTCTGTTCTCAATATGCCAGATAGATAGACAGAGTACCGGTGGGTGTGTTTTTCCGGCACAACCATAACCATCAACCGTGCCCATGCACCACCCGACCAAGTAAAACTCAACTCAACTCAATCGAGGCACCTGCCACCCACAACTGCCAACCACAAACAAGAGCTCGCACGCATGCACATACAACACAACACAACACGCCTAGCATGACCTGCCCTCGTTTTGGGCCAACGAGGGGCAGCCGATCTACCCGAACATGGCCCGCGTGGCTCGCGTACTGCTCTTATGCTGGCGTCTTCTGCCGTCCTGGAGAGGGACTGTTGCACGGACGGGCATCTCATGACGGGGGGACTCAGAGCAGCCTGTCTGCGGCCTACGCCGAGATAGTCATGTTCCTCAACCGAAACATCGAATACATTCTCATTGAAGTGCCGGCTCTCTCAACTGAGCAGGCGCTCCAGACGGCACCTCGTCGTCTGTCTAAGTCTCCAACCCGAAGGCGGAGGTGGCCGCCCTTTTTGCGGGCGAGGCGGGGTCTGCGGGCGAAGAGAGCGTTAACGCCGGCTGCGGTGACCCCGCAGGGAAAGGCTCGGGCTAGAAGCCTTGGGGATGAATGGGGGGCAGCGGTAGATATTCTGTGCTGTTGTCATGTATCTGCTTGTTCGTCTCTTTTTTGCTTTTTTTGGGCGATGCACATGATTTTTTTTATCTTTGCGTCTTGTGTTTTTTGTTTATTTGGCACCTTGTGGTAGGCTACGCGAAGCCGTGTTGGAGGGATTGGGATGCACGGATTTCAAATGCTGCTGTGTGTCAATATGGCCGCATTGACTACTGCTGTTATGTGTTCAACGAAGTAAAATGCTAATGCTGTGATATGCGTGGCAAGTACGGTCTTAATAGTGGTAACCCGGCCGGTATGGCGGACAAAAAGGTGCTGTATCATCCTCTGTATGCAATTACTACAATAACAAAATAATAACAGGGCAGTACGGCAGTACAGCAGTACGTACGGTAGTATAGATATCATCCTCTGCATGTAAGTACAAAAAAAAACAAGGTAATAACAGGGCAGCAGCACGGCAGGGCAGCAGTACGTACGGTAGCAAGGACAGAGGAGTGCAGCAGTGGGGACGGTGGTACTCCCAAGCACCAGTGGGAGGCCGGTATTTTAGAAAAAAAAAATGGTTCATCTCCCACAGGACGAAAAAAGACTCCCACGTACAGAACGGCCCACCCACCCACCACGGACGACGCAGTGCACCCTACACCCATACCTTTACTACATACAGCAGTACAGCAGTGCAGCAGTACGTACAGCAGTACGCCTGGTACGCAGGGAGCAGTTAGTTGGTTGTTTCATGAGCACCTTGTATGAAACAGGAAACAGACGGGGAGGGGTTCATTTTTGACGATACTCGGCCATCTCGGGGAGCGAGCGAGCCGCCATCTACCACCCACCCACCACCCACCATCCACCCACGGACCTACCCAGCACAGCAGTACAGCAATGCAGCAGTACGTATAGCAATACACCTGACAGGTGAGCAGCAGCCGATTCGTTGGTTACAATGCTCTCGGGCTGGGCGGGATTTGCAATTGTTTATTATTTATCGCCACGCCGGGGGCCAAGCGAAAAGCGCTCGCGTTGCCGATTCTGCGCACGGCGAGCGGCGACGGCTGGACGCTGCTGTGATTGGTCCTGGTGTTGCTGTGCTTGCTGTTGACGCAGGCGCGCTTGTCATCTCGTGTCCATGGCTCAAGTGGCCAATAAGCAATTCGAAAGTTTAATATAGTTGAAGTTCGGAAAAAAACAAAAGCGGGCAGCGACGAAGAAAAAGCGGGGGGGGGGGGGGGCAAGCGAGCCTTCCCCGGGAGGGCGATTTCGACGCTCCCCCCTCGCCGAGGTGGGGCACCGACGCCCGTTCTTTCGCCGGCACGTCGTAGGGATGCTGTGCGGATGGGACGTGGCGGCACCGCGAGGCCGCCGGAGGCCGAGTGGAGCTCGGGAGTCACAGCTTTTTGGGGGGGGTGTTATAACCAAGGTATTTCCAAAGATCTGAAAAAACGCCACTACCACGACGTTAGCTTATTATATACTTCGAAGTAATAAGGATACCAAGTATTAATATCGGCTACAGTATACCAGGTATACCTTTTTTGACGTTGAAAGGGAGTGCGATACTGTCGCAGGTACCGACGTTGAAGTCTCGCCTGGATGGTGAGCTGTATAACCTATATTCGCACTCGTCCCGGAGGCCAGGCTTGTTCATCTACACATCTAAGCACCTGCATGTTTTGCCCTGAAAGCTACAATGAGCAACGTTCATGAGGTGAGCAATAGGGAATAGCTCATCTGCACATGATTTGAACGCTTGAGCTATAGAGCATAGCTCACCTGTACCTGTTTTGCCGGCTTGAGCTATAGACGGTAGCTCATCTGCACATGTTTTCCCGACTTGAGCTATAGACGGTAGCTCACCTGCACAAACTTTCAAAGCTTGAGTTATACAGGATAGCTCATCCGCACATATTTCACCAAGGTGAGCTTTAAGAGCTATATGAGCTAGCTCATTCGTCCCGGAATGAGCTATACGAGCTACATGAGCTGCACACGCTTCCCCGGCTTGAACTATAGGCGAATAGCTCATCTGCACATGTTTTGGAAGGGTGATCTATTATCGATAGCTCATATGCACATGTTTTGAGCGCGTGAGCTATACACGATGGATGAGCTAACTCATGAGCTGTCCGGGGTGTGCAAAACGCTCACCAGGTGCCAACTTGTTCCTGGTATTATATTTCATCGTATCGCTGTGCTGCCCATGGAAATATCATACTATGTTCGCGTTGACTGCTGTGTGCGGGGAATGAGATGGCAGCGTACACTGCGCTCAACGCTCAACAGCGTGTGCTTTCTCTCGTGTGCCATGCATCATGCATTACTAATATGGTGTCATGCCCGTGCGCATGACGCATGATAGATACGGCACGAAGGTCCAGGGTCCAGTGGTACAGGGTGCAGCTCTATTTCGTACTGGTGATACCAACATTAATATAGTCTAATAGAAGTAGCACCGTAATTAGTGTATTATTGATAGTCTAATAATAACGCTGTTATTCGATTAATATTTGCGACAACCCTGAGATCAACCCTGAGATCATAGATAACCCCATCCCAATCACCAACTCACCAACTGCCAGAGAACCAGATTCTCCGTTTACACCACCACCTCCGCTGCCACCACCACCAGCACCGCAGCCGCCGTCTGTACTACTATCAGCTCCTCCCTTATCGAGATCCAGAAGCGATCTTGAGCGAAACCTGTGCACTACCACACCCAAAAGTCTCAAGCCTCGGACCGGACGCGGCGGCCTGCCGAACAGAAACTCGCCATCGTCGTCTGTGGGCATTGACAGCACGTCACGCGCGAACAGTCTCCACCGCACCTCCATGCCGATGCCCTGCCCTGCCTTGCCAGGCTTGGATATGTTTGATTTCGTATTCTTCGGGGGGAGAAAAAGTTCAAAGTCCCGTGCTTTAGAGCCCTTCAGTTCTTGTTAAACTCCTGACCCGATCGTTTCGCAGTTTTTCGCCGTTTTCGCCGCGCGGCGAAGAAACGAGGTCCGACTCTTCGGAGTAAAAACCTGCTCATAATTTGCAGCCCCGCTGCCGACATTAGCCAGCGTGCTCACGGGATGGGCCAAAAGGACTCAGTGCTCAGTCCTTGATCTCCGTCTGCAACTGGAGTGTAATTCTCGCTTGCGAATGGCGGAGCCGGCTTCGTCATCGTCGTCGTCGTCGTCGTCGTCGTCGTCGTCGTCGTCTCGTACGGCAGTTCGGATGTCCGTCGCCTTCATGATGAGTAGCACTGACGAACAACCACCTTCGTACGAGGTCGCTGAGCAGCTTGCCACGACAACAGCTTCCACAAGCGGTGCAGCGCAGCAAGTCGATGCTCCCCGACGGACCAGCGCCGTCTACCCCGCCAGCTCAGGATCACTGTCTCTCGGCGCCTCCTCTTCTTCCGCAGCCGCCGCTGCTGCTGTCGACGTTTCCGACGGCGATGTCGTCTCTATCCCGACGACGTCCCGAGAGGCACTACAGACACCTCAGAATGCCCCGGTATCCCGGGATGGTTCTGATCTACCACTTCGCTCACACCACTATTGGCCGCCAGAAAGCTTCCAGCTCTCAGAGGGGCGCATGCAACACGACCTGGGGGACACCGCCGTCGGACGTGCACCGGCAAACCGGCGGGTGCGTTTCGCGTGGGAGCCGCTCGCGGGAGCAGAGGAAGGCGACAGCAACGATGGCCACTATACGAACGAATACGCGGGCGGCGATTCGTCGTCATCGCCGGCAGCGGCCTACTCGCTGTTGCCCTCGGACGGCAGCATTCCCGGAACCAGCGGCTCATCTCACGATACCCTAGGCCCTACCCGCCAGGGGTGCAAGCACTTCGGGACGAAACGCTTCAGAGGTTCTGATAGCCACTGTGGTGTCAACGAGCAAGACCGCGAGGCCAAGCGGGTCGGCAGCCCGTACCGACTCATCAGACGAATCCCCTCCACCCCAGTGAGTCATGGAGAACGACTTCCTCCGGCGTTACCTCGACGCCCGCGCCTTCCCATCCCGATAAACTCGGAGTCCGCGGCGGGCGCAGGGAGCGATATGGGGACGGCACCGTCCGATGCCAACGACGCCTTTCGACGAACATGGGCTACCGGCTCTACTGCTGGTATGGAAGGGCCAACTAGGGGTCGAGCATGGATGCAAGAGGTTGGCAGAAGGCATTGTTATCCTGCTGGAGGTAGTGGCCGTGGCAGCCGGGGTGACCGCTCGAGCTGGGAGAGTCTCGCGGCAGCGAATGCACGTGACCACCGCGCAGGAAGTCGTCCGCGGCAACTACATTTTCCGAGCGGTGCTGCCGCGGCCGGCGGGGCTGCCGCGTCCTCTTCTCGCCACGAGCGGCAAGATGAGGTATACGCGAGCGCCAGCAGCAGCAGCAGCAGCAGCAGCAGCAGCAGCAGCAGCAGCATCGCGGTTAACACGAGGACGACGCATGACAGCCTGAAGGCGCAACGGCTTAACATCGGACATATCGACTCTTTGACGAACGGCGTGAACAGTCTGGGGGTTATTTCGCCCGGAACCCCTGCTACGAACGGTGCTCGACAGTTGGGCAAGACGACCTCGAGGAGGGAGCACGTGTGGCGAAGACAGACAAGGGCGAGGTCCATCAATGACACGGTACTAGCGGAGACATTCCGGCCGGCATCAGCTCTTTCGGACGGGGCGAGTAACAACAACTTGTATAATAGCATCGGTGCTGACGGCGTTAACAGTGAAATAAACAACGCCGCCGCCGGTCACCGCGCTCGAGATGCTTTGGAGACGAGGAATGTCGAGATGCGGGCGACCGCTCTAAACTACGGGACCGGCCTGTCGAAGAGGCGCAGGGGCGTCTTGCCTTCAAGGGACACTGCGTCAACTAGGTATGCAGGATATACGGATGAATTAGAAATAACGCCTGACCGATTTTTCATGTTTCTTTGGGAGCGTTACTAAGAGAAGGGGAATCCCGCTGGCATTGACAGCAGCGCCTAAGCGGTGCGTTCTTGTTGTCGTAGTAACCGCGTAGAGTCATTATCATTCTGTTGCTAAGGTATGACCTCCGACTTAACACTGTACTCATCGCTAGGGACAGGTGACCATTGATGTTCACCCTGACAACATCATACATAGGACGAACGAGCGGCAGGTGTATCACGCAGCTTGCAAAGATGAGTATCGACCCCAAAGCTATCGAACTCACAGCTGGCGTGTTTATAATATTTTCACAATATGAGAAGTTGAGCCTCGCCGCGAGATTGAAGTCGATATTTCTTACCGGTGGGCGCCTTCTGTGCAGCACAATCTACGAACTTTTGTTTTTTCGTTTTGTTCAATGGACCGATCCCTCGCTATTAGCAGACCGTGTACACACCGAAACAATTGAACCCTTACTCTGCGTACGCAACCAGCGTCGCAACCTGCACCCTACGTATACATGTGCGAAGCATACATGGCCTTCACAATTGCTCACTGAATATATACAAATATGCACGAGGTACATAGCTTCGTGGTACATACGATCGTCGCGCGGAAAGATGTAAGGCCTAGCACTACGCATACCGTGCGATTTGTTTTACGGTTGCCTCGTTGGAGCTATGGAGCCTAGAGCCCAGCAATACAAGTGCTGCCATCCTCGGCGAGTTCTACTTTTTTCGTCGAGCGTTGAGCGTTGAGCCAAGTGCTGTAGTGCTGTTGTGGTGCTGTTGTAGTGCTGTTGTGGTACTGTTTTAGTGCTGCGTAGTGCTGTAGTGCTGCTGCAGTGCTGTTGTAGCGCTGTTGTAGTGCTTCTGTAGTGCTGTTGTATTGCTTCTGTAGTGGTGTTGTAGTGGTGTTGTTGTACGGTACCTCCGGCAGTAGTGGACTGTTGTTGTAGAGCCCCTTCGGCCTTCGTGATATATACGCTGAAGTGGCCACTCGTTTGGGCTAGTCGGCGTTGCTCGCACGGTTTACTTGCGCGGTGGCTGGTTACTTTTCCTGTCGAACTTGCAACACCCCCGAGATTCAAGCCAACCACATCCTCAACGGGAACCTTGTACCTGCTATACACTCGTACGAAGTACACAGTACAAGCAGCAGTAGTAGTGGCAGTAGTTTGCAGCAGTAGTAGTAGTAGTAGCAGTAGTAGTAGTAGCAGTAGTAGCAGTAGTAGTAGTAGCAGTAGTAGCAGTAGTAGCAGTAGTAGTAGTAGTAGTGTATCGAGCAGAGGTGTCGGCCGGTCCTCCACCCTCCTTTATAGTGCCCTCTTGCCCGCTCGTTCACAGCATAGAATGTTGTGTTCTTCGTTACCTTCTGGTAAACATCTCTGGTGCGCTGTGATGTGCACGAACAGCTCATACCGACATCGCACGTGTCGCTCCTCCCATCGCAGGGCGCCAACGGAATCGGCCGCCGTTCTTCGAGTTGTCCCCACCGTCTCCTCTGAAGTTAGGAAATAAGCGCCTTGATTTAGGATACTATAAAAAACAAAATGCACCCCAGCTATGATATCGAACATTTCGTCGAAACTCGTCTTTGCAAGCTGTGGGTGTTACTCCCGGTCGCGCGTATTACTGGGTGTGTGTCCTCATTTAGGATATAGGTAGGCGACTTCCCTTAGAACTATAGTGGCTTGTGCCAGGGTCAGCAGGGTGATGTTTATCAATCTGTGCACGGAAACTATAAAACCCGTTTTTGAGGGGGACAAAGTCTGACGGCTGTGGAATGCATCTATTTATCATGTAGATCCTGTAAGTCGTATAACCGGTGAGGGGAGGGGAGGGGAGCGTACTCATTTGTTGCTTTTGCCTTAGCCATTTGGCCATTGGGGGGGGGCATGTTGAGGGGGGGCGTACTCATTTGTTGCTTGCCGTAGTTATTTTACCATTGACCACGCATCCCTTTCGAGACGGAGTACCGTTCCTACTCCTAATAGAGGTACCTCCAACATTTGGGCGCTCATTTACGCTTTTTCCATATATTACATAGAAACTGTTTGCTTATCCTATCCCAGTCCTGTTTCGCCGTCTGTGGCCACCATCTATCTCCTAGGATTGACCATTGGGGAGGGGGGGGTATTGGACTATCTAAATATATTCCACCCCCCTCCCTTTGTCCGATACCGCTTCCCTCTATTATACCATCAAGGGTATTTAATGTCTGAATTATAATAAAATTGTCACTACCCCCCTATGCATAGTCTAGTTTATATATATATATATATTATTTCGGGAGTTGTCGTCTCGTTTTCTCATGTCTTGAGTATACTGCTGTATATACGAAATAATTAAATTCCACCCCTGTCCTAAAATATGTACGAGTTCATTATATTCCATCTCCCCTTATCCTATCTTACTACCTGGTATGTACGGTACTGGTAACTGGTACTGGTACTGGTACTGGTACTGGTACTGGTACTGGTACTGGTACTGGTACTGGTACTGGTACGTTTTCGAATGCCTTGAATTTAGCACATACCAGGGTACCGAATAATGATTTTTGCACCGCTCTCCTAACCCTGATATTATTCAACAACAACAACAGCAACAACAGCAACAACAACAACAGCAACAACAGCAACAGCAACAACAGCAACAGCAACACCAGCAACAGCAACAACAACAACAACAACAACAACAACAACAACAACAACAACAACAACAACAACAACAACAACAACAACAACAACAACAACAACAACAACAACAACAACAACAACAACAACAACAACAACAACAACGGCCGGTCGCCCCGGTGGTCTATTAATAGTGGTTACCCTCGAATAGTACTAGCGTTGGTCCTTGAGTCGATTCCCGCCGTGGTGAGATTTGGACGTTATTTGCAAAAATGCAAAAAATAAAGGATCAACTCCTGAGAGCGCCTAGCAGCGGAGGTAGGTACTATTCGACGCGAGTCGACGCGGGAAGAAAATGCTGAATTCTTCTCGCGATAAAAATGAAGGCGTTATCGTACCATAGTGGGGAAGGGGGAGGAGGGCCCGGTATGTGACCTCGGATCTGAGTTACTACTGGGAGGGAGGGAGGGCGAGAGTAGTGCGAAGATATTAAATGGGATGAAAAAAAAACAAAATGGTGATATCTGGCAATGAATGGTGCTTTTTTGTCCGTTTCGACGTGGGAAAATATTGAATGTCTTGAATTGGTAATCGTCGATATTGGCATGAGTTAATTAAATTTGGGGCGTTGTTATTTCTCTGCGTGTCTTGCACTGTTCATGTTGGTAGTACATACCTGGTATCATAAATATGAATGCATTAAATTTCGAACCCCCGTTTGTACGTTTTTACTGTGGTCTTACAATCACATCAGGTACGAGGTATCATTTAATGAGTTTCTTCATCGGCTACGGTGGGGGGGATGTGAGTACATCTTGATACACCTTAATACACACATACATGTTAATACCCCCATTTTTTTTTCATTGCCGGATTTGAGCTATCATACCATACCATATCATATCATATCATATGATATAATATTATATCATATCATATCATATCATATCATATCATATTATATCATATCATATCATATCATATCATATCATATCATATCATATCATATCATATCATATCATACCATACTACCATACTACCATACTCGCACGAGTGGCTCTGTATGACAAAGGTACTGCTTGAGGCGATTTGTTTGGCGCAGCGCAGAATACAATTCCATTGCAGACTGACGTCGTCAATTTAAAACATCAAGAAGAAAAACCTTAACATCGCAAAGGAACAGAGGGGTTACCTGCGCGGCGCGAGTGACCCCGAGTCACTGCAAAAAAAAAGACCCCAAACAACATGAATAACCCCGCCCCTTATCGTACGTAGTAGCCCGGCTGACCTTTCCAACTGTGGAACTATGGGTTATTGTAGCATGATGATATTATTAGTATTATTACCATTAGTGCTATTAGTAGTATTAGTATGGTATATTATTTGTAGTATTAGCGCATAGAAATGTTGGTCCGTCGGGTTGCGCGAAACGGATGTTCATCGGAGTCATGTTTCGGGTGATGATGGATGATGGATGATGATGATGATGTTGATGTTGATGTTGATGATATACAGCTCTCTACTCACGTTAGGAGCCCATAAAATTCTTAGAATATGCCGCACCCCCGTAGCGTGGGATGTCTCTACAGTGCCTCATTTTTCGCAGAAACGTCTCTAAACGACGGGGCTCCTAACCTATTAAACTACCATACCACAACACCAGGATACCACTACCAGGTACTACCCAACATCGTTGGAGTACCGTGTACCGAGCTTGGTTTTGCGATATGTTTCGTTATACACCTACTGTAGCCCATGGGATTGCGTGTCGGGTTCTTCATTTTCTGTTTCCTCGAAAGTCGGTGTGGGGCTCCTCAAGCCTCTCAAGCCAGGAGTATAAGACTTCAAGGTGTTACCCTTTTACCGCAGCAGGCGTTGTTCACTCTCCCTTGGCCGAGCCTTCCAACCCCTGCTGACCTCCGATGACATCTTCTAACCCCGACTAACCCTCGTTGACACTTTCCAACCCCCGCGGACTCCCGTCGGCATGTTCTGACTCCCGTTGACACCTTCAAACCCCTGCATACCACCGTTGGCATCTTCTAATCCCCCCTAGACCCCGAATTGCCCGAAACGTTCAATTTTTTCTCCCCAGTGTTGGCGGGGAACAGGTTCCATTTCCTCTTTACTCAAGAGCTCCGCCTAGCACGCGATCTACACCATCACCGACATTACCAATGGAAACATCAGCAGCGGCCACGCCGCCATCTCTGTCCCACGCCCACGCTCCCCAAACCAGACGCGCAAGCCGCGCAGGATCAACCGCCTTGCCCCCAGCTAGCACCGCCCTCCAGCGCCGCCGAATGGCCCGTGCTCGCGGTAGCAGCCGCAAGAAAAATGAATCTTCTGGAGGCATTTGCGCGGAAAAGACCGGAGAGGGGAAGGTCTCGTGCCCCACATCCTCCTCCGCTGGCGTAAACCACGCCGCGTCCCCGCTTAGCAAGGTGCTGCCTAACGGCGGGCAAGGGGGGGCGCCTGGATACGACGCCGCGGTTGGGTGCGATGTGGATTGTGCGAGGGGTGACGAGGTGGAAACGGCGGTGGTGTCGGCAGCGATGTCGGTGGAGGTGTCGGCAGGTGTCGGCGCAGGGGATATAGACGACGATAGCAGTGATGGAGGGGCTGCCCATGAGGAGATATCGGCGTGGCTGCACAGCACTGAAGACTGGTGGATCTCATGAGAGTTAGATGGGAAACCTAGAGATAACGGCGTCGCTTTCCAGCACATAAGGCAGGCGGTCCTCCTGAGGTTGAGCTGGCTATAGATGTCGGCGTGGCTTCACGGCAGCGATTACTGTTAATGGTGGACCTCGTGAGTGTTGAGTGGGCCGGGCCGCGATACTAGGCCATACCTGCCGGTGTCGGGTGAGAATACTGGTGCACCTCCTGAGGATTGGATGGGCCACCTGGATAAATAGGCACGGCTTCACAGCACTGAAGGTGGGACTTGATGAGTGTTGGATGCGGAAACCAGTGTACTTTCTCGAAATGTTGATGGGAAGGACGGTGCACGTCACGAGAGTTGGATGGGCCGCCTCGACACATCAGCGTGGCAATACAACGCGGGGTGAGAGGGAATGGTGCAGCTCATAATGAGGGTTGCTTGGGCCACCTAGAGATATCGTCTTTGCTGCGCAGCACCGAAGACTGGACCTGGTAAGTGTTGAAGGTGTGCTTCATAAGCGTTGGATGGGAAGGGCGGTGGACGTCACTAGTTCTAGTTGGGCGGCGTCATGAGATGTTTTGCATGGCTGGACAGCATATCTAACTGTGGGCTTGACGAATGTTGGTGGGTCGCGTGAGGTATCGGCGCTGGGTACGCAGCACGGAAGACAGGTGAACCTGATGATTGCTGGATGGAAACAATGGTCTACTTCATGACTGTTGGATGGGTCGCCAGGAGATACTGCCGTTGCTGCGCCGCACCGAAGGCTGGGCCGCATCCCCGCACCCGCTGTATAGCTCTGTCTACTGCTTTGGTGGGCGCCATTGCAGAGAAACGAAGTCGTATTGGGGTGCATCTATAGTAAAGGGGATGCTGTACTGCTGTAGTGTCCGTCTCTTTCGTGGCGGCGCAGGATTCTTTTCAGGCACTTCAATAGGAGCTAATGTACTTCAACAGGGACTAGATTACTTCAATAGCAACGTTTAGTGCTTCAACGGCAACTATTGAAGTATCAATAGAATCGATTTCGATAGCAGTTACTGATACTCTTCTGTAGTATATACTTCGAAGTATTGTACTTCAATAGGTATCACTTCATTAACAGCTAATTCAGTAGGCAGCACTCCAATAGGAGCCACGGTAACGCATTTGCATTGACGTTAATAAGCCACTCTTATTGTGCAAGCGCACTCCCGATCGCTGAGCCGACGCTGTTGTGGCCGTTCTTCTGCGCCGCAAACGTCGCAAGTTAGAGGGAGGGGAAGCCGAACCAGAAAAGAAAAGCAATAAATCCTCTTGTGGGATCATTCTTGTTTTGTTCGTCCGGCCGATGACGCCGCTTATTGAGGTATCCCCGGGCAATCCGCTGGGCTACTCGTGAAAGGGTAACCTTGGTTACTCTTTGGCCCATGCAAAGTACGTATACTAACATCCCGCCTAGAGGAAGATCGGGCGAAGATCGCGGTTAGATTGACAAGCACTTTTATCGTTTACCATTTTACAACTTTCGATTTTACTACGTGCTAGTTGTACGGATCGCATAGTCGAAACGCTCGGGTTGTTTCTTCTCCTGGCTTGGGTGCTCTCTGTGAGCCTAAGTTATTCCTCCTTGGGCACTTGAGTCGCTTCTCTTGGGCACTTGACTTGCCTCTCTTGGGGCAAGGGCAAACGAACAGCACTTGTCATAGCACGCGTGTGTACCAGCGTCCTCGCTCTTGTTATGGGCGCTCTGCGTTTTGCTGCTGTAGAACCTGGTGCCTTGGTAGCAGTTGCGGCTGTACTGTTAGGAAGAAAACGAAAGAGCAGGCCACACACTTCATGGTCCACGAAAACACTTTGTTTTCTTCTGTCGATAGGGCTAGATTCCCGCTACTCAAAAGTCCTGCAAAAGTCATGCCGAGTATTTAATGCCCTCGGTGAACCGTTAACCCCGCTTGTAGGCGCGGTTGGTACATCGAGGTTTTCAAAGCGAGAGAGGGAGGGGGGAGGGAGGGGTCGGAGTTGGGGGCCGGGGGGGGGGGGTCGGTGAAGTGTTTATAACGGTTGCAGGCGCAGTCCTCAACGATACACATGGAGTTGCTTTTAGTGGGGAGGAGGGATGGGGGGGTGATGTGGTTACGCTGTTGGCCTGAAACAGGCAATGTGTGACTAGGATTGCAAGGGGTGTGAGACTTGGGCATCCACCTTGGAGTGAGAAAATTGACATGACGCTGTGCTGCTAACTTGCAGGTAACGCGAACAGTTTTTGTTCGCTATGATACTTGTGTACGATAGTCCCTCTATAGTGCCGGTTGAGTTGCCCGCAATAGTGCCTGTGAAATCACTTAGCACATATGGGAGAAACCAGTAGTGGCAGTATGCGGAGTAGTAGTAGTGCCGGTTTCCGCTATAGGGCCGATATTTCTCTCTATAGTACATCTACCGGCGCTGTAGAGAGAGCACTAACTGTACGTATCAGCCGCGGGAGTTGTTTTCTGCTGGGGACGACGATGCTCTCTTCTGCCGGAAACGAGCTGCCGTACCCTATGTGATGATGCGATTTGATTACAATAGTATGCGATTTGATTACAATAGTATGCGATTTGATTACAATAGTACGCGATCTGATACTACACCGATGTGATATCTATGATATTGTATGATGCGATAACATATTTGATTTGAGGGGCCTTTCGGCGTCCCGATACACACCGCCATGAGACTGTCCATGAGACTGTTCATGAGACTGTTCATTCATGAGGTTGTATGAGCGAAGTACAGAGCGTAGCGTATACTTTTAATAGCAGAAAAGGGGGGCACCCCCCTTCCTACCGTAGCCCCGGTCGGTCTCAACGAATGAACGGGCCGCGACTTAGAACGAGAATGCGGAGACCAATCGGCAAAATTCTGCCGGTTATACTTCCGCGCTGAAACGAAAAAAAGCCATACCCTCACGGCCAAACGCCGTACCTGGTATCTAGTATATACACTATAGAAATATGTAAAACATTCGGGAGGAGAGGTGGGCTGGTGCTTGGACGGAGGTAGGCGGGGGGGGGGAGTTGCTGGGGGGGGAGGGGGGAGGAGGGGAGCGGAGGGGAGGGGGGGGGGTGGGGTGGGGGAGGAGAGGCGGAGAGTGCCTGCTACCACCACAGCACGTAGTGGTGGTGGTACTAGAAGGTGCGACTGCTTTACTTGGAGGGTTGGGGCCATCGCCACTGGCAACAGCACACCTTTAGCAAGATATGACAACATGTACAATTTTCATTTTTTGGCGCATCCTGCGGCGGGTGGCACTCGCTGTAAGATATCACCCTATTTGATGGCTAGAAGCTATCACGGAGATACATGATACGTTGTTAACAGGGGTAAATGCCTATCATGTTGCGAGAAATTCACCGAAAATTGCTAATAATTTTCGCAATATCTCGGCCAGAACATCATATATATGCTTTATTTTTTAGCTTTCCGCCGTGACCGCAAGGCCTATGCGAACAATCCAAGCTATCGTTTACCGTTATCGACGAATAATTGACAGAGTTATGACCCCATAGTCTAGGCATTAAATGACCCCTGTGAGCAATGGATCTCCGTAATAGAAGCGTCCAAGTCTCAACACCCGTCATGTTATATGACAGCGCGGTTACCAGGGAGAGCACCGCACAGCCTAGTGTTTTTTTTCTGGTTTCAACTCGAATGAAGACGACCTAAGTAAACATTATGTTGGTCCACGCGTGAGCGCGTGAGTGCTCTTTAATAACCAGCATTTCTGGGCCGTTCGGTATCCGTGGCCTCGGAACCGAGCGGTTACGTAGTCGGCTCGAGTGTCGGTGCAAGCTTACCACGTTTACCAAAGTTCAACTCTTAGGACAGAGCGCGGTCTCTACCACCCCGCGCACAACCAGAACTTGAAGAAAGGTCAGCGAACGGAGACAAGACTATCGACGACAGGCTCGCTTGCTTGCAGAGGGACTTGTCAGTGGATTCCACACTGTGGCCTCGCCCTCTCCTCTCAACTTGACCCCCCTCCCTTCCCTCCACTGCCACCCAACGCCCCCCCCCCCCCCCCCCCCCTCACACCCAATGTTTCCCCAACCCCCCCCCCCCATCCCCTTCTCACCCCCTCCTCCCTCTAACTCCCCCCCCCCCCCCCCTGACCCCCCCCCCGCTCTCCCCACTCAAAGGATTGATTTCCTGCGAATGGTGGTCATATTTTTGCTTGACCCTCGCTTGTCCATACTGAATCATGTAACAACACGCCATTCGTGTTGCAGTTCATAATCCCCTGAATATCTTATGATCGTCCCATGGCAATCCCCTCGTAGCTAGGGGGGGGGGTTCCCCGCCTTGTGACAAAGCCCCCCCCCCCTGGGATCCCGCGCTTTGGGATCCCGCGGCAATTTTTTAGTGTGGGTGCACCAAAAACGTGACATAAATTACCGACGATATCCAACAAATTCGTGACACAAATTATCGACGGCAAGGCGTTTCGTGAATAAAAAACTCCAAACAAAACATGGTATTTTCACGTAACAGAATCTCGAGACAAAACCACGCAGTAGAGCCGTTTCTTCGGTCTTTGGCGTTGGCTTTAACGCGGCCGTGCCTCGGATCTCAGAAGTCATCCGGGGCTCTGGTAGAACCTAATAAAAAGCTACGTCTCTGCCAACGCTAAGAAAGTGAGTACCCTCCGAGGACCTGCTCAATCGGCAGACCTGCAGGGGACATTCTGTGTCTCCGCCCAATACTCTTACAATAGCGTGTCTCCTATTTTTGCCCTCCGACAAGTCCCGTAAACAGCGAACGATTTGACCCGCACCGTTAACAGTTAGTAGTGAAGCTTCTGCAAGATCCTCCTCGCCAGACAGTCTAGAGGCTCCCGAATCTTCGTACGAATTGACCCGAATAATAAATAGTCCTCCTGCAAGATCCTCCTCGCCACACAGAGCCTCCACGAACAAAGCCACCAAAATATCGAAAAAATCTTAGTATCCCCTCCAGCATCGAGCAGGATCGAGATGTCTCCGCAATATCCACCTAAGAATGAGCTCACTCAGTTCGGAACGACCTGGCGCAACCCGCAAAAATCTTATACGTATTTACCGTCAATAAACGTGACCTGGCATGAGCCGTACAATCGTTGTCCCTGTTGCTCGCGAAGCCCTAGATCGCTGCCCAGCCACAGGCGCGTGACAACACGCGAACTCCAAAGCAAAGCCATCGAAAGCTCCAGCCTCAGTATTTTGTTTTCAGCTCCTTCAAGGTTCCCCTCCGGGATGTGGTTGGCTACAAATCCCGGGTGTCGCAAAAGTTGCAAGCGGGGGCATACATGTGTCCCTATGACCTAATACCAGGTCAGGTGTAACGTGTAACACAAGCAAGTTCCAATGGCAATAATGGCAATAATGGCAATAATGGCAATAATAATGGCCATAATGGCAACAATGGCAATTAATTGTGATGGCAATAATGGCAAGAATAAAGTAGTAATGGCAATACAGTGGAGGTCCCTCTATAGTGCGGGTTATATAATGCGCGGGTGCCCGGTATAATGCGGGTGAAATCGCTTGGCACAACTTAGACCCCTCAACAGTGCGGGTGCCGCAACATTTGAGGCACGCCTGTATAGTGCGGGTTTGGTCGCTCTCAGAACCCTTTATTGTGCGGGTCTGACGTCATAACGGTCTAGATGCGCGGTCAAACCCATAGACAAGTTCCCGACATGCATACGACACAAACCTACCCTACCGCATAGCAGCGGGATACCCCTACTGGCCACGAGAAAATCAACAGCAGAGGCACACGATGCCATGTGTAGCAGGCGAACTCTGCCATCTCAGCACCTGCACACCTAAAGCCCCCGACGGTCACCCATGCCGAGGAGGATGCGGCGGCAGACTGCACGGCATATGCGGCGAGGTGGAGAAGAAAGGCGAGAGCGAAATGAATCGCATCTGTCATACGTGCTTGTTTTCTCAACAAACCGCTACGGCTGCCACGGGCAAGCGCAAGGCGCAAGAAGCGGGCTGCATCCCAAAACGCACGAAAGCGGTGGGAGGCAAAAAGGCGGACCGAAGTGCACCGCGCACGAGGTTGAGTCTGGACCAGAAGATGGAGGTGCTCTCAGACCTCCATCAATCGGCTCAGACGTGGGCATCAATCGAGGACCAGAAGGATATCGTCGAGGCGCAGCGGATGGACGAGGCGGATGGCGTGACGGCGGCCTTGAAGGGCTTGTCGGTGGAGAGGTGGGAGTCTTCGGACATCGAGGAGGAGGAGGAGGAGGAGGACGAGGACGGAAACATCGAAGGCGGGCGTGCTGAGCCACCGCCTTGCACGGAACTTTCCAAACACTTCGGCCCTCTAGAACAATACGCGGCAGGGTGTGGTTTGGACGAGTCCAGCTACTTGCGCAAGAGGCACGGATGCTGATGATCGAAGCGCATGCATCGAAGCCATCTCGCTAGACTGATGTCCGGGCGTATTTTGACGCGTAGATCAATGAGTCTCTCAGAGCGTTTTGCTGCACATGGGTTGAAAGAGTCGCTTTGTTTTTCGGGTTTTACTTCTTGTTTTTTTTTTCGTAATAACTTCAAGCCAACCCCAATAACGTGGGTGGCATTGTGTAGTGTGGGGCGTTCTTCGAGAAACTGAGGGAGAGCGTGCCGGAAGGACATTAGCTTGGGTCCTTATTGTGCCTGTACTGTTTTTGTTGAACGTGTTCCCCCCTGCAGTTTCTCTGTGGCTGTCTGGGTTTCGTTGAAAAGGTGTTTCTTTGTGTACGTGGACTCACGTGTTCGCTTTTGGAATGCTTTTTTTGATAATTTCCTGTAGCTTTCATTGTAGGGTGTTCCCATGTGATTGTTTTTTCAATGTCCACGGACTCGTCGATGCATAATGAAACATCAACCATCGGGCTGTGCACGAACACACCTGTTGGGACATTCAGCGTTTATTTTGTAACATGTCGTGGACGAAATATCCTCTCGGCTGTCCAGGATTTAGGTTTCACCGCTGCGCAGTACACCAGTACTGCACAGTCTGTATTTGCACCAACCTGCATGTTCTCTTCCTACTATTGAGCGGCCTCGGGCTTCTATCCGCGTGGCGGCACTGATATCTTTTCAACCCCTGCCTGGTTGCATACACTACAGTGCCACTTTCATAACCGTCGTTGTTGCCTACGTCCGACTCTTTATCCTAGTGATGTCGCGAATAATAGTGCGCATACTCGCACTATTGGGGGTTCTGAGATCCCCAATAGTGCGTGTATGCGCAAGCTTATTTATATAGTGCGGGTACCCGCTATAGTGCGGTCGAAATCGCCAGGCACATACCCGCACTATAGAGGGACCCCCACTGTAATGGCAATACTGGCAATAATGGCAATAATGGCAATAATTAATAATGGCATGGCCAAGGTACATAATTAAGTAGTATCAATAGTAGTAAGAAGATAAAATGAAAAGATGTGTGGAAATGAACTAAATGGGGAAATGGTCATAGTACAGGTAGATAACATCTGGTGCAATACACTGCTTTATATATTATGGAAGGATATTCGATTTACATCGGAACGGCATCTTCTGCGTTCGCGAGTAATCTACGCTATATTGTCGGAGGGCAAAAATAATATAAATAGCGACAATAATAATTTAACAACGATTGCTCGGGGACACCGAGTGGTGGGGTTGCCCTGTAGCCGTTAACATGCAATGCATGCGCGGTGCGTGGTGAGTGCGGTCAGACGAGGCGGGGCGCAGGCGCCGCTTCTCTGCGGAGCAAGGGGGTGCACGGTCCGCCATGGAAGACGGGAAGCGTTAGAAGCGGCAGTTCAGGCCGACCCTGGACTACGCGTTACGGCAGCGAGACTCGGAGGGAGACCTTACGATCGCGAGGAAGGGCACCGGGATGGCCTCTACTATCCCTGGGACCAAAACACACTGGGGATTGCAGGACCACTTGATGATGTCCCCCTTGAGGATCTCCAACAACGCTTCGTCACTGTTGTCATAGTGCAGCCGAGGCTGGCCACTGCCCACGCCAAGCTTATCACCCATGTGCTTGGCCTCCTCAATCACGCCTCGGGACAACACCGCCAATCCACACAATCGGAGACGCCGCAATCACTCTTGAGATCGCTCAAGCTGTGGTACATCCTCTCGGCTCTACGGCACTCGCAGGATGGCCGAATGGAACGGCGCGAAAGGTTTGCGCCTGCCGCACGCGCTGTCCTCACCCTTTTGCTCCCGTGGTTAATGGAGTATTCCCGTCGAACATCGACGAGGCAAGGCGGTCAAGCCCGCAAAGAGACGGACGCTGATATTTCAAGAGGGCACCATCATCATGCCGCCATCGAGGGGGTGTGACTGTGGCAGGACGCAACCTCCTCGCGGAACCGCGCACGCAGGGGAACGAGGAAACGTGGGAGCGCGTGAAAGCAAAGTTCCCGGAAGAGGACCAGTCCTGCGTGTCCGAAGCTGCAGCAGCAGCGGTGGCGGCAAGTTCCTCCGACCCGGAGGAAGGGAGTGGTCCCAACTGGCGCCCGGTGGAAGAATTCGACCCACAGGTGGCCCTCGAGGTAATCAATTCTCGCAACGCAGATTATCAGGATCGGGAAGCGACGGCCTGCGCTTTTCGCACTTGCAGTTAATAATCAAGACTGGTTTCGGGCGCGAAAATTTTGGAGCTGGCATTGAAGCCTTCTGGATAAGAATTATCGATGGTCCAAACGCCTTCCCGCCTGAATTCTGGCAGCGCTTTTGGCAATCCAATCCCACTGCCGTGGTTGACAAATGCCGCCCCGTGTGCGTGGGGACGACGTGGAGGCGCCTTATTGCGGCCGGGACCATGCTGCAGTGGCGACCACGGCTGGAGATCAACCGCGAAGCGAGACAATTTGGAGTCGGAGTACGAGGGGGGGTGGAACAGGTAGCGATACACGTAAGGGTACATCACGAGGCAAAAAAACTGGCTGATCCTCACCGATTGCTCCAACGCATTCAACACGGTGAAGTGGACTGCTATGCTCGCGGAGGCAGCCACTTGCGTGCCGGCGCTTGCACCGTTCGTGGCAAAATGTTACGGTGAGATGTCTGCGCCCGTGATCGTTCAGATGGAATCGGGAGAAATGCGGAAGATCGACTGCTCCACTGGGGTACAACGAGGGGGATGCCATGGGGCCGGCGTTGTTTTGCATGCCGCTCCTGCCGGTGCTGAAGCGGAAACGGGCGGAATTCGAGCCAAGAGGGGTAGAGGCATTCGCCTACCTAGATGATATTAGCATCGGAATGATGGAAATCACACCCGATACTGTGGAAGTTGTACCCTTTCTCCAGCGCGAGCTGTCCAACATCGGCATTGAGATCAACCCGAGCAAAACGTTTGCCCTGCCCCCGAAGGGGCACGTACCTACGCCTGGACAAATCGCCCTTCTTGAACGCATTAGCGTCAAGCATCGCCGAACGTGGAGGGGTTAAGGTGGTTGGGGTGCCCGTCGGCACAGCTGAATACGCGAGGGAGAGCGCAGTGGAGATAGTCCGAAACGGGGGAGCGGAGCAACTCGCGCGGATGTTGTCGCGCATGCCGGACAAGCAATCAGCCAACCTGATTGCCATCGGCTTCATGGTGCAGCGGACCTCGTACCTTTAACGCGTGATAGACCCAGAGCTATCGCTGGCTGCATGCCAAAGGCAGATGGCAACGCCTTGTGGATGCCGGAGAAACTGCTCGATCTCCCGGGCGCAGCAGGAGAATCGTCGTTTTTCGCAGACGGGTGCCCGACAAACATGTGCCGACCCTGCAACCCTATCAACAGGCGCAGGCAAGCCTGTCCACGGGAGCCGGAGGGTTTGGGCTATCGTCGGCTGAGGCCCGGAGGATGCCAGCATCCGTTGGGAGCTTAGTGGCGACGGTACTGGAGGTGCTTGCTGCTCTGTCCGGCGCTATAGATGACAGAGTCCGGAGGGAGCTGCCCGATTCTGACCTCGTGCGGCGTATCTGGAACAGCGTCAGGAACCTCCGCGATGTGCATGGGGTTTCAGAGGAGGCCATGGTGATCGTCGTGCCGTAAAGCTGGCGGGACATAGACTTTAGAGCAGGAGAGCAAGGTGCCTCAGGGCAATCAGTTGCAGACGTGTTGCCTGAACACGACGCTGGAACTATCAGCTCCAGCAAAGCGCAGCATAGACTGGGTAAACTGGTAAGCCGAGTTCGTTATGAGAGGTACGTCGCTTCACTGGACCAGCTCCCCGAGACGAGGCCCCAGCGAGAAACAGGCGACTCTCAAGGCGAGAAGGAGACGCGAGGCTTGGCCAAGGCCAGGCAAGGGGGTCAATCGGGATCAGGGGCTACCGCCTTCCCAAGGGCGAAGCCTGTAGACTCAGCTAGAACCATCCCTGTATCAGAGTTCGTGACGGCGGGCAAGAGGTTTTTGGGGATAGAGGAATTCCTGGCGGCGAGGTGCCCATGCTGCGGTGAAGTAAGAGGTTAATACGCGGTATGCACGACGGTGTCACCGATCGGGCGCGCAGGTGAACCAGCACCAACGCCTTGTGCACGCGCTCTCCCGCACCCTTAAGAGCATGTCAATCCGTCACCAAGTGGAAAGCGGAGCCCCGTTCCACGCAAACAGGGATTTTCGAATGGACATCGTTATCGAGGCAGGTGGCCTCCGAGATGCTACGGCATCAGGGTATCGCGACAAATCGATACCCCTCGACGTCACGTGTGCGAACCCACAAGCAGGGGTTCACATGCGGGAAGGCAGCGCGGATCGAAACGGATCAGCTGCTTCCACTTCCGAGGCGCGCAAGCCCAACCACTACGCTCGTCCGGGGCAGGTGTCCTTCGACGAGCGCAGCTACAAACTCGCTACCCTCGCGGTGGAAATATTTGGGCGCCTCGTTACAGATGGCAGCGACCTGATCGATCGGGTAGCGGCGAGCATCGTTGGAGGGACGGACGCATCGTCCCTAGCGCGGAAAGCCGTGTGCAAGGAGCGCCTATTCCAAATCATCTCTGTGACCCCTCAGGTTGTCATCTCGCGCAGAGTTCATCGATATAGACTAGCTCTGAGGAACCGCCGGGTCGCGAGGGGACAGGAGGAAGAGGCAAGAGGGCTACGGTTACTGGCGTGAGGTGGTGATGTTGATTAGGATTAAGGTAGACTAATAGCTAAAACATATGTAAGGAAAGGAAGCAGTAGGTAAAAGGAGAAGATGTGGGGAAAGGAAACGGGAGAATGGTTGGCAGAAGATACCACCACTTCATGGACGGATTATTCGATTTCGTAGATACTACTGCTTTAAGGAAAGCTACTGCTTTATGGAAGGATATTCGATTTACATCGGAGCAGCATCTACGCTACAATGTCGGAGGGCAATAATAAATGAGATTCCACTCGTATCACCAAGGTATAGTAGTATAGTCTATAACGTTAGTTGATTAGTTTAGTGTACTCGTCTCAATTATATAAACGTTGTTTTCGCCAAAAAGAGGTACTGTATCCCTGTCGTAGCGCGCGCCTAATGTCTCATCATGTCTACACGTGTTGGAATAGAACAGATCACCGGCCTCCACTATTATTATTAGATGATCTAGATATTTCAGGCAAGATCGGTCTGTTCTATACTTGTATAGCCCATGTTATCGGGTGGGACAGGTACGATCTGCACTATGAACAGTAGCAAATATCTCCAGGGTTGGATCTGCGCTCCATACAGATCTTGTATACAAAAATAATCTCGCATCGGCACATACAGTAGATGAACTAATAGACTATATGGTTTATACGATCTATACTCGTCGATCTAGATCGCCATCTGTCCGAGCTGTGCTGTAAATAGCTTGCAAGTGACAGCAAAAAAAACTGTTTTTATACGGGCTGTGATCGCCTCGCAGTCAATGGTATTACAGGCAAAAGACAGAGACGCCCAGGGAAAAGCAACAACAGCAATTTTTAGCCTTAGTCACCCACATAATCAACGCTCAACGCTACAGCCACCACAGGCTGCAATGCAGTAGTGGTCCTCTATGGTGGGCTAGTGCCGATACGAGCCAGCCGGAAATACCAGCACAAATTATAGCGGCAACCAGCACTATGATACGTCGCATACTGACATCGCTGGTTTCCCCCACTTGTGCCAAGCAATTTTGCAAGCACTATAGCGGGCAACCGGCACTATAGAGGGATCAAAACTGCAAAATAATGCACACACAAAAGCAACGAAGGAAAGGGCTGGCTTCTCCCGTATACTTATCGCTTTCTGTTGCCGTATAGACTTAGTTCTGTTCTGTTGTGCTGCCTCCTCTTTCTCCTTCTTTTTCTTGCTATCATAACTCTCTCGAACTAATCGAACTAACGACATCAACTTGGCCTTATTGTACCGGAATCATTAATATAACAAACGTGCGAAGCACGTTAAGCGAAAACGTCCTCTGTGCTACTGCACTCGCTATGACACCTGACTGTACGTATTATCGCACTTCTTCTGTACTTTCTTCGCTCATCTCGTAGTAGTGGACCCACTTTTTCTTGTCAGAACTTTCCTCTCACCATGTATTAGGTACCACCAGGGTATACCAGGGTATACCAACTTCTGGCAGCCCTTACTCCCTTACGCATCTTGTATTTTCTTATAATTTTCCTATCATATCAAGCACGACACAGCTAGATTTATAGGCCACAGCGCCATGATACAAAAACAACGCAAAAATAGCGCAAATCACAACAAAGCATAGCAAAGCACCCCAAAGCACCCCGAAGCACCCAAGGTCGAACAACGCAAAGCAAAGCAAGGCTAGGCTAGGCAAGGCAAGGCAGGGCAAGGCAAGGCAAGGCAAGACCAAACAACGCACCCCAAAAGCAAGGCAAGGCCAAGCAAAGCAACCCAAAACAAAAAGAAAACCACCGCAAAACAAAGCAAAGCAAAGCAAATCACAACACAGAAGAAACACCAACCACCACAAAAAGAAAAACCAAACCAAAACCAAAGCAAAGCAAAGCTAGACGCGACCAACAGGCTACCCCGCCGCCGCACCCCCCTTGCTGTGCACCGCAGAATCGATCGATATAGTTAGTGCCCCACCACCCTTAGTCTTGCCACGTGATCGCTCTCCCCTCAATCCCCCCTTGTCCCCCTCCCAAAACCACCCTAACAAAAAGCGAAGAAAACGACAACAGTTACAAGAAAAATGCCCCCAGCTTATAGATGGAAACCTCCTAGCGGCAACACCACGACGGCATCTGGGGTCGCCATGGCTTCACTCAACATAAAAAACGAAAATGGCTATAATCAAATGGGTGACTTCGTTCATTCCGCTAGTGCTGTACCAGGTACACACTGCTGTGCGCAGGGCAGAGACAGGGAGGCAGGGCCTAAACTAAACAGCAGGGAGCGCCTTGTACCGCACCCCTCAAGGGGCCTGGAATGTGCGGAAAATGTTGGCACGGATCCACCACAAGGTGAACCCTCTGCGCCAAAACCGCCGTAAGGCATCGCCTCTGTAGCATAGCTATCAATCCTAGTCCTGCCCTACCCTGCCCTGTCTGCATGTACACTGTTGCTCCTTTTCCATCACAACTCCAACATGCCCCCCCCCCCCCTCACGAGCTGTTCTTGGCAGGATGCAGCTCATCCTACATGCGACTCGCCGAACACCTCACGGCCTTGGCGCTCGGTGCACGCAATGTCTGCCTGACGCGGCGAAAACCTGACGTGCTCCGTGCCGGCGTTGTAAGGATGCGATGGCCTCATAGCTATCGTCACACGGTTACGGCCTTGCATGTAATGAGTACCCCCCCCCCCCCCCCCCCCCCCCCCCGCTTCTGCCCCCCTCCCCTCCTTTTACTATTAAGCGTTGAAACGCTCAGCAAAATGTTGGGGCCGTTTTCTGTCTCTTTGGGGAGATTGGTACGATACGATACCATACTACAACTAGAGCAGTGTACAAGGCTCGCCTCTTCACCCTGCCCCAAAACGCCATGCACGAAAACGAAAACCGTTGCCTTGCCCTCTAAAAGACAGCCCGTGGAGCGGCTTAACCAAAAAAACGGCAGGCGATTTTTTCCGGCCAAAGTTCACGTTTTTTTCTCGCCTTTACCTGCAGGCCGCCCCCCCCCCCCCCCGAGCCTGGCTCTACTACTGTGTAGCCGTCTTAATATACCGCCTCGGTAGGTTTATGGCGGGTAAAAAACCGCAAAATGCTCGGTAGTTGTATGAGGGAGATGCTGTTACCTAGTCCGCCGCTTTTTTGAACGCACACGGCAGATGCGCTATCCGCGGTAAGGGGATGTAAGGGGATATAGACAACCTCCTACTAACACATTGCGATGGCGGTTGCGCGCGCGGCGGGGCGAGACGAAAGCACGCACGCCGTAAAAAACAATCGGGAAGGTAAGCTGAGTAAAAATGGTATGGTATAGCACACATACACACACAGGCTGGGGCACCCATCCGCCCGCCCGCCCGCCCGCCCACCAGCGACGCACGCCCTGCTCTGCACAAAACAAACAAGCACGCGACCGCACCATTCTAAAATGAGAGAAAGACACGTGGTACCGGCCCCGCAGCTCAAGACAGAAGCGCATGCCGGTTTGCCCGCCAAAGCCGGGGATATACTGAGGAAATACTGCCCCCCCCCCCCCCCCCCCCCCCCTCGCTCGTCTTGTATCATCACCATCACCATCGACGGCGTGATGAGTGTCTTGTATTGATGCCCGCCCCACAATATATATCCACATTTGACTCGGAGAGGTGGAGGATCACACCCGAGACGTTTTTATTATGCCATGTCATTCCTATTGTGCCACCCAGTACAAGACCCCTAAAAATACGAAAACACAAACACCCACCCAGGCTGGGCCTCTTAGTATAACGGCTCCCCGATTGCTTCCGTTCTTGCAATATTCCAGCCCACCTTTCTTATTTGCCCTGTTCCTTATGCGGTGCCCTATCACATCCAGCTCGCAGATCCGAGTTTGTCTACCCTACTACGATACTTCACCTGCCCCAGTGACAACACACACCGCCACAAGAGGGATATCAAACCTCGCCTGCTCTAGCAATGCGGTGCACAGTGGCCACCCAAACAAAATACCAAAAAAAAAATAACCCTTCCCTTCACTTCCCTTCCATTTTTTTTGGCGCCTTCATGCCACACGCGGACAACGTTCTTCGACGTAATTTATGGCGTGTGATACCCAACGCGCACTCATGAAAAAAAAAGAACTTGGGAAAATGCTGCACGATGCTGTGATGCGATGCGGGTGCGACGCGGTGCGTTGGGCACACCGTGTCCCCGCAACCAAGACATAGAAAACAACGACAGGAACAACCACAACGAGAAAACAATAAACCAACAACGAGAACGACCTACTGCAAGTCACGTACGCCGCTCGTTGCTGTTTATCGATGCCAATCGAGCACCACTACTGTACTACGACACGCTTACATGCACCAAATAACTCCATTCACTCCACATCGCACTTTCACCCCACCCCACCCCCCCCCACCCCACCACCTCACTCCATCCCACCCCCACCCCACTCCAGCCCTCACCGCCCATGCCTCCGAGTACGATTTCGATCCCCCCTCGGCCACTGGCGATCCTATCCAGTCTGGTCGTGATCGTGAGCATGAGCGTTGGGTTCCATCGATCCTTATCTGATTTTCACTTTTCACCACTGTTGCGTTCGTCTCCCGACCGCCATATTCACTCCTACATCTCCACGGCCAAGCTCCCTCCCCGGCTGGAGCCCTCGTGTACCTCACCGGCACAGCACATCACCACACAGTACGGCACAGCACAGTACCTCACGGGCACAGCACAACACCACACGGTACGGCACAGCACGGCACGGCACGGCACGGCACGGCACGGCACAGCACAGCACAGCACAGCACAGCACAGCACAGCACAGCACAGCACAGCACAGCACAGCACAGCACAGCACAGCACAGCACAGCACAGCACAGCACAGCACAGCACAGCACAGCACAGCACAGCACAGCACAGCACAGCACAGCACAGCACAGCACAGCACAGCACAGCACAGCACAGCACAGCACAGGCTAAGGTAATGTTTGCCCCCTACCCCCCCTGTTAGCCCGACATAACGCCTAAGGCAAAGATCGACTAAGCTCTTCCAGCCGCCGGTGTCTGCTGCGGGGAGCACAATGGACCAGGCCCCCATGGAGAGTTGGAGGAAGCTAGCAAGGGTCTTGCAGACCTAACCCGACAAACACAATTTCAGCGGCGATGGCGACACGCGCAGGGACGTCAGCAGCAGCAGCAGTAGCGGTGGAGGCGGGGGCAGGGGAAGGGTAGGGTTTCAACAACTTTACAGCTGCAAAAAAAAAACTCACACGAATTCCGAGCAGTTTGCCCAAACCTGGAGCAGACTGTGCCCCAACCAAAAAGTGTGTGCAGTTCTAAGGGAGTTCTAAACAGTTACGCTTGACACCTGCCGGCAGACCACAGATGATGGGCATCGTAGGCATATGAAGGGCGGCGGCGATTCGGTGGCGGATGAGAAGGTGCTGATTTCTATGGGTGTTGACGGGTCGGGGCCCGACCCGCAGTTTGGTTAAGGAAGTTTCGAAAACCTCGAGGGTCAAATCGGGTTGAGTCAATAGGTGTTCGAACACCCAAAAACGAGCCGGGTTGCGCCGGGTTGCGCAGGGTTGCGCCGGGTCGGGTCGGGTCGGGTCGGGTCTGGTCGGACCTTGGTTGTGAGACGAGTGAGCAAGTTGAGACGAGTGAGACGGGTGAGACGAGTCGACCATGTGTGCGTCCTACGACTGTGAGAGCAATCTATTCAATGTAATCATCCATTATCGTTCCACAAACTATTAATACTTGACAATAATTGCCAGCGAATTTTTATATGTGTCCGATGACGCACATAATAAGGGCGAACCCCAAGTTTTTAATATTTTTAGTATTTGATCGTGCCAAAAACAGGGCCGCCCTTGGAGGTTTGTACAACGACCGTCCATCATCCACCATCGGAGACAAAACCACCCTGCCACGCGAGGAACTTGCGACAGCTCGCATACTATCTTAATATTGAACGAAACCGAGAATATACGCCAAGCACCCCCTAAAAAAAATTGGTGCAGCACTCCGCCAATTACCGCACGCAACTTGCTATATTACCGCTAATTTCTGCACACAACTTACTGTATTCCCGCCAATTACCGCACACAACTCACGGTGTTACCGCTAATTACCGCACGCAACTTACCGTGCTACCTCTAACTGCCGCACGCAACTTATTGCTACACCTCGCCAACCGATTACTAGTGCAGTCAGCGATTCTCCCATTGTTAATGGTATAGTATAATGGTGTCACAGCAGTCTTTGACCAGATACTATCACTAGAGAAGTTTCATCTCCTACGGGGTAGGACGAAGTAACGAGGATGACCACTGGGCGTTGTAGTGATGATGACAACGTTCCAGGCTACAAACAACCGATTTCATGTGAAGACAACACACATGAAGTCAGCCGACTAACAAGATTTAAAACGACTACACAAGTGTGGCGTACCAAAAAAATTGAGACCGTTCGGTTCAAAACTTTTCGGGGAATGGGACCAGGTAAATCCACTGGCCACGAAACAAAACTACTTGCAATTAGTACGGGATCACGTTGTGCAAGGTATTAGTAAAATAAAAGACATTGGTAGAGTTAAGACCACCTACTTTAGATTGTCACGGGGTGGCCTTAAAGAAAGTACAACACTGTAGAGCAGTAGTGGTCCCGCTATAGTGCGTGTAGAGTAGTGCCGGTGGCCCGCAATACATCATAGTTCCTGTGAAATAGCTGGCACAAACTTGAATAATCAGTAGTAGCAGTAAGCGGAATAGTGCATTGAAAAATTCCAAGCACACACCGTACTCACGATGAAGGGCTTGTTGAGATGATCTGGGTGGGACTCAGGGATAAGCACTTGGAAGGGCTTACAGACTCCCCTGGCACCCACCCATCCCCCGTCCCCCAAGCCTTGCCCATAACGCCACCTTGCAAACCCCCTCCCGACCGTAATCCCGCCGCGCCATGAGGAAGAGGCGAAGGACCGTGCACGTTCGATGTAACGGTAAGCCCGAAGCTGACTGGTGCGGCGGGATAGATACCGCTTGACAAGGCGAAGGAGGCGGAGACGGAGGAAGAGGAGTAGGAAGAGGAGGAGGAAGAGGAGTAGGAGGAGGAGGAAGAGGAGGAGAGGGAGGAGGAGGACGGAAAAATTGCGGTGGTGGAAAGATCGCGTTTGATTGGCCGGTTCGCTGAGCCGTAGATGAAGGGGGATTGGAAGGAGTCAGCTTCTGCTGTTGCTGTTCCTGCTCACGATATTTTCAGTAGCAAGGTGAAAAGGGGAGAGGACGGGAGGGGAAGGAAGGGGAGGGGAGGGGAAGGGGGTGAGGGGGGGGGCGGGGTGGAGTGGAGGAGAGGAGAGGGGAGGGAGGGGAGGTGAAGGGTGAGGGTAAGCCGAAATAAGCAACGCAATCAACGCCACGATCTCAAGGGCTGCAGCATCGACAACAAAAACCAAAACGACAACAACAGCGTCAACAGCACGACGACATCGAAAAAGGACAACAACAACAACAACAACAACAAAACCATGCCGACAAACACATAAAAAACACCAGCAGCAACGCTCCAGGAAGTGTCCGCAAAGACGACAAGGACAGCCAAGACAACGGCAACAACAGCATCAACGACGACAACGGCATGGGCACCCGCAGCCGATACCAACAACTGTAGCAACAACAAACCATACAAAAAAAAAGTGCAACAAATAACAAATATTACCGAAACAAAGCCAAAAACATACGGCAGAAGAAACCATACCAAACAAGCCGAAACCAACCAATCAATCCATGCCAGCAAAACGCCTCGGGCATCTACCTTGTCTCTTGCGCCCAACCAACTCACCCCCTCCAACCAGCGCCAGCCTGTGCCTCTTTTTCGCGGGACTTAATCGCCCCCCCACACCGCCACCGACACCCCCACTGCAGACGCCGATAGCAATCCCGTTCCCGCTTTCACCGTCACCCACTGACCCCTCCACCCCGCGGCAAGCACCGCCGGAGAGTGCAAGGCCATCATCCCCAGCGTCCCCGCCCCTGCCAATATCTCCTGTTGCAAACCCGACGTCGCCCTCCATTCCCAGCGAGTCACCAAGCCCCGGCGATTCGGACAGCGAAGATCGAGCTCTCGCGTCATGTGCTACCATGACGTCGGGGGCATCTCTACCCGGTGCATTGCCCGACCCGTCGCCGATAGTCCCATTGCCGCCGCCGTCGCCATTGCTGCTGCCGATGTTGGTGTTCCCTAATCGTCCCCCGCCACCCCCTCCCCCGCCGATGGTTGTCGTTACACCGGCGGCATCCCCGGCAGCACATCCACCACCACCACCGCTACCGTTGCTATTGACGCCACCATGAGCGCCGCCGCCGCCACCGCCGCCGCCGCCGCGCCACCCCCGCTGCTCCCAGCTTACTCGCAGAGCATCCTCGTCCAAGCCGTGCACGTCTAACGCAGCCCCCCACACTGGCTCCGGCATGGCCACGAAGTCCTCCCCTTCACCTTCCAAGACGTCCCACCAAGCTTCCTCACAGGGGAGCTTCGCTGGCACCAGCGCATCCGCCATGGGGGCGCTTAAAGTAGTCGATCGCGCCGCAGTAGCCGAGACTGACGAGACTGACGTCATTGTTGACCTGGATGTGGGTAATATTCCTGATGAAAGCGGCCCCGGTCCGGCTCCAGCTCCGGCAGCAGCAGCGGCGGCGGACACGTCGTTTGCGCTCGATAAACGTGACATCCCCTTCCCAGTTTTCGGCCGCATGCCTAGGGGGCAGCCGGCTGCGTCAAACGACCCAGGGACAGTGACGGGTTCCAGCGTGCGAGACGACAGCTGCCGCGGCTCTCTCGGCAACGACATACCACCACCACCACCACCAGCACAACCGTCGCCGGCACCATCGCAGTCCGAATCAACGGCGCGCAGGCCGGTAAGGTCGATGGTGTTCAGCTCCGGCAAGTGGTCCAGCTCGAAGTCCACCCCAACCCCTCCCACCGACAGCCCTTCCCCGTCGACAATATCGCCCTCGATACCTCCGCCACTAGATTCGAGCCCGCCGACCCCTCCCGCCAACTCCAAACCTCCGCTAATCGACCCGACTCCTTCCACCAACCCTAAGCCGTCATCGACCGATCCCACACTTTCCGCTATGCCCATGCTGCCGACACCGACAATCCGCATTGCGTCGTACGAAATCCGTCCTGACGACGGTGTCACCACCCTCGAATCCCGATCACTATAGCTAATCGACTGCCCCCTTGTCGTGCCGTTAGCACCGACCTGACCAACAAAAGCCCTCTCTCCGAGACAACCCTCGGAGGGGTCCGGCGACCCAGACACGAGCATGTCTTCCAGACCCCCACCCAAGTCGAAACTCAAATGGGTGTCGGCAATGCCACTGTTACCCAGACCCGAAGCTTCCATCACGAACGGGCCATCCGTCATCACCGTCCCTCGCGCATCTCCCGGGAAGCTTAGCTCCATCCCAACCCCCCTGCCCCCCCTGCCTCCCATCCCGAGTGACATCCCGTCGGCATATCTCCTTTGGAAGTTATCTCCACCCCCGCCCCCACCGCCTCGATATCCTGGAAAACCCGTTTCTTGACGGTGAAGCACGCCAGCTGTAACGGTCATCGCCGCGGCTCCGAAACCTTTGCTGCCCATGTGCCCCCCCCTCGGTCTCGTGCGACCACCGCCCCCCTTACATCCGTCAACGCGTCTCCCAGCTGACGACGACGATGACGACGAGGAAGAGCAAGATGAGGAGGAGGAAGAAGAGGAGGAGCACAAGGAGAAAGAGGATGGGGGCGGGCCGGGCGGGACCGGCTCAATATCCTCCCCCCGGGATACGAACGTCACGAACGACGCCGGCATCGACCGGTCCCGCCGTTCCTCGATGCCGCTCACACTGCCGTGGTGGTCGCCGGCCTCGCCCCCGACCTTTCCATCACTCCCGGGGTTCTTCCGTCGAACCACTCCACCCGGAGAATTTTCCCCTCTTCCTCTCGCTACCACGGCCGACGATCTGTGAAAATCCGGCAATTCTTCCGAATCCGAGTTCTCACCACGCGCTACCCGCAGCCGCCCGCTTGTCCTCGCCCGCGAGCCAACCACCGACCTAGCATCAACGCCACGCCCGGCTGCGGATGCCGCTGTCGCGGAACCGAACTCCTTCCCCAAAGGAAGCTCCTCGTCTAGGTCTAAACCACCCCCGTTCCTTGCTGCCGCAGCCACCACCCGCAATAGCAAGTCCTTCCCTCCGGAGGATGCCGGAAAACGACTTCGTGCCGCGCGCGCTGCACCCGCTGCCGCGGCTGCAGCTGCGGCTGCTAACGTGGAAGACCTTGACGACGGCGTCCCCGCCACTCTCGCCGCTTCAGCCGCCGCTTCTAGCAGCACGGTGTTCGCCTTAGAAGCTCGGCGAGAGCTGCGGGCTATGGTAACTCCCGCGAGCATGCCCTCCGCTCCGCGCGGCTTGTTCCGGTTAACCATCCCCTCAGTGCTGTGCGCGGCGCAATAGCCTGGCTTGTCCCCGGGCATCCCGAAATTCGCGACGGTAAAGCAGCCTTCGTGTTGGCACCTCCGCGCGGTGAGGTTGCGCATCCCCTCTTCCTTGTGATGGGAGCAGGAGACCGCCACCTCTCCCTCGAAGCCGAAGGACGGGCACAGGGTACAGCCGTCCATGTGGCAGAGACGTCGGCCCCTTTTGCCCCCCTTTTTTAGTCGGCGGGTAGGGGAGGAAGGTGCGGACCCCGGGCCTCCTCCCCCGGATGCTTTGCTTTTGCTCCCCTTGCAGCGACTATCTGATTTCGCCATCGGAATGCCAGTAGTCTATTGGTTGCGATCAGCAGACGGTTGGCACGCTTCGACCAGCAGACCTTGGGCTGTAGTCTAACCCTTCAGCTGGAGGACTGGCACCCTCTAGAGATCCTATAAGCTCCTGGTGTTGCTGCTGCCTGTAGATAGCGAACCCCTGTAGCAACTACTTGCTGCCAGGGTAGACCGGGTACTGCTCTATACTTGGTGTATATAACAACTATAGCAGGTACTATATACCTGGTATAATCGAATATACAACACCGGTAGCTTGTGCACACAGAAAATATTAACACTTGATGTGGTATTAGTCTGGGCTGGTGCTAACGAGCGTGACCTCAACCAAGGAGGTGCAGATGGCAGAAACGAATACGGGCCGAGGCAATCCGCGGTAGTCGACCACCTCCACCCACCGATTCAGCTGCCTATAGAGTTGACCAAACGCTTCTTGTCTGGCACACCGGGTGCGCCAACTCAACAAATTACTGGTCCGATAGCGCGTCCTCAGGTCCAGAAGTCAGGCCGGTTCGGGTCCGAGGATCTCTACCCAGTTGCTTTCTTCCTTGATTTTCTTCCTTCCTTCTTGCTCGAGGCAAATACTTGTTTCTTGTTTTTGTCACCTGGGTGCATTGGAGTTCATTGGGGGGGGGTTGGGGAGGGGATGGTGGGAGACTGCACCAGCGAGCACTGGCGTTATACATGTGATACATGCGATACCTATAAATGTATGTATACATATATCAGGTATGCTTTACGAACTATACCGGTGTAATATACCTCGCAGTATCATACCAGGCAGAAAAGGAGGGAACGTAGAGGTATGTCGCTAACTGCTAGTATGATTTGGTTGTTGATTGATGAATTGATGACTGAATATCAACATAGATGCTGAAATTACCATGATATACCAGGTATATATTATATATTATAGCAAATTATAGCACTAAGCTCTAAGACAATGATGACACACACGAAAACAATCGTTGCCTCTGCCTCTTTCGGGCACTCACTCGCTCGCTGGGCAATCATCAACCATACACTGACGACACGAGCGACACGAGCTTCCTGCTCTGTTTGAGAAAAAATGAAAATGCTTACTTCTGGACTCGGAAGAGAGCGGATATTATTAAATTTTCAGTGCACGGCAAGCCGCCTCTCGGCGAGTGAACAACTACTACTAGGTCAACAACTACGAGAACAGTTATCACAGAGTACTTTTTTGTACCTGGTATCATATACTTGTGTATAACATAGTATGCAAAATATATCACAAATAGCCATATAATATACAGCATGTAAATATACAAATATAATTTTCGTACAAACGTGTTAAAATACAAAGAATCGCCGGCTACGTTATCTTTTAAATGTTCAAATGTTTAGATGTAAATGAAAATGTAGATGGGAAGGTGACGTTTGTTTCAAGAGTAACATCATCAAGGGTTTACTTTCAAATGTTGATTTTTCAAGTTACATTTTATACGAGAAAAGTAAATTCTCAAGTACGCTCATCTATCACATTCCTTTTCCCCTTTCTTCGCCGCTTATTACTAGTTGTTTGTTTTCCTTCCTTCTATTTGGCCCTTTCCTCTTCCCTTTTGGGTACCCTCGGAGGCTATTGAGGCAATCAATGATGCCGGCATTGACACCGCCGTCGAAGATACAGCAGCAAGTAAAGGACAGACCAGGCAGCAGGCGCAGCAGTGCTCCTGACCTTTCATCAGTGGTTGCATTACCAGCCCAGTGTGGGTGGTAATCGGTACGCCGGCAGGGTGGTGTCATCTGCTTTGATGCTGCGTTAATGCTGGCTGAATTGTTAGCATTATTAGGATTATTAGGACTATTAGGACTATTAGGCGTGCTGCTCGTATCCCGTTAGGGGGTGACGATGACGGCATTGGCATTGGCAAAACTGTCGTCACAAACAGTGGTGGGCAGTGTGCAGGTGCTAGACCATGGTGGCAGACCATGCGACAACGTTCCTAAACTCCTGAAGTAGTTGGTGCCTTCGGAATTCGGTATGGCCGTTGATGCCCCCGACCTCATCTGCTCTCTCGTGCTTTTTGTTTCTCATTTTTATCGAGCCATCCTGTTTCCTTGTTTCTGTTCAATTTTCACTTTTCCCTTTTCGTTTCTTGTTTCTTATTCGCCGTTTTTCTTTTACTGCAAAATAGTCGGATGGGCTGGCTCACATATTTTTATTTCTTGTTTTACGGCCACGGTGTGCTTGTTGCGGTTGGCGTTTTTTTGTCTGTTGCACTCATCCCAACTAATAATATAGTCTTAGCACTGCTGCCACTAGTTCGTTTCTCTTCTCCTTCATCCCTACCATATTATAGACGTTATTAATAGTACAGCAGTGTGACTCAGGTCCAGGGTCACGGGGCAGGCTCTTCTTCCCCATCCCCACTACGGTACAATAACGCCTTCCTTTTTTATATCGCGAGAATAGTTCAATACTTTCTTCCCTCGTGGGCTCATATCGATTTGCGCCTACCCACGCTGCTTGGCGCTCTCAGCGGTTGTTTCCTTTGATTTTTGTTTTCGCTAAAAATATCAAAAGTTCCACCCACGTGAGATTCGGACTCCAGAACCAATGCTGGCAGCATTCGACGGTAACCACTAGATCCCCGAGGCGACCTGATGTGCCACGTTGCATGGCCAAATCACCTTGCTGTATTTGCAATGCGTGTCTCTGTCTCGTAGTTTGTGACCACAGAGCTCGTCTCTCTGACCACAGAGCTCGTCTCTCAATGCGCTATGAGGCATCAGCACGAACACTGGTTGAGCTGGATGTAGGTGGGCGGAAATATCGGTGTAATGTGAAGAAGACACATAAACATCTATAAAAGGAAAACGAGTTACTCCGTCGGGCAGCAGCAGTGGCAGCAGTCGGAAGCGGAGGTCTAATTATCTTCCCGTTTTGTACCCTTACCAAACCAACGGTACTATAAATATATATATGTAAAAAATGTATAATATAGTAATAACTATGAACAGGACAAAATACTCCAATCGTTAACAATGAACCGAAAACTATTGTGCAGTGTGCTAATATTGCTACCGATAGTATTGATCTGACCCTCCATCAACAGGCGTATTTGTTGATCATCGGTATTTCTTTCCAGCTTAACTCGTATCATTAATAGCAGGTTCAACTCTCAGCGACTTTCTGGGCAAGCCGCACACGTGTCACAGTTGTCTTCCCTTCTCCCCCCCCCCCGGGTACTTTTTTTCCCCCCCCCATTTATCATCCTCGCATTACTCTCGCGCTCCCTCCCAGTAGTAACTCAGATCCGGGGTCGCATAGCGGGCCCTCCTCCCTTCTCCCCACCACGGGGTGTGTGCCTTCATTTTTTATCTCGAGACGAACTCAGCATTTTCTTCCCTCGTCGACTCGCGTCGAATTAAGCCTACCCACGCTGCTAGGCCCTCTCAGCAGGTAGTTGACCCTTTTTTCTTGCATTTTTGCAAATAAAGCCAAAATCTCACCACGGTGGGAATCGAACTCAAGGAATGACCAACGCTAGTAGTATTCGAGGGTAACCACTATTAATGGACCACCGGGGCGACCGGCTGGGAAAATTAATACCACACAGTACAAATGATATAATACATGTTACACTCCAGTACGTACTACGAGGTATACGATCTGAGTGTATGTGTATGAGAGCATAATCAGGGTCGTCACTAAAACAAAATATACCCCGCACCAGGTGTAACTTATCCGCCACGTTTTTCCACTATTAATACCAGAGAGAGGGGGGTGGGGTGCGACTAAAACCACCTGATTTTTTTTTGAAAAATAACGTAATTTCTAATTTCCTCGATTCGCACAGAGATAACAACGCCACGCCCAACGCCCCCCCCGGTTATTGTGTTTCTTTTCGACCTTTCTACTCTAGTTTAGTCTAGGAGTAGGAGCATGCCTCCGTTTTCTTCTACAACATTTCTCTGGTATGTGGTTTGGTATGATACCTGGTACGGTATGATAACTGGTACGGTATGATAACTGATATGGTATGATACCTGGTATGGTATGATACCTGGTATGGTATGATACCTGGTATGGTATGATACCTGGTATGGTATGATACCTGGTATGGTATGATACGATACCTGGTATGGTATGATACGATACCTGGTATGGTATGATACCTGGTATGGTATCATACCTGGTATGGTATGATACCTGGTATGGTATGATACCTGATAGGGTATTATACGATACCTGGTATGGTATGATACCATGATACCTGGTACCGTATGATACCTGGTATGGTATTATACTACGAGCCGTTTTGGGGAGCACTTGTATACCGACTTGAAAAGGAACGTGTACGATCGTACAAACCTTCTATAAATAGGAAGAAGGTGGTGTGGCATTTTAGTACAGTAGGCATTATCAGGCATTACCATGGCCTTGTTCACCATACGCACTCATTCCGGGTTATGAGTTGTTACTATTACTATTGTGCAATTCCTCAATACCTCAGTCGCGCCAAGCGTTTTAACCGCCTTACACCATACCAGGATACCGCCTAACGTAGACCGCTTTAGTGGGGGACTCTTACTATTATACTATTATACTATTAATACTGTCAAGAATATGTATCATGATTATCATCATGCGGCGTGTCTCGTGCCATATACCTCCTTTTATTGCAGCCCGGACAAGTTCACCGCTCACCCCATCGGCCCTCGCTTGCTGCTTGGCGTGGTCGGTGCTGTAATCGTTGTTTTTTTCCGGCACTTTGTTCCCTCTCAGCCCCTTTTACGCCCCCAAACCCCTCCCTATACTATAAATCCAAGTCACTTTGTCCCAAACACGAGTTAAACTTTCCAGATGTAAAGGCGGTAACCCCCAAAGGGGTAACCCTCAAACCCCTAAAAGTAACCCCCAAGTAACCCCCAAGTAAACCCCCAAAAGTTAAGATAACCCCCCTCAACTAAAGGGTAACCCCCAAAAGGGTTTAATACACGGGTTTCCAGATGTAAAGGCGGTAACCCCCGAAGGGGTAACCCTCAAAACCCAGAGAGTAACCCTTAAGTAACCCCCAAGTAAATCCCCAAAAGATAACCCCCCAAAAGGGCTAGAGGGTAACCCCCAAAAGGGTGTAATGAACGGGTTTCCAGATGTAAAGGCGGTAGCCCCCAAAAGAGTTTCATATATCTAACCCGAACCCGTTTGGTACTCCAAAAAACGCGACGAAAACAGTAATCGCGGGAGCGCGCAGCATGACACGGCAAAAATCATCCTGTGCGTGTGCGCGTGTCGTAGGACTGTTTGGATGGCTCTTTGGATGACTCGCGCTACAAAGGATGATAGTGCGCCAGTTTCATTTGCCGAAGCTCATTTGTTGTTTGGGGGACTTTGTGCCTCTATGCCCCACTCAAAACAGCTGATTTTGAATAAACTGAGAACAATACAAAAGGCTGATTTTGAGTAAACTCAACAACGCAAGAAGCTGATTTCGAGTAGACTTAACAACACCAAAAACTGATTTGAGTAAACTCATCAACCCAAAAATTGACTTTGAGTAAACTGAATAACACACAAAAAAAACGATTGTGGGGTAAACTAAATAGTGAAACCCGAGGGCCAAAAACCCATGGCCTACTGACTGCTGTACACGTAAAAACAAAAAACAAAAACACATTTTGCAAAAAAAGAAAGAGTGGTATTCCGAAGATTTTGCGGCAGTAACCCCGTCAATCGGAAAAACAAATGGCTCAAAAATGCTTTGACCCTCTATCGTGGTACGCATCGGATTGAAAGGATTGCTTGATTGATTGATTGATTGATTGATTGATTGGACGGACGGATTCAATATTGTCCCGGACGTGATATAATCACGTGCGTCGTAAGACAACAACCCGCTTTGCTTCGTGTGGTATACGATGCCGTAGACGTTGAGGTATTTCATTATTTTTGTTTCATCTCAAGTCCCGGGAGCAGTATATTACCACCACTATTAGTCCATGGCAGTAGCATTGCTATTCTTGTTTATAATCTATTTTTACAATTTGGTACACAATAATGTTCAGCATTGCAATAGATTACGCTTTACCGGCAGCACTACTTTTGTGTTTTTTCTAAACTATTCATATTTTCATTGCAATTGTTTATTATACAAGATCAACCCAACACTAGGCTATTAGACTATTATTAGTCTAGAGCACTAGCACTAGCATTGCGATTCTTAGTCGTTGTGAACCTTTTCGATCATTTGGAAGGCGCTGAATTCTAGGAACAGCGTTCCAAGATTTTGATGAAGCAATCTTAATCTTCTGTCAGAGTGTTGATGCAATCTTACTCTTCCGCTCTCGAAAAAAAAAGACGGTGCAATCTCAATCTTCCAGCATTGATAGTGTCGAGTATTGTTGTTGCAATCTTATTCTTCTGCTCTTGAAAAAGCATACTCGTATCGACGGAGCAATATAAACCTTCTGTTAGCATTGTTGTTGCCCTCTTTTTCTTCTGTCTTGAAAAAATAAAAGAGGGCCACCAACACACCAACTCAACACGTTCAGCAAGACTACGGACTATTTTCGGAGTGGCCGGGCTCCTTAACCCATCTCCTTAACCCATCTCGACCCCAAATGGTCGGAATGTCGCCGTGTTTTTCAAACATTTTTTTTGCGCATAACTTTTGTAGGCCATGGTGTTTTGTTACCGGGTTGCAGTTTAATTTGGTCAAAAAAAAAATGGTGAGGTATAGAGCTTCTCAAGCGACCACCCTCATACAAACATACTTCAAAAGTATATCTATATTTCGAACCTTCACCGTGGCTGTGGCGTGTGTCTCAAATGAACCCTTGTAGTACTGCAATGTAAAGAAACCTATGTATGACTCAATTTTCAAGCGATTTGTCCCCCGATTAGGACTGCAGTCCTAAAGGGGTTTTATAACCCTTATCTTCAAGCGACTTGTCCCCAATTGGGACTACAGTCCTAATAGGGTTATAAGGCTCAAGAGGGAAAAAATCACCACAAAAAAAAAATGACGATCTTGCAGCATCGACCACATGAAACAAGACAACTACCGTACTGCTTTCACTATTAATAAGACTATTAATAGAGGATGCTGGAATAGGGAACGAGCCCTTTCTCTCCGAGCTGCAACACAAGGGGTTTGTTCCGACACGCGCTCGGCACGGCACTACTCCCATCATACGACGTACTGCTGCAAGCTCACATCGGACCGTTGACAAAGCTGAAGCTAGCTATCACTTCTGTTCTGGTCGTTTTTTGGGGGCGCCAGCGCTGTGAATGAATGGTGTTGCAATCTCACCAGCAATCATGCAGTCTTATGATTGCACTCTTAAAAAACAAAAGAGGGACACAAAGAGGGACACCAACACGTTCGTCCGAAGAAGGCCGGCAAGTCCACGGTTCGACTTAACCGAACAGGTGAGGTCGACATCAAGTCTGCGTTTTGCAGATGTCCTAAGATGGACTAAATCTGGCACACGAAAAGAAAGTGTTTTGAGCTCAAGCTTTTTGTACCAGAATCTCCAGGAGGATATATGTATAAAAAAAAAACACGAACACACCGCGTTCGACACGTTGACAGAACACGAGGGGTACAGAGTACAGAGTAGCAAGATAAAGGACGCGGTTAGAGCGCGGCGGCAACTAAATTATAAAAAATGAAACGGCGGCGGCAACTATATATGATGTATGTGTATGTATGTATTCAGCCACGACCTCGTTTAAGTTATTTCTTACTTTCGCTGTTGTGGTGTTAGTCTCGACCAGTGACGTAGGTTTACGGTGACAACGGACTTGCTGCACAGCACTAGCACTACGCGTATTTCAAGGTTGCACCTTTTTGGCTTCAAAGGGAAAACATGACGAAAATGACCGATTACGGCATCAGCCACTGGTATTGATAATACTAGTTCGCGATGATGGCGATAAAAGATAAAATTGGAGACCGAAGTACAACAAACAACAAAGCAAACACTCTCTAATGCGGGACGGGTGCATCATGATCCTACTATTAATCGTACTGCTGCGCGCCCACGGTGCACTAGGGTAGTCGCATGAAAACATCCCAATCGCGTTTTTTTGTCGCTGCACATGGGCCCGTAAACCACCTATAGTGTTACCAATAGTGTTTTAGGCTACATGGCACGGGGGAGTACACTTCATATATACCAAGTACACACCTCGGTAGGTGAATATATTTACCAGTGATGCGGTGAAACCGCCGTCACGCAGTAACAAGCAGTAACAAGCTCATCAAATAAAAACGCCTCTCCATAGGGGCCTCTTGCTTTTCTGGCGTCGTCAAAATTGAAGACGAACTATAATACTCAGAAGGGCTACTTACGGTATATAACTTGATGGATGAAGGGGACAGATACCAGGAGGTGAAGGGAGGCGGCTTAAATAGGAATCAATGGCTACAATTTGAGCCAAGGGTTGACGGCGGTGTGAAGTGTAGATGGATGGAGGAGAGCCGGCGGGGGGGGGCAGCGAGATGGGGAGATTGGGAGATGGCGAGGGGGGGACGAACGCAGGGACGGAAGGATGGAGGGAGGGAGTGAGTGAGGACGGCGGCTTTAGTAGGCATGAGTGCGCGGGGGGGCTTCAATATGAGTGGCGGGTTGAGAGAGATGGGGAGATGGGGGGGATATAGGAGTGTGGAGGGGGGGGGGAGGGATGGAGGGAGGGAGGAGCTCTACGAGCTGGGTCAGCCAAAGAACGGGCAGTGTTTCCGAAAGCTCTACCGCCACCGCTTTTACAGGTTTGGATTTGAAAATTGAACGCGCTGACCCTGACACAACAGACACACGACGCGTATGAAAATACGTGGAAGTGTGGTGAGCTAAAGCTTTATTTTTCCCCATCCGCCGGAGGATGAAAAAAGAAAAAAAATTACATATATACGCAAAAGAAAAGTTTATTTTGTTTCTATTTTTTCCCAATCGATCTCGTCGAGATATCCGCGAAAACTCAAAAGAATAGAGAACCACCTTTTGTACACAAAAAAATTAGTATAAAAAAAGTCGCTGCCGATCGAGGCGAAATTTGGTGTAGACAATGCCCACGGCTCTAGAAGAACGTCGACATAAGTTTGGTTACCCTATTTGCCACCCATCACGGGATATTACCAAAACTCGATTCCGTATATAGTAATGTGCTTCCCAAAAAAAATGGAGAAAATGGTACGGCTGGGCCCTGGTCCAGTATGTACTGCCAGTAGCACTGTACTGGTTGTGCTACTGTACTGGCTGAGGGGGATGCCAGGGTGCCAGTACTTTGACTATTTACGTACGTCTTACAATAACGCATACTTTGGCAGCGAAAACCCATCAATACTTGTGGTGGAAAAACGAGTTTAAAAGGAAGCAACTCGAGTAACATTTGTTGCGTAACATTTTGAGTCTACTTCCTCAAAAAGGCGTCGGCGGCAGGACGTGAGATAATGAACAGTTAGGCCTGGGACTGGCAAAATTTTAGACGTAGAATTTGGAAAAAAAATGTCCCATGGTCGTTCTCTGGGAAAAAAAATCTTTAGGAAATCAACCAATCAGCGATGGGGGGAAAGGCCCCACATCACCTACAAAAAATTATTCGTGAAAACAAAGCCTGTGCCGCTTGCTGCTGTTCTGCGGCAAAAAAAGTTGGAGCGTGTGTAGAAAAAAAATAGCTGCTGCTTCTGCTGCTGCTGCTGCTGCTGCTGCTGCTTGCTGCTGCTGCTGCTGCCCGGGGTGCTGCTCTACCCCCCGCGTGTAGCAGCGTACTCGAGGGACAGCTAGCGTAGGCGGAACACATCTTCTGGGGGACCCTCCGGCAAGATGGGCCGACAGCAGACCTATGCATCTGAATTCCTCCAAGATGGTGATATTATGCAGCAGCAGTGCCGCAGTTTTTCCTTTTTTGCGAACCTCCGGCGTCTTTCCCAACTCTATCTCGCGTGCCTCCGATGCAGCACGCTTCACCTCTAGCTCGCGGGAAAGTTGCTGCTGTGCGTGTAGCTCGACTCGAGTTTGGGCCAAGGCTGCATCTGACTCGTGTCGGAGGTCTTGCTCCAGGTTGAGTTTGCCTTTCTCCTCGGACAACTTTTGAGAGACATCTTGCAGCAAAGACTTTGCCTCAGCGGCCTCGACCCGGCTCTCGTCGCGCTGCTTCACGACCCGGTCACGGATGCCCTCGGCATCCTCGACACCGCCGCGCTGGATGGCAAGCGCCCGGCGTGCAGCCACGCCCGCGTCTGCCGTCGTGGTCCCGGTACGCGCCCGATAAGCCTCCTTGACCTTTGCAAAAAAAAAAAAAATCCTTTCGGTCCGGTGCCTTCAGGTTTTTTCGAGTTGCCCATGGCTAATTTTGCACGATCACTCTGCCAGAATGACCCAATGGGGCCAACTTTGTTTGCGAATTTCTCGCCGGCTATTTACTCGATTTAAGAGCGGATTGCTTTGCTGTCTCCTCCAAGTTCCGGCGGAGGGAAATACGGGTATTTTACCAATACCCAGTTGCATTAGTTCGGCCCCATTGAGCAAGAGGCGAATATAAGCAGAAAGCACGAGTTTCCCCGCACATTTCCGTCCGATTAGACTTCAAAATACAACGGAAAATTCAGAATAATCCGTACTTCCCTCCGTTTACACTGATTACACGTGTCTGTTGAATTTCAGGATCCAACTCGCCTCCTGTGTTGCGTATTTTGTGATACCCTGTCAAACATTATTTCAGTCTAAAACCAAGTAAAAACAGTGTTTGCAATTTTTTTCTCCGAGACATTTTTTCGGATTTTTAGGTGGTTTTCGCCGAATAGACCTGCCATTTTTTTGGGTCAAATCGACTTCCAGTCCCAGGCCTAACAGTGAGGTCGCGGGTTCGATTCTCACCGTCTTTCCCGTAAAAAGAAGAAAAAAAAAGCAGGGATTTTCTTACGTTCAAGAACCTGTAAAACTCAACCACTTAAAAACGACGATGAGAGCAATATAAGATCATTGCAAGTCACTCCAAAACCGAAAAACTCGCATTGGACACTGCGCATATCGTCAACGGGGTTCCTGACATAATCTGAGAAATGTGTCGGGTTTAGTGGGGGAGAATGTGGTGGAAAAACGAGTTTAAAAGGAAACGACTCGAATAGCATTTGTTGCGAAACCTTTCAAGTCTAGTTCCTTACAAAGGCGTCGGCGTAAGAGCAGAGAGGGCAACAGAACAGCCACGTAGAGAGGGGACATCTCTAGAAGCTTACAAGTATAACATTGACTCGATCACGCGTTTTTTTTTCCTTTGTCTTTTTTGTTTTCGGCGGAGAATCTGAGTAAACATCTTGGAACAATATTGAATACAACCGGGTGTGTACATGATTGTCTCCGAGGCCGCGATTTTGCAAATTGTACGAGCGATTCGGTTTGGCACACATCAAACATGTTTTTGAACCCATGTCCCACCTTTTCGGCATCTAGGCTGCGTGCCGCAATGTACCGCATTCCCGCACACTCCTGTCCATCATACAATCATACGCTTCGCTCGCTTTTGCTCTTCTTGCATTTTTTTCTCAGTCAATTTCCCCCCGAATTGCATTTGAAACATGGTCCACAAACGACGTAGCTTTTGCTCTGGTGAAAACGCGTAAAAATGTGCATCCGGCAGGACGCCTCCGGCGGGCCCCACTCACCAGCCGGGGGGGGCAGAGGTCGCGGCTTCGCCACGACCACCAGTGCACCGATCGGGTCCAGTGTACCGGCTAGAGCTACCAGGGCCCAGCCCTAGAAAACGACTTTTCTGCGATGCCCCGCTCAATTGTCCGGTTTTCGATCTGAAACTTCAACCTTGTAATTGGACTGCACGTGCAAACAAAAACTGAAAGTCGCCTTTTTTTTTCAAAACGATACAAGTTTTGGTTGCTTGTTTTTTAATTCCTTTTTTTTTCGGATCTCAGTGTTTCGGTCAAATCTCTCGTACAAGAACAAAAAAAATGGAAAAAGGCCGGCTTTGAGTTTGTGGATTGGTCCTTGATCAAAACCATGCACAAAAATCACACAGGTTCGAAACACGTAAACTTGAGCGGGGCATGACCACTCTACCTCTATGGCAGCTACCCAGCCCGTGCTACTGCTCTAGGAATGAGTGGGTTAGGGGCCAACGATTAATAGGAATGAGGGGCGAGGTGTGAGGTGGGGACTCTTTGAGCGAATCCGACTGATAAAATGTGATACAGCTATCCAAGCAACTTCAACCTCTGACATACGGAATACCGGTCCATATTTAATCGCGCGAACCAATCAAGGGCCGATATTCACTGGGTGCCATGTTTTACCACAAAACTTCTACTGTTGTTCACCTGGTATTACCTTACCTTCTAACCTACATACAGCGGGGCTATTGTATCATGTTATATATCATATTCACAAGCCCAAATTTATAGAATAACATAATGTAACATATACCTGGTACCCTTGTACTGTTTTTTTCTTTTTTTGATTTTGCTTCTTTCTTCTCCATCATGCATACCTGGTACGAACTATTTGGCTTTTTTCGTTGTTGCAACTAGTCTACTGCTGTGCGATATGTGTGTTCTTCAGACTAAACTGATATTTCTACCCATCTGCATCCAGCGCAGCCAGTGTCCTCCCGTGCCGATCCCCTAGAGAGACACGAGCTCGGATCCTGCTTGTGTGGTCACAAACTGCAAGACAGAGAGGTACAAACACATGGCAAATACACCAAAGGTGATTCGGCCATGCAATGCCAGCCGCAATGAACGCAGAAGCAAAATACAGACATGAAGAAAGGACGGGTGGCCACTGCAGAGCTGTAAAAGACGTTCTGCGCTAACTCCAAGTATATTTTCCCCAACAAAACATCTTGAGTGCAATTCTAAAGGAGGTTGCTGTGAATAATAATGCGCACACACCGCCGTACCGCCGTATCCAGTTGCTCCTTGCCGCTTACCACACCCCTTTATAGTGACATCACCACCCTGTTGACCCTGGTACAAGCTACACTGCTGTAGTTCTTAGGGGAGTTGCCGACCTATATCCTTAAATGAGGTTAAACACCCAGTAATACGCGCGATCGGAGCATCACACACAGCTAGCAAAGGTGAGTTTCGACGAAATCTTCGATCTCACAGCTGGAGTGTATTCTTATTCATTATAGTAATAACTCGTACCCGTGGTATAATGGCAATTGAAAACGGGGAAGATGGCTTGTAGAGGGTCGTTTTTTTTTTCTTCTTCCAGAGCTACGAAATAAACCCTACATCAACGAAGCGCTTCAGTGCACTCTCGCACAATGAGAGCGTAAGTATCATATCGTATGCAAGCACATCAGTTGCAGCAGTGGGCCATCATACGTGCCATGCGGCGGGGGTAATATTTCTGTCGTGGGACGGAGAAAGGTCTACAACTATGTCACGCGGTAGTACGTAAATACCTGGTATCCATGACACGACATGTAGAACAGCTCACTCTACTACAGCTCTATCGATAGCGAAGGCTACAGGTGCAGACAACAAAAAAAAGGGCCGTGCGCACACGCGGAAGGCACGAGAACATAGAGGCACCTACATCACGTGCGCACAGCATACCAGCAGTATACACATAAAACACTCGATGAAAAATCGACGAGCAGTGGGATTGCTGAACCCCTTTGCGCGATAAAAATTGAAGGCAAGAACCGCGGGGGAGGAGGGACGACACCTGTGACCACGGCTTGTCCAGAAGCTGGGAAGTAAAAGGAAAGTAGAAGTGTGAGAAAAAACAACAAAACATGTAAAGACCACCGCCAAGACCACCATGCCCAGCAGTATGATAGTGGTGTGTCGTATTGTTCATGTTATTAGCGCATACTTTTATAGTGGTAATACCGAAATAGTATCGTGTAGTAGTAGTAGCAGTAGCAGTAGTAGTAGAAGGAGTAGTAGCAGCAGCAGTAGTAGTAGCAGTAGTTAGTAGTAGCAGTAGTAGTAGTAGTAGTAGCAGTAGTAGTACCAGCAGTAGTGGCACAATTCGATGAGAGTCGACGAGGGAAGAAATATCTGGAATCCTCCCGCGGTAAAACAATAAGGCGCGTATCGCAGTGGGAAGACGAGAGAAGTGCCCGTGCTTAGCGACCCTGGATTTGAGGTCCTTCTTTTTTTTTTTTTTCCATCCTCCGGCGGGTGGGGAAAAATAAAGCTTTTAGCTCACCACACTTCCACGTATTTTCATACGCGTCGTGTGTCGATTTAACTCAGTTGCTTTCGCAGCCCAACATTTGAGGTATCGTACTACTGCGTATAGGGAGGGAGAAGGGGAAAGGAAAAGTGCCAAGGTACTTGAAGGGATAAGCAAAAAATAAATATATATATAAATAAAATAGTACATATAAGTAGTACCAAGTACCACAGTAGTGGAGCAAGTACTGTAGGATAATAGTTAGCAGAGCAGCATCAGGTAGTACAGTAGAGAAAATAGAAAAGAAAGCACAGCCGGAGTAGTCGTTCCTGATTTCCTTTCTCAACGGGATACCAGCCACTCAAGTTTACACCCTCCCACTTTCCTTCCCCCTCAAGCCTCCTCAAGTATAGCCTATGATATCTGGTATAGCCCATACCTGGTAGTGGTACCTGGTATATAATATCTGGTACTTCGTATATAATAAGCTAAGCATTCGTTGGGACTTTTTCTTGTGCACAAATTCACTTGCGGAAAGCGCGAGAGCGTGAGTCAGCAACATTCGATGAACAATCGACGAGCAGTGGGATTGCTGAACCCTATGCGCGATAAAAATTGAAGGCAAGAACCGGGGAGGAGAAGGGATGACACCTGTGACCACGGCTTGTCCAGAAGCTGGAAAGTGAAAGTGTGCTAAAAAAAAAAAAAAAAAAAAAAAAAAAAATATATATATATATATAATAAGCACGAGGAAGTATTTTCGCCACGTAATGCTTGCACCGGCCGCCCCGGTGGTCCAATGGTTACCCTCGAATGCAACTAGCTAACGTTGGTCCTTGAGTTCGATTCCCACCGTGGTGAGATTTTGACTTTATTTGCAAAAATGCAAAAAAAAGGATCAACTGCTGAGAACGCCTAGCAGCGTGGGCAGGCTTAATTCGACGCGAGTCGACGAGGGAAGAAAATGCTAAACCCTTCTCGCGACAAAAAATGAAGGCACACACCGTGGTGGGGAGGAGAGAGGAGAGCCCGCTATGTGACCCCGGATCTGAGTTACTGCTGGGAGGGAGCGCGAGAGAAGTGCGAGGACAATTAAAGAGGGATGAAAAATAAATAAATATATATACAACTCGATATATATATGCTTGCACCACACTCTTGTGTACCCCAACCAACCCTAGCCCTTAACCCCCCATCCAACTTCCAACTATAGTAGTATGATGCCCTGTCATTACCAAACGTACCGGGTACACGTTACCGGTACCGTACCCTGCCAATTCCAGTTAGAGCGTACCGGTATCACTTACCGGTACCGGGTACTATATCCATGGATCCCCTCGTCTAGTCTACCGGTATAGCTGTCAATATCCAATAGCCGTGTTGTAGCCTATGGGCCATGGCGGTAGCAATATGCTGCAGGTTTGGGGGCGCGGGGGCCATTTGTAGGCGCGAGTCTGTCAGAGATTTTTACAGGTCGATCAGGGGATGGCACAAAAAAGAGAAAAAAACGGAGCCGCATTCCTACCTTGGTCAAAACGAAAAGAAAAAACGGAGCGTCGTGGTTTCTGTGGGAAATCGAGAACATTATGTATTTTCACAGCTTTGGTTTTCATTTCGTTTTGAGTAATCCCCCCTGTCTGGCTCCTAAAAAAAGTGTGAGTAATTTTTTTTTGTTTGTTTTTGGCTCCGCTGGGTTGACGTCTATACCCATCCGCGCCAACCGGCACTACTCAATCGGCACTACAGACACACCTCTTTTGCAACCAGCGGCGGTACCTGTCAAGTACCCTCCCTGTTCCCACGCGACTTTGGTGACTTTTATCCACCAAAAGTTGGGGTTTCCATCAGAAGGGCGAAAAGAAACAACACAAAAACTACAAGTATTATGTAAGTGTCTGACCTGTGGTTTTCGCCCACCTCTCTCGTGTCTTCGGACAGCGGTTACGCCAGTGTATACAAGAGTAAAACAATCTTACGGGAGGACTATATCATAGGGTTAACTTACCTGGTATCAGATACGACGAGCTGAATACGACTTCCGCTGCCGCAATGGCTGTCGGTGTGAAATACAAGACTCGTACGATATCGATAGGTTTCATTGTGCGAGTCGTCGCACTTTCGCAGTACCAGACTCTATATAGGAATATTGCCACAACTCGTATGGTTGGTCTGTATACGTGGCGTAAACTTCCTGGAAAACGTCGTCGTGGTAACAATTTCTCAAATTTCATATTTCTCATTAACTTGCACATTTCGAAAATATTTATTCTCACGCCAGCTGGGTTTCTTTTCGTTGTCCTCTTTCGTCGTCTGTTCTGTACGTGTGGTATTTGGCATTGGTACTCGTATGCTTTCACAAGATTCCACAGGTCATGCTTGACTGATTTAGCACAACACTCCCAACGGGGACGAAACACTTGGAGTTAGAAGAGGATATATTTAAGAGATGGAAAAGGGATGTGATATATGCGTGTTACCACCTTTGGTTTGTTCATGTTTTTTCCCTGGGGTATTCATCAGCTCCAGAGTGACTGGAGCCTGTCCTGTGACCACGGACTTGATTATGCGAGTTAATGCGAGAACAACAACTGCTCGTACTCCCGTATTCGCAGTACATCCGCTGTCAGTATTGTCCATACTCCCAGTACTCGCAGTATTTCGGCTGTCCACACTGGCGATACTCCGAGTACTCGCAGTACCAAATACTTCAAATACTCCAAGTATTCTCGGAGCACGTCAGTACTGACGATACTCCGAGTACTTGCAGTACCAAACACTTCAAACACTCCAAGAATACTCGGGAGTATCAATTGTCGTTGTTGTCGTTGTTGTCGTTGTTGTTGTTGTTGTTGTTGTTGTTGTTGTTGTTGTTGTTGTTGTTGTTGTTGTTGTTGTTGTTGTTGTTGTTGTTGTTGTTGTTGTTGTTGTTGTTGTTGTTGTTGTTGTTGTTGTTGTTGTTGTTGTTGTTGTTGTTGTTGTTGTTGTTGTTGTTGTTGTTGTGGTTGTTGTTGTTGTTGTTGTTGTTGTTGTTGTTGTTGTTGTTGTTGTTGTTGTTGTTGTTGTTGTTGTTGTTCTAACATTAACTCGCGAAATCAAGTCCGTGGTCACAGGACAGGCTCCAGTGGGAGCTGAGGAATACCCCAGGGAAAAACACAAACAACCCAAGGTGGTAACACGCATATATATCACAGCTGACGCAATCATGCCTCCGATTACAGTATACTGGGACCACCTGCGTAACTTTCCCTTCGGGTTGTGGCGTGGTTGCTTGGAAAAACCGTGGGTGTCGAATTGCGAAGAGGGGGACAAAACTCATGTAAGAACTAAAGAAAAAACAATACTTGTAGCAATCGTAGCCACCGCGCGCAAGTAACCCGGCCAGTAGCATCTACCAGCCCCAACAACTTTATAGCTTAGGCTATATTATGATGTAGTTTGTCGGTGATTGCCATGTCGTTAGCATCCAGCACGTTTGACGCGGGGCTAAAACCGCTTAAATTTGCCCTTAATATGTGATATGTAAAAAAAAATGATAATTACATACGTTGTACCTGGTATGTGGTTGTTCTTCACATCAAAATGCTCTTTCCACCAATCCATCATACACCCGGCACAACCAGTGTCCGTGCCCATGCCTCCTTGGGAGACGAGCTCTGTGGTACTGCTGTGGCCACAAACTACGAAACAGAGAACACATCGCAAATACAAGATATCGCAAATACAGCACATACCCAAGGTGATTTGGCCATGCAATGAACCGCAACGAACACGCGGGCGAAAAAATATTCAAGCCAGCACAGCCAGCACAGCAGACTATTGGCAACAAAAAGGGGAAAAAAAGGGGGAAAAAAAAGGGAAAACGATAATCGTAAGAACGAAATAAGAAAAATCAAAAGGAAAAAAACAACTGGAACAAAAGAGGGAAACAGGACGGCACGATAAAAATGAAAAAAAATACGTAACAACATCCAGCCAGCAACTATTATCGCAACAAAGCAGATTAAGCCATCCAACCAACGAAGCACAACCGCCAGCCAGCAACTAGCAACAAAGAAGATGAAGCGCCATTCAACCAACATCGGGGGCAGCAACCACACTCGAGGGGTTTCGAATGACCCTACTGCTGGACGAGGACGAGCATTGCCGCATGGTCCGTCACCTGCTCGCCGTTTCTGACAACAGAGTGGTGCCTATACCGTCATCATAACCCCCGTACCCAATCGTACAAAGGAAACGAAGCAAAATAATAATCAACCGAAAAACCACAGCAGCAAAGCAGATGACACCACCCAGTTGGGGTCAGGGCAGCACCCAAACTGGGTTCCGGATGCAACTACTATTAATAGAGGGTTGGGAGCATTCGTGTCCGGTCTGTCCTCTAACTACTGCATCTTCGACGGCGGTCTCTATGCCGACATGTCATGATCGCCTCCCACAGCCCCCAAGGGTACCCAAAAGGAAGTAGGAAAGGCCAAACAAACGGAAAAAAAACAAAAGAAAAGCAAAATAAAGGGACGAGGAAAGGGACAAACGGGATGAAAGGGAGCAGGGTAAAACCGGTTCAGCAACAACCCGCACACCGCCGGTGGGAGTACCGCGGTAACGTCTGGCATGGTCTGGCGTGGTCTGGCAGTGTCTGACACTGCACCACCGAGGAGGACGGAGCAGGCAATCCAAAAACACACACACACACACACGACGTAGTCGCAGTAGCTTACGCAGACATTTCTACCTACATGTCGGCCTGGTTCCATGCTACCTTGTCTGCCGTCTCTTTCGTCGCTCAGTGAGTCGCACTAACGGTGCACGTCACACCCGTACAGCAGGGTCTCTACCACCTCAGCCTTCAGAAGGCGGACGTTAAGGCTGAGCCGAGCGGTCGTCATATCGTATAGCTTTGGACCGAACCGCTTGTAGCATGCCCTTATGAGTCGGACCCGTCGCTTGATTACAACCGTGAGGTCAGCGTCTTCGAGAATAACGCCGCCGAGGTATAGAAACTGCATCGGTTGTCTGTTTTTACCTCTGCCCTGCTGCGTTGATACCGAACTAGGCTCTGCACGATTCCGAACGAGGACAACGTGTAACGCAGCGGCGAAGAACATGTATAACAGCAACCGCGGTAGCACGCAACCCTTCCGACGCCCCTGCATGGCGTCAAACCCTTCTGAGCGATCACCGTCCTCCGTACGCACGCGAGCCCGCATGCCGTCGTGGAACAAGCGGATAACTGCAAGCATCTTAGCTGGTACACCGAAGCGTGCGAGGACTTCCCACATTAGCTCTCGGTGGACTGTCATGCGCTTTCTGCAGGTCGATGACACACATGTCCAAATGCACAAGGGGATTTTCCCCTCTCGTCCGAGTTCTTTAGGCGGCGCACGAACAGCGTGTCCACTATTGATCGCGCCCGACGGAAGCCACACTGTTCCTCGGGAAGGATCCCCCCTTTTTCGCAGTAGCTTTCAAGGCGAGACGCGACGACTTTCGACAACAGTAGGTACCTGGTCAGCATGGGTAACAACTGAAATTCCCCTGTAACTGCTGCAATCAAAACGACCCTTCTTTTGTGAAGGACCTTGATGGTGGCATCTTCTATTGCTGGGGTAAATCACCCGTGTTCCAATCATTGACAAGGATGCCGTGAAAGCATCGAGTGAACTCGAGGTTGTCGAGTTTCAGCAGCTCGGCCGGCAGAGAGTCTGGCCCCGTTTGCTGCCTTCCTATTCGGCATACTCCGGACTACCATGGTCGATAGCGGGCTCATCTCCACGCGAGAGTGCGGACGGCCGTTTGGGGAATAGCTCGGTGATGGTGAGATCGAGCATCAGCGACTTTTTACTGAGGAGTTTGTAAAAAAAACCCGCCCATCGTTCACGAACGCGCACAATGTCCCGTAAAAAAGTACCATCTTCATCCCCGACGAATTGTTCACTAAATGCGTTTTTTTGGTCCCATCCCGATTGTGCCTTTCAAGTGCTGGTATAAACGCCGCTGGTCTTTTTTCGGCGAATAATTTATCCATTTCCGCAGCGTTCTCTTCGAAATAACTGTTGACCCTTGCGTTTATCACCTTTGGCAGGGTCGTGCACGCCGTCCTTAACGTCTTCCACGCGGTATTGTTGCGGGGCGAGGGGGGGGGGGGAGGACGAACGAACATTAGCGCATACTCCCTTGCGGTCCATGAAAAGCGGCCGGAATTTCGGCCGACCCCCACCATCCACGCTTTGCGGTGACGGCGTGGTTCAGCTGGTACCATCTACTCCGACTACATCGAGATTGGCCATGGTGGAAACGTCAGATACGTCGGCCGATACGTCAGACATAGTCTTGGGCTGGGTAGGTTGGTTGAGAGTGGATCCGACTCTCGCAACTACTCGCTGAACGACACTCCCCGTTGAACATAAAAACTGTCGTGCCGCTCGACCGGTCCGTCTTTTCGGAATTTTGGCAGTTGTCGGTTGGGGGCACAACGACCACCGAGGTCGACCTTCACGTATACTATCTCATGTTATGGTCTGAGTCCGGTTTGTCTCGCGATGGAGACTGTTCGTGGACCCTAATATGTACCAGATACCCTAGATCCATGGGCTCGGCGTGTTAGGATGTAGTCGATCCGCTTACTACGGCCACTTGGGCGGAACCGGCGTGTATATGCAATATTCCACCCAGTCGTAGGCTGAAAAAGGTGTTGGTGAGGGCAAGCTTGCAAGTGGAGGCGAACGACAGGAGTCGTTCACAATTATCGTTTTTCACATCACGCCCGTATGCTCCAAGCACTCTACCGTTATCACCCCTGCGCCCATCCACCCTTCGCCCAGTCCTTGCGTCAGCGTGTATAAGTACAAACGAACGCTCCCTCGTTGGGATCTGTTGAACAAAAATCTTCCAACTGTTGCCAGAAAGTTCGGTTCACCACGGCGTCCTCGGTTCAATCAGTTGGCGCGTATGCAACGACTGAACTAACTGCCTCGCAAACTACCCGACAACATAAATTGCACCGCCACCAGACGATCATCAACGCGGGAACCGAAGGACACGCCAGCTGGCGCTGGGTTGCGAATGCAATTGAGTTAAATCGACACACGGCGTGTGTGAGAATACGTGGAAGTGTGGTGAGCATAAGATTTATCTTTTCCCATCCGCCGGAGGACAAAAAAATACTACTAATAATAATGACAATAGTAATAACAATAACAATAATAATGATAATAGTAATAACAACAAGTAGGCTTCCAGCATATTGACCTTCTTAACGGCCGAGCCCACTCCATGTAACCCTTGCCTGGCTTGTGATTCTTCTTGCTGCCCGCAACCAAAGACACGGCATCCCGCAGCATAAAACGTCGCTTCACCTAGCCTTCAACAGTCTCCTGCAGCCCAACAAAATCACAGCCAAGCTGTTGGACCATTGCGAGGACACATTCGTCGCATCCCTCCCTTTACACCCACCCTTCACAGCCAAGGTAAGCACACTGTAGGTAAGCTACCACCGCAAGTCCCTCTTTCCGCCACGGAGCGGGTCTATGGTGACGATTTTGTAACCGGAACACGTGACGACCGTAACGCGTGAGGCCCGCCCCCTTCTCCTCCGCTCTCTTTATGATTTTTTTATTCGCCACTGCCTGTGGCTCTCTGGTTCCTAGCCCGGTACGTGCCTTGGAATATAGGGTGCAGCTGTCCCATCCAACCCCCACAGTTCGCTTGGAACTGCCGGCATGCGTGTCTACCCACGCTGAGGCCAGCCTCTCCGCTCCTCAGGCTGCACCCATATAGCGCTCCCTGCTGTGGCGATGCCCCCGTTTGACGCTTCGAGGAACCAACAACTCGGCGTCGAGGTTTAAAAATAAAACGCATCACCAATCACCCTCCATCGTACGCGGTTTTCACAGCGAACCAATCACCAGCCAGACCACGCCAGGTCCCTCCGCTATCAAGCCGAGCCGAGAGGCCTTCAGGGTTGCCTGTAGACCGTTGCAGGTCTTGGTGGAAGTCGGTACATCCCGATGATGGGGCAGGTGGACGGCGAGAGATAGTGCGTACGTCATCGTCCGTGCGGCGGCAATGCTCCTTCTCCTACGGTAAGGTGCATTCGACAACCAGTATGGTTGCTGCCCCCTCCGTCGGTTGGGTGGTGTCATCTGCTTCCGTTGCTATTACATACTTACTGGCTGTCTGTTGTACTTTGGTTCCATTGTTGCCACGGGTGCCGTCTTGTTTCACCTATTTCTTGTTTTTCCGGGCTCCTCTTCTTACCCCTTACCCCCCTGCATTCCCATTTCACTCTTCTCTTCTTTGTTGTTTTTTCTTCTTTTGTTTCTTCCTTGCAAATAATCTGGTGTGCTGGCTTGCATACGCTTTCCCCTCGTATCCATTTCGGACGGCATTGCATGGCCCGAATCCCCTTGATGAATTTTCAATGTGCATCTCTGTCTCGTAGTTGTCACCACAAGCAGAGCTCGAGGCTGTAGTAACCCTTTCAGAACCCCAACCCCCTCCCGATACAAATTTCAAAAGATTTTTCCCCTAAGCCAAAACGGCTTTCCAGTTGTAAGGCGTTAATGGATGTTAGACCAACCTCATTCCAAGAATTTCCGATAGCCCCGTGCTCTAATATAGATAGGCCAAAATGTGCCGGTTGGTGGACGGCGGGGGAGGCGACGCTACTGTAACTCCCACCAGAACCCTACCCCTAGCCCTAAGGTTATGGTGTGACCCGCGCTTGCATGCTTTGGCTTGTAAAGGGCGGCCGTCGGACACCTTCTACGGCAGAGTCGCAAGCTGTTTTTTCTCGACATTCTCGCGTGAGAAGCACCATAACCCACACGCGAAGATAATAATAATCGAGCAAACGGAGAACGCGCAATCCAATGAAACAAACTCGTGTCGCAGGAATGCAAAACCGTCATTTTGACGAAAAAACGAGCATCACTTTCCAACCACTCCGGGTTAAAAAGGAGCTTGTTTCGTCCTTGCTTCTTCGTCCTTCAGAAAATTTCTATCGAAGCGCGCGTGGTCGCCAATCAATTTCGTGTTGCGTTTTGGCCGTCGTGGACGTTGCTGTGATTCGGAAAGACGCACCGTCCAAATAATTTTGTCGTCTAAAACAAACCGTTAATACTACACCGGTATATACACTACATGTATTTAGGAAAAAACCGGCACTATTCGTAGCGACAACGGGCACTACTCCGCATACTGCCACTGCCGCTTGCTCCCAACTGTGTCAAGCAAGTCCATAACCGCCCTAGGTAAGGAGTAGATAGCAACCGGCGCTATTCAACCGGCGCTTTAAGAGGGACCACCACTACTACTAGTGCTGTAGTCCATTCTAAAACAGGATTTTGGATTCAATCCGGGGACAGATCCACAATGTGCTCCGAAAAATATAAAGAGCCTTTTCACCTGGCTTATCACGCGGTAAGATTTTCAGAACAGCATCCAAGTGTTCGGGGACAAGACTTCGAACAACTGTAATTTTTTTAATGTCTTCCGTTTTTTGTGTTTTCTTCTTTCTGCTTCTTCTTGTATTTCTCCCTTGCACGACATAATCTGGTGTGCTGGCTTGCATATGTCCCGCCCCCGCGCTCATTGCCGTCGGTATTATACAATATGACCCAATCACCCCCTATTTGCAGTGTCTGTTGTGTAGCTTGTGAATACAGAGCTCGTCTCTCTAGCCTCTACTGTACTGTGTGTACCAGGTAGGCTCTAGCAAGAGGCATCGGCACGGGCATTGGCTGAGCTGCACTGTACGTTGGATGGGTGGAAATATCAGTTTAACGGGAGGAACGCACAAAACTACTGGTGTGGGATACTTTTCACAGCCACCTCCTGACTACGCCCCGTCATTGGAGAAAATCTACTTGGAAATAGTGTACAAAACTTCGGTAGAAAAATCGACAAGCCTGTAGCATAGGCCAGTCGTAGTTCAATTACGGTTCAATTGCTGATGACAGCACGACAACAACGAAATAATAGGGGAAGCCGAATCCCAATAAATGTGCGCGTGCAAGATGCTCGCGTGAATAGCGTCCAAACGAGTTATCAGCCAATCCATGACCGACTACTGACGCTGGCAACATCACTACGATACGACATCATTGATGCTGATGACGGGTGATGATGAGATTAACGACTAGTACCGTAATTGTGCGAGTCATCGCACCCCCGTGCGATCGATTTTTAAATGATTCCTAAATTTGATTTTTATCGCACCCCTGTGCGATAACTCCGGCATGTGCGATGACTCCGGCCCCTGTGCGGAAAATAAATTAAATGATTTGATTTCCCGTTCTGATGCACACCCCTGTGCGGTAACTCCGACATGTGCGACTCTGAACAAATCACACACCCTGCCATGCTGTGATGTGAACGCACACCACTGTGCGGTAACTCCGACATGTGCGACTCTGAACAAATCAAACACCCTGCCATGCTGTGATGTGAACGCACACCCCTGTGCGGTAACTCCGACATGTGCGATTCCGAGCAAATCAAACACCCTGCCGTGCTGTGATGTGAACGCACACCCCTGTGCGGCCGACATGTATGTGCGATACAGAGGAAACCACACCCCCCACTGCTGTACTGGTGGCGCACCTTTTGAACGTCCTCCCTGTGCGATACCTAACTCTACCATGTGCTACACGGGACACACCCCGAGAGTGGGAACTGAGTTGTCGGCTGCCGTCGTTCCGTTGCATGAGGTACAGCAGTACTAGGTAGGTCAGCACCGCATCGTGGCAGGGCCGGTGGTGTTTTTGTTTGTTTGTTTGTTTCTTGGTGCGGTCGCCGAATAAAAGATAAAAAAAGCGAGAGTTTTTTTCCATGTATGTATGATATGCACCTGCTGCAAACAGCGGTGAGCCCCGGTTACAAACCGCTAGAAAAACGGATCGTGGCACAATTTTTATCCTGAGGCCACACGCCACAGCATGCAACCTCACGCTCGAAGGTGGCACCAATATCGGAGTCATCGCACCCCTGTGCGATGACTCCGAACCCTGTGCGGAAAATGAATTAAATGATTCCAAACTTGAAAAATTAACGCACAGGGGTGCGATGACTCCGGCATGTGCGATGACTCCGGCCTGCGCGATGACTCGCACAATTACGGTAGTCTATCATGTGACGCGTTGTCGGCACTGGCCGGTCGCCCCGGTGGTCTCTTGGGTGGTTAACCTCCAACACTACCAAGGATGGAGACTCGTCAGGGGTTCAAATCTCGGTATGGATTGTTATTTATTTAGAGGCACCAACTGCCGAGAGAGCATTATTGCGTGGTGAACACAATTCGATGCGACTCGACGAGGGAAGTACGTGTTGAATTCTTTTCGCGCTAAAATGATAAAACTGAAGGCCTTATCATACCGGGGTGGGAGGGGGGGAGGGGGAAAGAAGAGCCTGCTTAAGTGACCCCGGATCTGAGTTACGTGGAGGGAGGGAGAACGAGAAAAGAAAAAATGCTAAGATAATAGAAGAGGTGAGCAAAAAAAAAAACTGCCTTCAAACAAATACAAAATATGAACTAGTCGTACGATACTCGTACCGCTGCTGCTTGTACGCAGGGGCATTAGTACAACCAGGGGCTCTCAATAGTCAACAGTGCCGGTATGTGCCAGTCCATTTATAACGGCACTGTTCAGGGCACCCGCAGTATAGAGGGCACCCGCACTATTGCCCAATATGCAGGCACTACTAGGAATAGGGTCACTTAACGGTACCACAGAGACTTCCAGTCGTGCCAAGCAATTTGACCGGCACTATAGAGAGCAGTGGCACTTAGGCGCTATTCAGCCTGCACCATTGTTGCGGGTCGGACTTTTGAGTTTAGTTGCAATTGAAAATAATGAAAATTAAAGTAATAAACTGTTGACAGCGCTTAGCAGCATAGGTAGGCGCAATTCGATGAGGGGAGAAGCGGCTGAAACCTTCTCGCCATAAAAAAGAAGGTACGTCACGTAGTGGGGAGGGGGGAGAAGAAAGAACCTGCTTTGTGACCATAGATCTGAGTTACGTTTAGCGAGGGAGAAAGAGGGAACAAAAAATGCACAGATCATAGATGGGATGGGCCAAAATAAACAAATAAATAATGGGAGGACCTCCAGAAGCACCCCACTTGTATATAGTGAAAAAAGAAAAACAGACAGTGTGGTTGGGGACCTAATCGTGGTTGGGGGCCTAATTGGGGACCTAATCGTGGTTGGGGACCTAATCGTGGTTGGGGACCTAATCGTGCACGAGAAGCGACGAAGACGATTGCGGCAGGCATCGGCAATCCGTACAAACACTCTTCTGTACCATCTCCTAGGAAAAACCAGCACGCACTGAAACCTGGCGCAGGCGCCGCTGGGTTAATGAGGGTTACGGGTTTCCACGTTAAACACGGGCCCCCGAAAGGAACTCCTGTACGCACCGCAGACTCGACCTAAACGCAGGACGGGCAAGCACAAAAAAATACTGCCGGTCGTTGGTCAAGTTGGTCGAGGCTGGCCTTTCGATTACCATGTTTTCTTTGGAGAAAAGCTACCAATACACGCTGCCGAGTGGCGCCGCCGCCCCCGCCAACCTCGAGCCCCCCAAAAGGTTGCGGAGGCGTTGGGGTCAGGGTTAGGTGTGGGGTTGGGTTGTTGGTCTGGATCGACGTGCAAGATTGAAAATGGCCACATACGACCGGCAAGGTGTTTGTTGCACACCCGTTTTGCATTTTGGGAGAGCCTTTTACACTGAAAGGGGCTGAACAACATGAACACGCTCCAAGCATTCTACCCGAACCTTAAAAGCGCGGAGGGCTTATGCCAGTTAGTCCCTGTGAGCTCACCCCTCAATGTTTTGGTCATTTTGTTTACCAGGTATAAAACATGTCTTCTTCATACCATATTTCCTTCCCTTATTTTTCCTTTATTTTTGTCCATTTCCTTTTGTCCGTTCTTCCTTGTCCTCAAAATATAAACCATTCGCCCGTGCTATTATTATCACTTGTCTGGTTTGCTGGCTTGCCTTCGGCTTTGGTATTTAGTAGGTTTGGCATTTCATGGCCAAATACCCTTACTAAAGCAGCTGCTGTATTAATTACCGGTTCGGTACAAAACAACACGGGCACCTTAGCCCCTGCCTCTGGCGAACTCTCCCATCTATTTACAATATTTTTTGAACACAAAACAGCGTTCGGATCGTGCCTCTGCCGAATCTGCCGAAGACACCTCATCACAAAATGACGCACGCTCCCTCGCCCATCTAGTAGGGGGAACTGATAATCACGACTACGCAGTTGTGACTAAAATCGCAACTACGCGGGCGTTTAGGAGCCGTCCCCGGATTTTACACCTTGCATTTCGCGTATTCCTGCCGCGCACGTCTTCTCCAGTGCACCGCCCAACTCCCACAATCCAACGTGCAACGACCGCGTAGCCCTGCAACAGCCTCTTTATACCCTAACCCAAAGTTGGTCGCTGCAGCTCCCACAGCCCTCAAGCCTGGCACAAATACCTTTACAGCCCTAAACCTCTATATCCTTATCCCCAACCCAAACCCGAAACACAAGGCCTGAAACCCGGGGATGGCTCCTAAACGCCCCCGTAGCCGTGATTTAAATCGCAACGATGTAGTCGTGTTTATCGGTCCCCCTACGTGGGCACCCACGCCTCTGCGGAATATACTAAGCCACCCAAGAGTTGACGTTTCGTTAATGATCGATTCGGCACAGAATGGCGCGGGCACCTTTGGCCCGTGTCTCTGCCAATTACATTAGCTCAAAAAAAGGAGCATGCATCCATCGCCGATTCGGTACATGAACTTCGCGGGCGCCTTGGCCCCTACTTCTGCCGTAGCCACATCGCGCTCTAAACCACAATGCCCACCTGTCGCGCTGTACAATAACGGCATTCGGCATACTACGCCAACGTGGTCATGGCCGCAATCCAACTCAGCGAGAACGTCACTATGCGCAATACACACCGTCGGTACGCTCGGTGCCACCAACAACCACACGGGCTGTAGGAGAAAATAAATGGACTGACCAGACCTCATCAACGCGCCTCAATCTCACATGCGGCGCAACAGTTTTGGGGACAGACAAAGGACATCAGATATCAAATACTCGTAGGTGTTTCAACCCCCCGTCACAACGATGCACGGGTTTGACGACAATCTGCCCCATCCGACACCAGTACCATTAAACCCCGCCTGGACATCAATCAACCCGTTTAGAATCTCCATATATACGCGCATACAGCAGGTTACACACGAGAGTGTCATATCAAACCGACTTCGTTGTTCCAAGCTCCTTTTGAGTCAACCCGCCTGTCGTCACACTCATAACCACGACATCTGGGACCAAATTCTTGGCTCTGTATGCTCAGACAACTGTGATCCGAGATACCAATAACGTGCCATTCTTATGTAGAACATGGCGTTCCGACATCGACTCCTCCTTGTTGGTTCATATGCTTGGCGTGACCCTCACCGCCATGGACATTGCTGCACTCCGCATCCTCACTTCGCAGAGTCGTCTCTGGCATGTCCATTGCCACCGTCACGCGCACCACGCGAACTACAGACGATAAGGGCACCATGTCACACAAATTACCAACATTTGTCTGTGTGCCGTACGAAATAAAGCGTACAGAAGCAAATATTCTGCCAACTGGTCCACGTACTAAGATAATATCAAAGTCGTATACTTCGAAGAATAGGTGTACTTAATGCCGCGTAGTAATGCGACATCGTGACATCACCAAGCATGCCATACGTTACACGAGCGTTCTTGTACGGTATGTCGAAGCTCTGAGCTTCTGCGTATAAACAACCCAGCCTGCCCCACCGTTGTCCCTCCACAGCAGTCTGATCCGGCGGCGAGGACAACACACTCATCAGCCAACATCAGCCAACACAAACAAGTATTGCCAAGCAAGTTCAACACATACGGGTACACGCACCTTCCTAGGCCATGTGGAAGACGGACCCTGGACCAACGCCTTGCGTTCATGAAAAAGAACGGTCTCCGGAACCTCTCCCCACACTGCTGGTGGCGTGGTGGCTCGGACGCCCTTTGCTTTATGTCTGCTCCTCTGCGCAAGCGACGACTACTTGAGGAGGTGGTGTTCATTCAAATCTGATACGTATTGTGTACAGGTCAAGCGGTCCGTATGCACGTATATATCATATGACCAGCTGTATGACTTTTTTTTTTTCTTCTTCGTTTCATGTATTATCCTCGCACTTCTCTCGCTCTCTTAGTAGTAACTCAGATCCGGGGTCACATAGCGGGCCCTCCTCCCCCCTCCCCACTACGGTACGTGCCTTCATTTTTATCGCGAGAAAAATTCAGCATTTTCTTCCCTCGTCGACTCGCGTCGAATTGTGCCCACAGCAGAAACTTAATATGAGCTGATGAGTCCAATTCTTCCTTATGTGCAAAACTCATGTTCCGCCGCCTCGGTGTGCTCCCCATTGGAATATAATGCGTTTGTCACTGCACGGCCGAATCTTGGAGCTGTGAGTCGGCAGGATTTCACGACTAAAAAAAATCGGTAGATGATATCAGTAGCCGAATGAATGACTTTGGTTGGCCAGTCGGCTGGCGAACCAGCTGATCGTCAACCGACTTGCCGACTCAAGGCATGCAAGTAAAGCGAGCCAAATCAGCCTCTCCCAGCCGAGGGGGCCCCGCCCCCCCCAAAAAAAAACGCACTCCTCCGCACTAAACATCCCTTCCTACAAGAATGGAAACCCAATCAGTCCGATAGGCGGCACCTCCTGAAGCCGACTGATTGCTATAAAAAGTCCGACTAGCAACTAGTTGCTGACTAAAGTCGTGACGACGCACAGCTCTACAAAACCTCCTTGCTACTGCCGTTGAATTTTGCGAAGTGCCGGCGTCTTATCTGTCTCGCAGTTTGCGACCAGCTGTTTGCGATAGTTCTTGTCTCCAGTACGAGTACGATGAATCGGCACGGGCACTAGGTGTGCCGGTAGCTGTTCTACTTGAAAAATGAAAAAAATACAACTTCAGCTGTGAGATTGACTGAAAAAGATTTTGATCAAAGCTCAGCTTTGCACGCTGCGTGTGATACTTCGGTCGCACGCGTAGCTATGTTATGCTATAGATGTTAAATATGTGCTGGATGTCGTTGGGTGGTAAGAAAACTCACATATAATCTATTACGTACTACTAAAACCAATCGCGGATGCTTGCCGTGGTTGTCGCCGTTGTCGTGGTTGTCGTCTTGTCGTGGTTGTCGCCGTTGTAATGGTTATGACGTTTGCAGCGGTAGCGGTGGTGGTGGTGGTGGTGGTGGTGGTGGTGGTGGTGTGGTGGTGGTGGCGGCGGTGGTGGTGGTTGGTAAGGCGGTTTTGGTTGAAAGTGATGATGTATGGTGGTTGAGATCGTTGTGGTTGTGCTCCCTCTGTTACACCCTGCCCTGCGATCAGCACCTACGATACTTGGTTTGGGTTTATCGCTTGCACGTAATAAAAATCATATACCGTTTATAGCGGTTTTGTGTGGGGTTCATACGGCTTCTTCACCGCTCCCTCCCTCCCTCGCTCCTGCACTACCTCGCGCCTCCACTGCGCCGCCAACTATTAGTACTAGGGTTGACATCAGTTGGCACGCAACGCAACATCACAAGCTCTGTGTTTACAAACTTTCACGTGCAAACTTTGAAACGGAAAATAAATCGCAAATATTAGCGCACTGGATATACAATAATACCAGGCACCGGAAAACGGATATAACAAGGAATGAAAAACCCAAGAAAACAAAAAATAATAAACAAAATGAAGGGGGGAAAGCAAAACAACTAAAAATCCAAACGACAGGTACTTGTACCGGTCGCCCCGGTGGCGTATCAGGTTATCCTCGAGCCTGGTATAGGTCAGTTTCGTGAGCTCGAGCCCCGCCGAGTGCATACTCGTATAAATTCGTGGGGACTTTTCCTTGTGGACAAATTGACTTGCGGAAAGCGCGAGAGCGTGAGTTAGCAACGTTCGATGAACAATCGACGAGCAGTGGGATTGCTGAACCCTATGCGCGATAAAAATTGAAGGCAAGAACCGGGGAGGAGCAGGGATGACACCTGTGACCACGGCTTGTCCAGAAGCTGGAAAGTAAAAGTGTGCAAAACAAAAAGAAAAACAAAAAAAAATGACCGGTCGCCCCGGTGGCGTATCAGGTTATCCTCGAGCCTGGTACAGGTCAATTTCGTGAGTTCGAGCCCCGCCGAGTGCATACTCGTATATATTCGTTGGGACTTTATTTTGTGGACAATTTGACTTGCGGAAAGCGCGAGAGCGTGAGTTAGCAACACTCGATGAACAATCGACGAGCAGTGGGATTGCTGAACCCTATGCGCGATAAAAATTGAAGGCAAGAACCGGGGAGGAGAAGGGAAGGCACCTGTGACCACGGCTTGTCCAGAAGCTGCAAAGTGAAAGTGTGCAAAAAAAAATATATATATATATGGAACAAAAAACTATATTGTGTGTGTGTTCTTCACATTAAACCGTTCTTCTACTCGTCGACATCCAGCACACCCAGTGTCCGTACTGATTCTTCACCCTAGAAAGATCAGCTCTGTGGTCACAAGCTACGACACAGAGATAATGCATCGTAATGCATTCGACAACGCAATGTCATGCCCTAGTACTGGGTACGACAGGCACAACATACATACGTCAGCAACAGAAATACATTGGAAGAGAGAAATACGAAATAAACAAAAACAAAAACAAAAACAAAAAACAAAAACAAAATAAGAAAACAAATAAAAACAAAGATAAAAATAAAACAAAAAATGAAAAACAATACCTGGTGAACGGGATCGGGATCAGCACAACAATAATACACCGGATAAAATTCTAAAATAATAACTGGTACTACAGTACTAGGTGAGTGAGTATTATTTAGGTAGGGGTATTTGTCTCATTTGCGTTTTCTCTCGCGTATCAGTATACCGGCGTTCTACAATCCACCCATCTGCGCTCCGTGACACCGCCGCAGACAATTTCAAGAAATCAAAACTGCTGCTGTATCGATCGACTGGCTTTCGCGCAAGGTTAAATCTTTCGCAGGTTTCATACTGCAGACAATGAAATCCAACCGCTGGTTGTTCTTGACATTAAAACTGATCTTTCCACCAATCTACATCCGGCACAACCACTTGTCCGTGCCGATGCCTCCTGGAGAGACGAGCTCTACTACTGCTGCCGTCGCCACAGACTACGAGACAGAGATACCCATTGCACATACTACTGGTGTGTACCACCATATTCCGAACTTGGTTCTAGGTATGATATAATATTTTTGTTGTTTTCATTTCAATCGTCAACTTTTTACCCTCCAGCTCAACCCTTGAGAGATTTTACCCTCAGCTGGCGACTTTTGGGATAGGCCGTGATCACAGGTCACTGTAGGTCACAGCAGGTCACAGCCGTCTTTTCTCCCCCCACGGTACTAGCTACTTTTGTTTTATCTGATATTTATCTGATATTTATAGCGCATCATAAGGTTTTGCATTCCCGCTTTTCAGCTTAAAATCTTGAATGCTCGCCGACTAAAATAAAAATTTAAATACACTCCAGCTGTGAGATCGAATATTTTATAAAAATTAAAATGCACTCCAGCTGTGAGATCGAAGATTTCGTCGAAACTCATCTCTGCAAGCTGTGTGTGATACTCCCATCGCGCGCATTACGAGTTGTGTGTCCTCATTAAGGATATAGGTCGGCGACTCCCCTTACAACTACAGTGTAGCTATCAGGGTCAACAGGATGATTTTAGTCAGTCTGTGCGCGGAAACTAAAAAACCCGTTCCTGAGGGGGACAAAATCTGACAGCTGTGAAGGGAAAGGGGGGCCTGGTTTTGATCAAAAGCGAGCGGGTTTGGAGGGGGGCGGGGGGGGGGGGGGGGAAGGGGCAATTTGTGCATGTAAGCTATAAACCCTTTCGAGGGGATAAATCTGACGGTTTTGGCACCAGTATATTATTGGGGGCGGGGGGGGGGGGGGGGGGGGGTTGGGCGGGGGGGGCAGCTCAATATGTGCCTGGAAACTATACATTATTTTGAGGGGATAAATGTGACAGTTTTGGAAATAATACATCAGTTTATCATGTATATCCTGGGGTAAGTGGTACAATCAGTGAGTAAAGAGAAACTCATCTTTGCAAGCTGTGTGTGATACTCCGACCGCGCGTATCACGGGTTGTGTGTCCTCATTAAGGATATAGGTCGGCGACTCCCCTTGCAACTACAGTGTAGCTATCAGGGTCAACAGGGTGATGTTAGGCAGTCAGTCTGTGCGCGGAAACTGTAAAACACGTTTCTGAGAGGGACAAAATCTGACAGCTGTGGAAGGAAAAGCATCAGTTTATCAAGTGAATCCTGTAAGTCGAATATCCGGTGAGGGGAGGGCGGAGTTTTCAAGGACGTGGGGGCCTGATTTTGATCAAAAGGGGGGCGGGAGGGGGGGGAGGGGGGGGAGGGGACGGGTGAGGCAGGTCTCTTTGTGCGTGGAAACTAAAAATATTTCTTGTGGGGGAGGGGGAGGAATGTGGCGGGGGGGGCCGGGGGCGGGGGGGGAGGGCTTTAGGTCGCATAGATGTAGGGGTTTGCTATACGCGTGGTGCTAGGTCTATGACCCGAAGGGTGCGCCAGCTAGCGTTGGGCTGCGAAAGCAACTGAGTTAAATCGACACACGACGCGTATGAAAATACGTGGAAGTGTGGTGAGCTAAAGCTTTATTTTTCCCCATCCGCCGGAGGATGAAAAAATCTAGACGATGGTGCGGGTGGTGGGTTGGAACGAGGGGGCGTTGGGGACGGGGGTGGGTGGGAATTGCAGCAGCGGCATGGACGGGTCTGAAACGATAACGAGGCTATATCCAGGGCGTGGAAGTGTTTAAAGAATTTTGATCATTCAAGCTCTGTTTTGTGTACACCACTTCATACGCGCTCTGCGAGACGTGAGCCCACGACCTTTGACTTGTTTTGTCACATTAACTCTTCTTGTCCAAAAATCTGGAGTCTGTTGACACAAAGGTGCTCGAGCTCTAGGGAGATCCGAAAAACCATGATAAAATCGAATGCTGGAGCTCAAGAAAGATCCGAAAAAACAGGAAAAAAAATCAAAATTCGGGCGGGATATACTACGCTTTCCCACCGAAAAACACAGCGTGACGAAGGCGCACACGTGAAATGAATCAAAATGCAAACTGAACCATTAATAACATGGCCGCGGGTCACGGGTATCCACTCAACTACAGCATAGAGTCCGCCCGTTCTCACAACTTGACTTACTTAGGAGGGACGAGAATCAACCACCTTTACTATTAATACGACATACTCCATCGGGGACGCCAAGACGAATGAACCATGTGTGTTCGATTTTTGTTTATGATGAATAACCATCTCAACTTTAAGCATCTTTGCCATTTCGTTGCCATTTCGTTTTCAACCATCTGCGTTTGATGGGAGTAGTTGCCCCGCTCCCCGACAGGAGAAGTCCAAACGTTAATTCGACTGCCAAAAACGATTTTACCGCTATGATCGGCACAGAAATATTTACATCGAAAGCATTACACTTATCATATAATTAGTAGACCAAATATGTCAGGAAACGGCACTTTGACCCTTTGGCCGGCGGAATTTTCCAGTAATTTTCCAACAGTTTATCTTGACCGACGCCAAAACATGATTTTTCAGTGTACACCGATACCGGTCGCCCCGGTGGTCTATTAATAGTGGTTACCCTCGAATACTACTAGCGTTGGTCCTTGGCTTCGATTTCGATTCCCACCGCGGTGAGATTTTGACTTCATTTGCAAAAATGAAAAAAAGGATCAACTACCTGCTGAAAGGGCTTAGCAGCGTGGGTAGGTGCAATTCGACGCGAGTCGACGAGGAAAGAAAATGCTGAACTATTCTCACGATAAAAATGAAGGCGTTATCGTACCGAAGTGGGGAAGGGGGAGGAGGGCCCGCTATGTGACCCCGGATCTGAGTTACTACTGGGAGAGAGGGCGAGGAAAGTAGTGCGAGGACAATAAATGGGAAGGAGAAAAAAAAAAAAAAAAACACGGTTGTACACCCCTAGGGCGCTGGACGTTTCATGTTTTTCCTTCATTGACTGTCTCCACTACTAACAGCTACTCCTGACATCTTTGGTACCTCGTTCGTTGTTGCTTGCGGAGTGGCGAGTTCTTTCTGTTGGTTTTCATTTGTCGCCCCCCGCTTCTGTGCTTGCGGCACCCCCCGGAATTCGAAACAACCCTATCCCAGCCTATCCCGGCCTATCCCGGAAGGAAAAGCTTGCAATGCATACTGTATTTAGCATACTTACTGTACTCGGCAAACTTTCTGTATTTCGCATATTTATAAAACCATATGCCATTATTATTTCGGTTACTTGAAAAATAAAAATACACTCTCCCAGCTGTGAGATCGGAGGATTTTGTCGAAACTCATCATCGGCTGGTAGGAACGAGGCCGACTAGCTAGAAAATAACTGCAACCCGTGTCTGGTAGACGACATCAGGGTATTCGAAGCAACCGAGGGGTCCACGGGTAGCTCCGCTTTACTGTTCAGAGTAGAGACTGCTGTGTTGTGGCCGAGGGCGGCTAAGAAGAGTGGGAACTGGTAACGGGGGATCGTCGACGCGGCGGGCCACTTCACGACGAGATGGCGCAGGGGCGAGGCGGAGAAGAGCTGGCAACGCCTCACAGCAGAGGACGCCAAGAGCAGCAACCAAGGGAACTCGGGGGGGCGCGGGGGCGTACTGATACAGCTGTAGATGAATGCAAAAACGAAATGGCAAATCGTGTGGCAAGGCACCAGTTCGACCAATTAAATGGAACGTGTGCTGCTATAGCCCTGAACACTCTACGGCGAGGGGTAGTTTCTGCTTCGTTTTCGTTGAGTTCAATGGGGGGAGCGCGAAAGCGACAGCAACGACTTGCTGCCGTCCTTTTTTTTTTTTTTTTTTTTTCGTTTGCTTCCTTATTTTCCTCCCCACCGGCCTTATGCCGGTACGGTATCTTCTTCCTCTTCGTGTTGTTCTTGTCCGTGAAACAGTAGTTACCTTCTCCGTGTTGTTTTGTCCGTACAACAGGTATCTGTTCCTCTTCAGCACGTACAGTAGTAGCGGCTACGGTTTAAGGGAAAATGTTCAAGAGAAGGGTGAATTGGCTTGTCACACCCAAAATCGATTTAAGAGAGATTTTGGCATATTTCTGAGAGATTATCTTAAATCGAACCCCTGGAAGAGCCACGAGGCAAGCACACACATCAACACACACTATGCCCTGCGCAGCGGGCAAGCGCTGCACTCAACCCGATGACACGCCAGGCCCGCCAAGGTTCACAACCCACCAATGCAGAGGAGCCTGCGGGCAGTACCTCCATGGCAACTGTGGTGTGGTTGACCCGCAAGGCTAAGCTAGCTTGGATGAGTGCCTACGGATCGAGGGGTACCAAGCAGACGTGCATGAGAGACGTTCTGGAGACATAGTGTTGAGGCTGACAGGCCGAAAGGGGTAGGTTGGTCTTCTGTGAAGTGCTTTTTGTTCTTTCGGCTCGCTTTTTTTTGGGCGGGGGTAAAAATGGATGGGATTGGGGGCTGTGGGTGTTGGGTGCGGGGATGGCGGGGTAGGAGTGGTTCAGTGGGTGTATGGGTGGGTGGATTCCCTCTTGGTGGGTGCGGGTGGATCCGGGGGCTGGTACTTCTAGATGAGGTGAACAAAATATGAAGCACAGCGATACCACATGAACAAGACAATGTACAAACTTTATCCATGTGCACCAACATGTATCGCACGACACCATGATTTCTTTCCCACAGGTGCCAAGATAGCACCACGTACAGTAGCGGCTGCACTTGGTCTCATTGCTCGCCAGCCAATAGATTGAGCGGTGTGTGGAGCTAGCCCAAGGTGCTGACGCTTGTTGCATTGTGCGACATGAATGATACGCTCTCAATAACCCTTAGGGCACTTGGTTGAGACGAGAGCGTCCATCTTTCACGGCCGTTCGTTTTGGCTACGGTTCAAGAGAAATTTTCTCATAAACCGTAGCCAAAACGGTACAATAGAAGTCCGGATTTAAGAGAAAAATATTGGGTTGGCACGACCCTTTCTTAAACCGTAGCCGCTACTGTATGGTGTTCCTCTGGCAACTGTAGCCTTTCCCGTCCTTGCCGATCTTCTTGCATGACATTCTTCGGAACACCTGTCGTTTGTTTCGCTTTCTTTTTCTTCCTTTCATTTTCCTTTTTTTCTTCCTTCCTTTTTCTTCTCTCTTTTTACATGGTCTGGTTTGTTTTGTTGTGTTCTCGTACCCGGCACGCTACCACTTCACTTGCTTTAGCTTTGATGGATTGCGACTGTTTGGTTTACCCTGTTTCACAGTCTGCGACAACTGACGACAGAATTTGATAATTTATGTCTCTAGGGTGAAGATTCAGCACGGACAACGGGTGTACAGCAGTACTCATGTCGTTTGATACAATTAACGATTTAATGTGAACACAACACACTCTGTGTTTTTTGTAGGCATATCGTATCGCAAGTTCCCACAAATCGGAAATCGGATCGGTAATCGGATCGCAAAAAAAAGCATCCCGATATCCGATAGGAACGCCTTACTTCTGGGTGGGTAGGGGATGTCGCAAAAAAAAAAAGGCGTGCTTGTTCGGCAGTATCACAATCTATTGCCATGATCTGTCTTATCTCCGTATTTTCCAGGTATTTTCGCCATCCATATCGCTTCTCGAATGGAATCGAATTTTTCTGCGATCCCACCCCATCGGATACATGCCAAAGGATTATCGGATATAGTTTCTTCAGGCCCGTATCGAATCGGAATCGGTTGCCATTCCGATATGCAACACAAAATAATACCCACGGGTATACGGCTGTTTGTGCCGTCATCCTGTGGGCTATAATCCTATCGGCTACATTGCACATGTCCATATATACCTGGTATGACGGTACTAAAAGAGGTTCTCACCGTCAAATCATATCAGCCCATGTATTTTTCGAGCGGTATTCTGGGACTCGAGAGTCATCGAAGCCTGCCCTGCGACTGCAACCTAGATTACAGTCCGGCAGCGCTGCCTTAGTCAAACAGCATAATTGCATAGTCTATAGTTGCATTAAATGGACTATTGAACTAGATTACAGTTCGTTTTCGGCAATATTGCCTTCATCTAAACATGACAACCACATACATACAGCTATTACTTACCATACGTGAACTGTTGTTACTATTACCTGTTACTAACTGTTACTAGCCACCATCTTCTCAAGTCACTCCTCCGGGCAAAAAGAGAGAAAACCCGTCCGAAAAAAGTTGCGATTATCACATAAATACAGCGTCGGCATTTTTTCAAGCCGGGCTGCTGCGGCAGGGCATCACAGATGGAACACCCGAACCTCAACGCCAAGAGTTCCGCGACACACGCGCTGCTTGATATTATACAACCTGTACACGGCGCGCCCACATCACAGCAGAAGACCATAATTACTTGTCATTCGGTAGTTCGCAGGTATTTCGCTTCACCTAGGTCGCAAAGGAGTTGCGTGGTATATTGTAGTCTTAACCGAAGTACGTAACCGCACACTAGTTTTAGGGAAAAAACTCCCAAAAGAGTTAGCGTGGGACATTTTTCGGAGGAGCAAAAGGGTTACCCGTATCTGACGATGTACACCACACCCCCGGTGATAACATTTGGGACTCGGAAAAACTTATCACCTGGTGTGGTGTATACCCCAGGGGTGCGGTATATAACGCCCCCCGGTGACAAACTGGGTGGTCGTTTTCAGCGCTTGACACGGGCTCATAGGCCGGGTCGAGCCGGTCTGATGATTGTGATAGGCCGGGGCTAGACGGACCGAGCTTTTTCAAAGACTAATGGGCCAGTCCGGGCCGCGAGAAATTGAAAATGTCACGGGCCGGGCCGGGCCGGGCCGGGCCGCGGCCCAGTACCCAAGAAATGTGATGGGCCGGGCCAGATCGTGGGGCATCATATGAAAAATTGATAGGCCGGGCCGGGCCGGGCATCTACATGGGCCGCTCCCCCCAGCCCATGACGGGGCCCGCGTGTATTCACGAGACGGCCTGGGCCGCGGCCCATGAAAAGTGGTGTTCTATTGCTACTGTTAATATAATAAACCGGCGTCCACCCTGCCAATGAGGCGGCCCACGTGATTTCACAGGCGAGCCAGGTCCGCGGCCCATGACATGTGCCAAATGGTACACAACCAGCAAGTAATAAAGCAACACCCAATCCGAGTGCAGCCTGGCCCTTCAAGAAGAGCATGGGGTACACATTCGCTCTGACGAGAGGACAACAATATACCTACACGAGCGTCTCTGCGTGCTGACTCTTCGCACGTGCTGATCCGCTGCTAGCGGCGAAAACCAACTCCCACTGTTCTTGGTGGCCCCTGTGCGAAAATATGATCAAAGCTTTGGTACCGTTGAGGGTGTAGAGATTACAATCCTTCGCGTCTCCGTGACCCAGGCAGCATTTGATGCTTTCGTCCTGGTCTGGTGCAAAGGGAATCCCCGGGGAAAACTCCGTGGCAGGAGGCATTGTCTGGCCGAGAGTTGCATCGACAGTCAGTCGACTTCGTGTGTGTCGCGGTAGAACCCGGAGCGCCGACTGTTGCGGTCGCATGAGAATCCTCCCCCAACATACTACGGGCGTGGTCCTTGCTTTCTTCGGATCACAGATGTATATGCAAGCAGGTAGGTGCTTGGTGCTGCTGGTGTGCCACTTGCCGCAGCCGCAGCTGCAGGAGGAAGTGGCGGTCCACCAGCCAGGACAGAAGCCATCGGACCGGGCTGTTTGCCGTTAGTGGAGCAGCATTGTGTGGGTGCCAGTGGGTATGTATGCCGCATGCGCCGGACGGGGCTGGCCCACGGAATTCCAGAATATATAAAACTGAAAAAAAAGCAACTAAAGAAAAAACACGTCAGCATGCACCATTTAGTACGGGACAGCAAACCGCTCGGCCCGGCCACAAAAATGGCGCGCCGACACAAGGGAGACCGGGTCTCATGGGCTTCGCTGCCATGTCATGGGCCGGGCCGGGTCGAGACGTTTGAAACTTTGGTGGGCCGCGCCGAGCCGGGCCGTGAAACGTTTTGACAATCTCATGGGCCTGGCCCGGCCGCGGCCGGTCCTCTAAAAATTCGACACGACACGCCGGGCCGGCTCACCAGCGCCGCCCAACCCCGGGCCGGCTCACCAGCGCCGCCCAACCCCGAGCCGGCTCACCAGCGCCGGGCCCATGACAAACCGTAGTTGTTTGTAATTTGATAAAAGGCATTGCCGATCTATAAGTGAAGAAAAAAGGGTGTGTGATGAACACTGGTAACAAAGGGCTGCCTCACTGCAAGCACGCTGTGAAGTCGCGCGACTTCCCCTGCCGACCTCGATCTCCCCAGAGGATAGCAGTTAGGGCTGGGATCAAGCATAGCGTCGTGTCGGTCTGGGCCGACGTGCAAGATCGAAATTGACCAGAAACAACGACCGATGGGGAGGTTACGATTGTTGCCGTGCCCGTCCTGCATTTCGGGGGAGCAGATACCGGTACATTGGGGCTGTCACACCGATTATAACGCATGGTACGGTGGTATACAACGTACCCGTGTGATAAATCGGGTGGTTTTGGGCGGATTTAAAATATTTCGCCACCCGGGTGGTATACTCCAGGGTTGTGATATACAATGTCGCGGGTGGTATACAGGTAAACGGTAATAAAATCCCAAACCGCCCTTGGTGCTTGTTAATGTGATTAGGATTTGGTACTACTGCTGTACGCGACACTTGGTACGAGTACGTAAGACTCGGTATCAAGATACAGAGTACACTACTGTACAGCAGTAGTAGCGGCCCCCCATTAAGGCGGTCTGAATAAGGCGGTATCCTGATGTAAAGCGGTCAGAATCGCTTGGCACAACTGGGGCATTCCACTCATAACCCTGAACGAATGAAGCGGCTTCCCCCGATAAGGCGGGCATATTGCTCTCTATAGTGTATACCACATCACCGCATAATGGGGGACCCCTACTGTATCCTATATACTACTCTACATCACAACAATTTGTTAATCCTCTAGGCCGCAACGCCTTGTTTGGGGTAAAATACTCCACCTTACGACAAACACTACTACCTCAGACTACCTGGTCTTTTGTGCACCTACTAATAGTATACTAGATCAAAACACCTTGACAAAACCTGCTCTGGTGTAAGGCGGTGTGCGAGGTGAATACCGTAACAGACAAGATATCATCCGTACACAAGAAATCACACCCTCCACAGGATACGACACCCCGGTGATAATTTTGGGCGTTTCTGACAAACCGTCGATTTATCACCCGGGGTACATAATATAACACACCCCGGTGATATCGCAGTGTAGATTTGTGGTTTGTGGCTTCGGTTTTTGGTCGTGGTGTCTCTGCGTAACTCTTTTTTGGTCGTACCGATAGCGAGGTAGGTAGCAGCAGCCCACTTTTGTGTGGGGGCAGGACGGATGACGCAGCCACCGCCTCGTATCATATCGGGCGAGGTACCTTCGATTTAGGTATATTTTCTTTTTTATGCTCCAGTCCAAGCCCGTATTTTGTTCGAAACTTTCTTCAGCGTTGAGGGGGTTGAGTCATCGTCGAGGTCATGCGCTAAGGAGTTTCGTCACCTAGGTTGGGCCCCTTTGTTTTACCACAACCCGGTATCACAGGTAGGTACCTACAGCAGGAGTGCGGAGCAGCTGCAAGTGTTCGTGCAGGCATACCACACCTCTTCAAGAGTGCGGCAGCAGCGGTTCAACTGTTATCACACCCGCTTTTATCACACCCCCAAACACACCCTGTGGGTGTTCGGACGTGCTGTCACACCCCCTTTTTATCACCCCCCCTCAATTTTCACACCCCCAAACACACCTTGTGGGTGTTCGGACGTCCTATCACACCCCCTGGTTTATCACACCCCCCTTGGGCTCCCTGCGAGCTGCACTTTGTCACCCGGGGTACACAAGATATCACACCCTGCACAGGATACCACACCCGGTGATAATATTTTTAAATCCCAAAATGTTATCACCGGGGCGTGTTATCTTGTGTCAGTTACGGTAGCTCTCCCCTCCTGTGCAAAATTAATTAATGATAACCCCCCCCTATATGTTTTCCATAATACGCTGATGCTATGGGACACTCAACTTTTCCGAGGACCAACGTCGGAAGGGGTAAGCTGGATCGTAACTGGACCAATTCCGGCGTGGTGGAGGCTGTTTTCTCATGGCCGGGGGTTATGTTAGTGGGTGAGCTTGCGCAAGTCCCACACTACCCGGAATGATGCCGTTCCGAGTGGCTATCTCCACCGCACCTAATCCCCGGGGGTCAGGTCGGGTCGACATACTCTCGCATCCTCATGAACCGGCAGCTTGCGCTGCTGAAGAAGCAACGGGGGCCGTCGGCAGGGACAGCTGGCGGCTACCGCGGGAACCGAAGAAGACGCCCGCTTCAAGTAGCGCTTGCTTGCGAACGCATTTGAGTTAAATTGACACATGACGTGTACAAGTATGACAATACGTGGAAGTGTGAAGCGATAAGCAGATTAGCTGTATTTTAGTCCATCCGCCGGAGGGTATGTGGGTCGATATGGATGTCGAGGGTGCAGAATATTATCGAAGTATGAGAAAATATGGGTTTTGTACGTACGTAAGAAGTTTGACCAATCAGATCAATGCGGTAACTCATAGTCGTACGAGTGATAGCCTTGGGTACACCTGGCCCAGTTGTGTAGGCGACGACCTGCACGCGGAGCGCGTAGGGGAGCAGAGTCAGAGCTACAGGTCCAAGGTGTGATACAGACTAGTTTAAGTTCCCACCCACCCGCCCGTGCTTTTGAGGGAGTCAGTGGAGGGGGGGTTAATCGGTCGCAGTAACGTTGCGCGTGTTTGTTACTGTCTCGGTAAACGTACCCGTTTGCGCTGAAAATGCGACGGGGTTTCGTAGATTGCGCAGGTTGCGGTGGGGGCTAGCCGCATCAGTGTTATAGCGTGGTGCAAGGGGTGTTCGTTGTTGCGTCTTTTATTCAGCATGTGTAACATCTGAGTATCCCCCCGTGCGGTGGGGTTAAGTATGACTGTTTTACGCAGATATTATGTTGACAGTTAACAGCGAACGTCGTGGCGGTGCATCGGCTCGGATTTGGAGCGCAATCTAAAAGTGTGGGAGAGGGGAATTATCCGTATATGGGCAAGGAAGTGCATTTATTTAATGTACATGGTGTGTGCAGGCGTGCATATATATTACACGCGTGTGTAGTTTTTTTTCTATATATATATGCTGCACATTGTAGGTGGTTGCCTCGTATGTCTTCTTCGAGTTGCCAACGATTGTTCGTCGTTGGTAGTGCTGGCGTCGAGAGTTCGATGTCGCCAGTTGGTTTGGGAGTTGACTCGTGTATACGGATGTTAGCGGGGGGTTGCCGGCGGGGCAGCCCCGGGGTATTCCCATCTCCAACCCCCCTCTCCGGGCGGGGGGTTGCGCATTAATATAATACAACTTCGAAAGCAAAGTGCAAAGTGTACGATTTGATCATGGGGTACTTTTGATGACTTGATTTGACAATTGATTTGATGATATGATTTGACGATATGATTTGACGATATGAGTTGATGATATGATTTGACGATTTGATTTGATGATATGAGTTGATGATATGATTTGATGATATGATTTGACGATATGATTTGATGATACGATTTGATGATATGATTTGATGATACGATTTGATGATATGATTTGATGATATGATTTGACGATATGATTTGATGATATGATTTGATGATATGATTTGCTGATATGATTTGCTGATATGAGTTGATGATATGATTTGATGATATGATTTGATGATATGATTTGATGATATGATTTGATGATATGATTTGATGATATGATTTGACGATATGATTTGATGATATGATTGGATGATATGATTTGAAATGATTTGATGATATGATTTGATGATATGATGTGACGATATGATTTGATGATATGATTAGATGATATGATTTGATATGATTTGATGATATGATTAGATGATATGATTTGATGATGGGATACTTGTGAATGTGCGTCGGGCGTGCGTGTGATGATATTAGAGTGATGACATTAAATAATGTTTTTTTTCGTGATCACGTTTACTCTCCATCTTTAGCGCGGTCCCAGCAGGTGTCGCCCCTTCTCCGCCACCCCGGCACGTTTCTTATCAAGCAGAGCCCCCCCCTGTTCGTTGGTTTACATCGACCACCACTACTAGTGTACTACTATTAATACTACTGCTGCATCAAATAATGTGGAATGGATACACACGCGGCCGGATGCGTACGTCCAAAATTTTCGGAATTCACGGACACAAAATAATGAAATGACCGCAATTAATAATTAGTATCACATGAACATTGTGAATGGTGAACATGACAGAGCGATTCAGATAGTGCCAGGACAACAACAGAGTACGAGAAGACAACAGCCAAAACAAAACGACGACCTACATCGGAATTAATCATAGACACACCATCTACGCTATGGGAGTCGCCGACCTATATCCTTAATGAGGACACACAACCCGTAATGCGCGCGATCGGAGTATCACACACAGCTTGCAAAGATGAGTTTCGACGAAATCTTCGATCTCACAGCTGGAGTGTATTTTAATTTTTATAATATTGTCGGAGGGCAAAAATATATATATATAATATATATAATACACGGACCACCGCTAAAACGCAAACGCCAACGCCAACGACATCAACAACAGCAGCAACAAAGGACAGGCGCCCGCGTGCGTGTGCGCACGAGCCTACTCTGTGATTGTGTAGATTGCGTCATAATTGCGAGACGTGTGTTGTTGTTGTTGTTGTTGTTGTTGTTGTTGTTGTTGTTGTTGTTGTTGTTGTTGTTGTTGTTGTTGTTGTTGTTGTTGTTGTTGTTGTTGTTGTTGTTGTTGCTGTTGTCGTTGTCGTTGTCGTTGTCGTTGTCGTTGTCGTTGTCGTTGTCGTTGTCGTTGTTGTTGTTGTTGTTGTTGCTGTTGTCATGCTAATGGCCATCATCACCGTCAGTGCCTGCTTACAGAACGCTCGTTCGAGATGAGGGCGACATATTGGCTAATCAATATGGTAGATGTGGAAGTGCTGTGTAGTGATTGTCATGTCGTGTCTTACAATTTTTTATAAAAATAATATCATCCACGATTTGACACAACGCAGTCTGACAACAGCACGTACAGCGCGTGGTGTTTTTCACATAACCGACATTTCTACCCATCCACATGGAGCACAAGCAGCGTCCACGCCGACGCCTCCTATGAATAGACCATGGATAGAGAGACCACCTACGACCTATCAGCCATGCTGTACTCATAAAAAACAAGAAATAAGCAGACAAAGTAAATATAGATACTCAAGGTGATTTGGCCATGCAGTACCAGCCGTAGCAATGAATCCTATCACGTAATCAAGGGTTCTGCTGCATTGATGGTGTCGGCGCTGCCTTACGTTCAGCGTATGCTATTAATAGTAATAGCATCTACTGTGTGTCAAATCAACTATTAACAGCTGGATGTCGTAGAACGTACGTGGCATACCACTACGATGTACAACAGAAAGTTGAGTTTGTGTTGTTTAATTAATAGCATATATTAAATGGCCTACGCGTAGCTGAATGTAGAATGTAACTCTCGTATACCAATAAGATGTACCTACAGAACAGATAGAAGACTCTTGTGAAAGACGAACGGCGGCGTGAAGGCGGCGAATTTCAGCACCAAAGAACAAGGCCTTCCTTGCTAGATACTACCAATGATGTAAATACATGAAATACAAAGTTCGAAGTATATTCTAAGATCAGTATCCAAGGATTACGATTATCACCAACATAATACCTCTATAATAATAATTAATTTCAGTTCCTCTCTTGCTCGTGAAACTCCATTATTTTGCCAAAATTTGACAATATTTTGCCATGATATCGGTTTACAATAAATGTCTGCCCTCCTTCCCCCCCCGCTCCCTCTTGTTCAAACCTCGCCCCCACACCCTAAAAACTCCGCCCTTCCCTCACCGGTTATACGACTTACAGGATATACCTGATAAACTGATGCGTTTCCTTCCACAGATGTCAGATTTTGTCCCCCTCAAAAAACGGGTATTATTGTTTCCGCGCACAGATTTAGCATCACCCTGTTGACCTTAGTACAGCTACACTATTAATACTGTAGTTCCAAAGAGAGTCGCCGACCTGTCATACATCCTTAATGAGGACACACACCCAGTAATACGCGCGATCGGACTATCGCACACAGCTTGCGAAGATGAACAGCTGGAGTGTATTTTTATTTTTGGGCCTTTATTTTTCTAGTATGTCTGACAGCAGTCTGTGACCACAGAACTTGCATGTTGCGTACCACGTACATATCATACGATAGCAGGTGCTAGTATATTTCTACGATGAACCAGGAGGGACACTGGGTGTGCTGCTTCCGATGTCAATCAGGAGGGACACTGGATGTGCTGGTGTCGTTAGGCAGGGATACGTAGCAGCATAATGTGCCGACAACACACAACGCACACTCTTTCTTCCGTCTTCAGGCCACATTCCTAATGAACACCAAAAATGACAGAAATCGTGACAAAAACACCAAAAAACGTGACATTTTCACGCATCGTGATTCGTGATATTTGTCGGAGGATCCGGACATTGAAGCGTTTTGAACTTTTTCCGCTAATAATGAACAAAAATTGATGTCAGAATTCTTGACAAAAAAAACATTTTTTTTTGCTTTCGAAAACGTGGCATTTCGGAATTCCAAAACATCGGGAATCCTGACATTATCCTGACATTTTCTTCGTCAAGATTCGTCATTTATAAGCGTTCGGTAGGAACGTCCCTTCTTCACGTGTTGAACATTTTGCAATATTTCGTAACAGGTAAGGGTGTGTTGTGCACAAAAAACAGAAAGCGCGGAGTATATCTGATTCTTCTCTGGAATGAAGAACTCTGAATCCTGAATACAACTACCCCTACTATTTACCAGGTACATACTTGCTCGCGTCATGTACAGAGAGAACCCGTTGTAGTTTTATACGGTGGATGAAGGGGGCGGGGTGGTATCACGTCACATCGACTCATTCACTCATTCATCGTCTCGAAACTAATCTGTCATCGTTATTATCGTAGTGTCCGCAGAATGCCTAATGGTTCACTCAAATGCGAAATAGACGACACTCTTGTCTGTACGATATGGACATGTAAGACGCACCCTCACAGTCCCCACCGCCTGTTACAATACTAAAATATCCACCCTCCATGCGGGTCTTATAGTATCAGTGCACACAGAATGACTTTTCATGGAAAATCGTCCTGTTATTGTTGACCCTGCCAACATCCAGGGGAGTCATCGACCTATATCAACCGGTCGCCCCGGTGGCGTATCAGGTTATCCTCGAGCCTGGTATAGGTCAGTTTCGTGAGTTCGAGCCCCGCCGAGTGCATACGCGTATAAATTCGTTGGGACTTTTTCTTGTGGACAAATTGACTTGCGGAAAGCGCGAGAGCGTGAGTTAGCAACACTCGATGAACAATCGACGAGCAGTGGGATTGCTGAACCCTATGCGCGATAAAAAATGAAGGCAAGAACCGGGGAGGAGAAGGGTTGACACCTGTGACCACGGCTTGTCCAGAAGCTGGAAAGTGAAAGTGTGCTAAATAAAAACAAAACAAAAACGTTCATGAGGATAAAATACCTAACACGCGCAAACGACCTTGCGTAATTTTTGTGCAACTACTGCCGTGTATTAGCGAAATATAGATGAACCACACAGCGTGCAGAGTTGAGTTTCAACTATTCAATCGGACGTACTCACAGCTGACGCTTTTAAATTTTTATAAAATACAAAACCTGGATATGGACGTGTTCTATGCCTGTTTTGTGTGTTTCTAGATTTTACGACCCATCGATATCCCTCCCACTACATACTCTATTTTATATATATTTTTTGGTTTTATTTCATTTTTCGCTCAGCCCATATGGCTGATATATTGTCAGATTTTGTCCCCCTCAGAAACGGGTTTTATAGTTTCCGCGCACAGACTGACTAAAATCATCCTGTTGACCCTGATAGCTACACTGTAGTTGTAAGGGGAGTCGCCGACCTATATCCTTAATGAGGACACACAACTCGTAATGAGCGCGATCGGAGTATCACACACAGCTTGCAAAGATGAGTTTCGACGAAATCTTCGATCTCACAGCTGGAGTGTATTTTAATTTTTATAATAATTATCTGTGCACTTTTTCTTTCATCTTTCTCCCTCCCTAGACGCAACTCAGATCCATGGTCATAAAGCAGGTTCTTTCTTCTCCCCCGTCCCCACTACGGTACATTCTTTCATTTTTATCGCGAGAAGCCGCCAGTTTTTTCTTCTTTGGTCGACTCGCATCGAAATGCGTCCGTCTACTCGTACCCATGCTGCAAGGCGCTCTTCGCAGTTGGTTCGGTTTGTTTTTTACTGTGGCGATTGTTCATCCTCTGATACGTAAATAGCTAATGATCGAGCACGAGAGAGTTACAAGCTGTGTGGCCACAAATTACGATACACAAATAGATTTGGCAATGCAATGCCAACCATAGTGTACTACTGCTGTGCACGAAGAGTTAGGGTTGGGGACGGGGCGCTATCTGTCACAAATAATACACGCTGACCTATGTCGGTACGCTAGTTTGTTGTGAAACATATTGCTGCTGTTTTTACTTTCCACACATACCAACACATACCCATGTACCCGGTATGCCCGAGGCGTGTTTACATTTGTGGGAGTTTACCTGGCACCAGTGCGTGTGCTCCTCACATTAAACTCATCATGTTATCACCCATCCACATCCAGCACAATCAGCGTCCGTGCCGACGCCTCCTCGTACAGAGACCACATACCAGCTATCTACTTGTATGCGGCAGCAGTAGTGTGGTCACAAGCCAGCATGGGTCATTAGTGCTGCTGGCGTTGGTTGTTGCCGTCGAAGCTTTGCGTCATCGGCCTGATGTAATCACTCAATGACCTGGGGCCAGGTGTCAGCTTTTTGTTGTAGAAACGTAGAAACTACGAAGGAAACTACCATTATACTGCTGCTGCATTGATAATAGTAGAAACACACCCGACGCGTTAGGAATTAATAATGATTAATACGACGTATGTATATATATCGTATACATATATTTTTTTCCACACACATCTACTTTTCCAGCTTCTGGACAAGCCGTGGTCACAGGTGTCGTCCCTTTTCCCCCCCGGTTCTCGCCTTCAATTTTTATCGCGCATAGGGTTCAGCAATCCCGCTGCTCGTCGATTTTTCATCGAGTGTTGCTAACTCACGCTCTCGCGTTTTCCGTCAGTCAATTTGTGCGCAAGAAAAAGTCCCCACGAACTTATACGAGTACGCACTCGGGGGGATTCGAACTCACGAAACTGACCTATACCAGGCACGAGGATAACCTGATACGCCACCGGGGCGACCGGCGGTATATGTAGTGTGACAGCTGTTAATATTAACACTTGTGGGGTGAGTGCGAGGATGTTTTTGCAGTCTGTTTGTTCTTGTAGACTGGTGTGATCTTTCCACAACTGCTCCCCTGCTAATGCCTCATATTCCTAGAGAGACGAGCTCTGTAATCACAAACTACGAGACAGATTTAGGATCGTACTTGAGGATACACATGTTATTCATTGCACACTATCGTTTTTCGTCTTCCCTTGTATTTCCCAGCTGGTATTTCCCCCCTTTTGTTGCAAATAGTCTCGTGTGTGTGCTGGCTTGCATATTTGTTTGCCCACGTGTTCATGGCAGTTTATTGCATGGCCAAATCACCTACTGCTGCATGAATACAAGGTAGTAATTGATAGCTGTGTATTTGAACTGTGTATCTCTTTCTCGTAGTTTGTGACCACAAACTGTAACGGGAAGAACGCACACAAAATTGTTATCACAGAAAAGATTAGTTGTGATCGAAAAACCATTTTAGGTCTATCTCACAGCTGAAGTGTATTTTTCATTTTTTTATAAAATCAATTTCGCCAGCAGAAAGTGGTATCAATGTTAATTTTTAGTAACATCATCAGTTGTTGTCGTTGTTGTGGAAAGAAAATTTTGATCCGACGTCATTTTGCATGTTTGTACTGCGATTGCGACTGCGATTGCTGCTGCTGCTGCTGCTGTTGTTGTTGTTGTTGAAAACAAAAGCTCGTCCGGAGGTCATTCGAACTGGACCCAGCCATGTTTTGGGGCACAAACTACTTGGGGTTGGTGTGTCGTCGTTTTTGAGGTACTACGAGTTAACTATGATAGGCGTGATTATTTCAAGTTTTGGTTGACGTCGTCATTGTGGAAAAGAAAAGCCAAAGCTTGGCCTGAGGGTCGACTTTATCTTGAAATAAGAATCGCAAGGGCTTGTTCGTAATTTTTCGCTTAGTAAGATATAGATAGTTGTTAACTGTGGTCGATTGTGGTAGTCGAGAAAAAGAAAAACAAGAAGAACCGAGGCCACCAGAACTGCAACCCCCCCCGCAGGAAACGTGTGAGTGTTGTCCACCTTAAACAGAGATATTTCCACCCGTCTACGTCCAGCACAACCAGTGTCCGTACTGATGATGCCTCTCATTGAGAGACGACCTCTGTGGTCACAAAGTACCAGCAGAGATATACAATAATACAGCGTTATTACAATATTAGTCAGCAGTGCAAGGCCATTTTTGGAGCGTTAATAAAATTGGTACAATGGGTTTTTTATTGTTGTTGTTGTCGTTCGACCCTTCCTCGCCGTTTTGTTGTCGTTGTGCAACAAAGAAAAGCTTGGCCGCAGGGGTCGAACGTCGCATACATACGTCGGAACCTCTCGCCGCGTTTGTTCCCAAAAAGCGTAAAAACAAAAAAAGTGAAGTCGCACAAGGTGACACCATAGGACACACGCACGAAAAAAACAAAACAAGTCAACCCTTGAGATTTACTCGTGGGGGAGAGTGCTTTCTTATGATAAATTAGGCGAAAACATATTCCATGAATCAAAAATCAATCGGCGCAAATCGACGAGCACAACGAGCTCAAAAGTGGGAATTGTGTGCTGAACGCAATGATTGCACCAATGATTGCACCACAAAAGCGAAGGCACGAAAGTGGGGGGGAGGAGATAATGATACCTGTGACCACACGGATTCACGACGTCCAAAAGTTGAGCTGGAAGGAGAATAAAAAAGTGATCATTGAAAAAAAAACACTCAACAACCGAGCGCTTCCAATCATACCGGAAAGCTATTTGTCTACTTTATATATGATGGGGCTCGAAGCATGGACGAAGAGCCGCCGCCCCCCGGGTGTTATACAGCTATCCCCGGCGGGGGCGGGGGAGGGGGGCAGGAGCAGATAGCCACCTAACTGGGAAAAATCCGATCTGAAACTAACCAAGTTGTCCCTGGAGAAGGCATATCTATACCACATACCGGTGATAGGTAGCGAGCGACTGATTGATTATCCATCATTCCAATGGTGCGCTGCTGCTGCTGCTGCTGCTTGTGCTGGTGTTTTCGGGTGATTTGGCCGAGGGGTGTTTTTTGGCAATCTTTTTTTGCATGGTGTGGTGTGTAGTTTGGGTTTGAAGGGGTCTGATGTTTGGCGAAACACCAACAGAGTTTTCGTCGGATGAACCTCTGCGCTGCGTGCCAAGGGCACACTTGCTCGCTTTGCGTTCCGCATGCAATCAGCGGCGGCGGAAGCAGCTGCAGTACGCGGCAGCAGTGGAAAGGTTTTTTCCGTTGAGACAACGGGCTCTCGTCGAGAAGGAGAGGCTGAAAATGGCAAACGCCGAAAGACGGTGGGAATATTAGAGAAAAACGGGACCTCATCAGCGGACTCTCAACAGATTGACCGAGAAATACTTTTGGCATTTTCACTATCACACACTAAACCTGGTACAATAACAACCTGGGACTTCAGCTTTGTTCCGTCCTGGGATTCTTGCTTTCTTCCATCTCACGTATTGTATCTGGTACAATAACAAACTTGTGGTACAAAACACTTGGAGGGGAAAAAAAATATTTATACCGCTGTAGTTTGGCTCACCGTTGATCGAACAAAGCAAGAGAGCCAGTGGGGTAGAGGGACCGAGCTCGATCCGTGACCTCCGCGCCTCAATCCAAGCCCACTCGCACGCGCAAAAGGGGTCGCAACAGGCGGTAGGTGGGCGCTGTCAGTGTTGGTACCCCGAGGTACAGCCAGTTCACGCCTGCGCGCTGGAGAGCGCGCTCTGTGTGGGTCGGGGATCATGCGGGGCCATCTACCCCCTGGCCCCTAGCCCTGCAGGCAGGCCTCAAACCGAAACTCCCGTGCTCCAATAAGATTTGAATATTTTTAGTACAGAGTACATTACAGTTTAGTATTATGATTTACAAAACACGAAGGAAAAAAATAAAGTTGCACCAACACTGAAGTAAGTTCTTCGAGTGCTACGAGTAGCCAACTTCCTTGAGACTGGTTACTACGTGTACATAGCTACGAGCAAGGTGAGCTTTGAGCAACCTTCGAGCATGCCAGACTTAAGCTCTTAGGTTTAGCTTTGCAGCCTGAGAGCCGCCTGAGCTTCTCAGCCGAAAGAGTGGTGTGTTGCACATATCGTAGGTTGGTAGAGGTCGTGAGTGTAGACTACGTATTTTGAATTTCTTCTGTGTGCATTTCAAATTCGCGGCGTACCTTGAGTGCTGTTATGATGGTGGTGATACGACGAGATGAGATGTGTGGCACCACGAGGAGTTCGTCTGCCTGCTGCACTCTTCTACTGCTGCTCGATAGAAGACTAGAGGAAACCGTACGGGTGCTTGCAAAGCAACAGTCATCGTACTCTCATGTATTTCTGCTGTTTTGTCATTCGTACGACGCTTTTCTTGCAGTCAGTCCTTGCTGCTGTGCAACGTCCGCAAAGCTGGCGGGGAAAGTACGAAAGATCGCATCACCACATCACAACTAATCACAGCGCACATCACACGGCGGTGACAGATCACACACAGCTGAGCGCGAGCTGGTCTCACTTGCTTACCGCGTACCAGTACTCACCTGTCGACGTTTTTGCTACTACTGTAGACTACTCTGTTGTGTGATACCAGGTAATTTACTGCTGTTGTGTCAGGAACGACGGGGTACCGGGATACAATTTGTAGAATACCTGGTACTCTGCTGCTGATGCTGCTGTTGTATGACCAGTTGGGTACTTGCACTTATGGTTTTGATACGGGTTGTCGGCGGATGCTACTTGTCCGACAGGTGTCTCGGGCACTGCTGCTGTGCACTCTCGTACCCTACAGAGTACCCTGGTACAGAATAGTACCGCATTAACGCTATTATAGTAAACGCCCCGGCCGGAGTAAATACCCCGTGGACCTCTTTTCACCGAAAACGGGCATAATCCGGAGTAAACGCCTCTTCTTGAAACAAAAACGAAGACGGCGCCCAGGCATCACAGTAAACGCCCCCCCGATCAAGTTTTTGGGGTGAACGTCCCGGGGGAAAGCTAAAAAAGTCGTTTGAGTGAGGGCAATGGAGCTGTTTTCGAAGCAGGCGAGGGTGTGCTTTACGTACAGTCGTAGGGAGATGTTTTCATGTGGTTTGGTGGATGTGCTGCAGCAGCGCAGCAGGTGCGGTCGCAGGTTCGGGACCGGGGGCCGGCGTGCCCTCCCTCGTGGGCACCGCTTGACCGGGCGGTGTAAGCTTCCCCAAGCGTTTGTTTTTGTCCATGTTTTTGTCGGTGCTGGGCGCCTTCTCGGTGCCGGTGGATTGCGACATGACCAACACCTCTTGCTACTGCAGGGTTGTTGCTGATGGGGTTGTGACATTTTTCTGTTATTTTTGTATCGCCACGGGGTTCAAAAGCGCCCCGCCCACGTAGTAAACACCCCGGGGCGCTCTTCACGCACGCGCATCACTACGCTCCGGGGTCGTTTACTCTGTCAATAGCTTTTTTACGGTACTACACTTGGTACTGGTACACCTGGTGTAGGAGTATACGCTAACTAACTTATTAGACTAAATAGCTACCAGGTGTTGTTTAAATATTACCAGGTACCAGGTAACGGGTAACTATTAGCAGGTGCACTACTTTTATACTTCTCAGTTTACGTTTACGTTTCGATATAGTTTACGAAGTATGTGGGTCTGCAGAGCTGAACCGATCTCTGCTCAGGTGCAGATGAGCTTGTGTGCGGCTGTGTGTGCGAGGTACAAAGTTCAGGTGCGGTCGCCATGGGTATAGTCTATATATAATAGACTGCAACAAGTACGCAGATTTTCCAGGTGTATGTGCTGCGTCTCCACATCTCACCTCTCCGCAGACACGATGATACCTGGAGCTGCTGCCTGTTGTTGACGTGCTGCTGCTGGTGTGCGTATCATACAACATACCGGCAGTTAGTGCTGGCCTTGGTGCTGGCAGGTCTTGTGCTGTTTTACATCAGTTTCGTCAGCACCAAGAAGCATGCCATTATGAGCATCGACCACGGCGGTACATGGTACTGCGAGTGGCATGCGGTGTACGAGGTGGGTTTGAGCTGCAAGTCTTGAACGTAAATATAATTATGTACTTATCGTATGTACCAGCATTGGCCTGTTACGTACGTACGCTGACTTCCGAGTTCATTTTACATATTTTGGCGGACGTACGACTTGCTTCCGCTGTGATATATAATCACCCTGTTGACCCTGATAGCTACAATGTAGTTGTAAGGGGAGTCGTCGACCTACATCCTTAATGAGGACACACAACTCGTAATGCGCGCGATCGGAGTATCACACACAGCTTGCAAAGATGAGTTTCGACGAAATCTTCGATCTCACAGCTGGAGTGTATTTTCATTTTTTATAATAAACGGGAAATACGGAAATACATAAAAAATGCGGCTACGAGTGCAGCGGCTAGCTGTAGGATAAGAGTAGGCATCGGCCTTTGCTTAGTTTGACGTCCGGGCGTCAGCGGTCAGCCCTGTCACGTGTGCAGTACATAGATAGATACTGCTGTAGGGTATTAATTTAGCGCTATTAATAATATCATGGCCAAACATGAAATTCACTGCGACCGGCCCTTCCATCGTGCCCTTCCATTGTCGGATGTTCTTGCAGTTGCCTTTACTTAGCGTTGCGCGTCAGCGCAGAACGGCTGTGCAGTGTGGTATTGTTGGACGTGGAGAACTACTATAGGATTGGTTCATTTTTTGCCCTCGGCTTTCGGGTATTCTTCCTTGCCGGTTGCCTCGGTGGTCCATTAATAGTGGTTACCCTCGAATACTACTAGCGTTGGTCATTCCTTGAGTTCGATTCCCACCGTGGTGAGATTTTGGCTTTATTTGCAAAAATGCAAGAAAAAAGGGTCAACTACCTGCTGAGAGGGCCTAGCAGCGTGGGTAGGCTTAATTCGACGCGAGTGGACGAGGGAAGAAAATACTGAGTTCGTCTCGAGATAAAAAATGAAGGCACACACCCCGTGGTGGGGAGAAGGGAGGAGGGCCCGCTATGTGACGCCGGATCTGAGCCACCACTGGGAGGGAGCGCGAGAGTAATGCGAGGATGATAAATGGGATGGAAAAGAAAAGAAAGGGACTGGCGCCTGTCCTGTGACTACGGACTTACGATAGTTTATTTTATTTTGTTTTACTTTATTACCTTTTTTATTTACTTTTTTGTTCCTCCCTTCTATATCTTCGTATGTACTTTTCATTTCTCCTTCTCCTTCTCCCTCCCTATGATGGACCATGATGGACGTAACTCAGTAACTCAGATCTGGGGTTCCTCAATAAACAGGCTCTTCTCCACCCCCCTCTACGGTACGCGCCTTCGTTTTTTTCGCGAGAAGCTTCCCGATTCCCGATATTTCTTCCCTCGTCGACCCGAAGCGAATACGGGAACGACAAAACGATTATTCATTCCTTCAGCAACAACACAAAACAGCGACACAGCGACACAGCAGCAGCAGTAGTAGTAGTGGTAGTAGTAGTAGCAGTAGTAGTAGTAGCAGTAGTAGTAGGCATGCGTACGTACGTACATCATCGGTGTCGCATACGGTAGATAGTGATGCCGGTACACATACATGACAATACTGAGTGCAGCCAGCACCATTATATTTACAGTCTTTACATGTAAAAAACGATAAGGCATGCTGGGGAGTAAACAGATGTGGTGCCGAAGATGTCAACAGTAGTACTACAATTGTAGTGGAGCAGTGGGGCGGTGAAGCTCGCTGTCTGCGGTCTTCTTCTCCCAAGATACCACCTTGCATAATCATAATGTAGCTAACGCACCATCGCCCACCCCAATCTTAACACTCCGCAAATTCGTGCCGACAGCTGCCCGAGTAGTAAACACTACCAGCCAGCTGATATCACCTCATTGTCTTTCTAGCTATCCATGCCGTAGCTCCAATTCATTGCCCCCGCCCCCCCCCCCCCTTTTTTTTTCCTGCGTTCCCTCTTGTTCAAACGACCCACCTTAAATCGAATCGGCCAGAGTAATAAACACTTCTACGCAATTGATATCACGTCATTATTTTTCTAGCCATCCATGACGTAGCTATAATGCACCCCCCCCCCCCCAACACCCCCTCCTTCCCCACCACCCGCACGATCGCCTAGACCTAGCACCACGCGTACAGCAAGCCCCTACATATATGCGACCTACACCTGTTAACAAAATAGTCTCAGTTCTGAGAGGTTGGAAGAGCTGTTATTTCTGGGCTCAGAAATCACCAGATCCGCTGATTTCTGGCCTCGATTATTTCTGAACCCAGAAATAACGATGATTTCTGGTCCCATAGTGATGGTTTTTATTTTCGGCGTCGGAGATCCCGGTTAAAGAGAGAAATAATCGCTGAAAATATTCGCCATAATAGTTGGTCTAAGGACGAGGCGGTATTTTTGGGAGGGGATTTTTTTTCCGCAGCCCAGGGCTCAACGAAGTGAACTATTTTCGTTATGTGTGTTGTGTGTGTTGTGTGTGTTGTGTGTGCAGTGTGCGTCCCAAATGCCCCACCAGCGCTGGGTAGGCAAGGCAGCCGAACGGTGCTTGGATGCTACTAGCAGTGTGTTGGTGTTGGTGTTGGTGTGTGTGTCCCAAAATGCATCACCAGCGCTGGGTTGGCAGGGCGGTGTGCGCTGCGAGGGTGTTTGCGTGCCAGGGTGTAGTTCGTAGCGCCGTTTGATTTGAAGCGCTGCCGTTTGAATTTTATGGTTTTGTAAGGACGAGGCCGTATGTTTGGGAGGGGATTTTTTTTCCGCAGCCCAGGGCACAACGAAGTGAACTATTTTTGGTATGTGTGTTGTGTGTGTTGTGTGCGTCCCAATGCCCCGCACGGGCAGGATCGAACAGCAGAGGCGCAAACGTTCCAGCGCAACGCCGAGGAGCGCAGTGTTTCCGACGAGGGATAGAAATATAGGGGGTGCGGTGTGCGCTGCGAGGGTGTTTGCGTGCCAGGGTGTAGTTCGTAGCGCCGTTCGATTTGAAGCGCGGCCGTTTGAATTTATGGTTTTGTAAGGACGAGGCGGTATTTTTGGGAGTTTTTTTTTTTTTTCCGTAGCCCAGGGCACAACGAAGTGAACTATATTGGTTACAAGTATGTGTGTTGTTTGTGTTGTGTGTGTTGTGTGCGTCCCAAATGCCCCACCAGCGCTGGGTTGGCACGGCAGCCAAACGGGGCTTGGATGTTACTAGCAGTGTCGGTGTGTGTTGGTGTGTGCACCACCAGCGCTGGGTTGGCAGGGCAGCCGAACGGTGCTTGGATGCTACTAGCAGTGTAGTGTGTGTTGGTGTTGGTGTGTGTGTCCCAAAATGCACCACCAGCGCTGGGTTGGCAGGGCAGCCGAACGGTGCTTGGATGCTATTAGCGGTGTAGTGTGTGTTGGTGTTGGTGTGTGTCCCAAAATGCACCACCAGCGCTGGGTTGGCAGGGCAGCCGAACGGTGCTTGGATGCTACTAGCAGTGTAGTGTGTGTTGGTGTTGGTGTGTGTGTCCCAAAATGCACCAACCACCAGCGCTGGGTTGGCAGGGCAGCCGAACGGTGCTTGGATGCTACTAGCAGTGTAGTGCGTGTTGGCGTTGGTATGTGTGTCCCAAAATGCACCACCAGCGCTGGGTTGGCAGGGCAGCCGAACGGTGCTTGGATGCTACTTGCAGTGTCGGGGGGGGGCGACGCGCCTCCCCCCGACCCCCCCCCCCGGGACGCCCTTCAGTGTGCGTTGGCAGGGGCCCAACACAGTGTGCGTTGGAAGGACCCCCACCAGTGTGCGTTGGAAAATGTATATGGAAAAAGTATGTAATGGATTTTTAAAAAGCCTTCCCCCCCCCAAAAAAGCCAACCCCCCTCCCCTTCCGCCCCCCCCCCCCCCCCTTTTTTTTTCTCCCGCTCCCTCTTGCTCAAACGCCCCGCCTAACATCGAAATCACCTCATTATCTTTCTAGAACCATCCATGCCGCTGCTCCAAGTCATATCCCCCCGCCCCCCCCCCCCCCAACGCCCCCTCCTTCCCCACCACCCGCACCATCGCCTAGACCTAGCACCACGCGAATAGCAAACCCCTACATCTATGCGACCTAAAGCTGTTAAAAACCCGTTTGCCCCCCCCACACCCACACCCACGCACCCCCTCGAACACTCCGCCCTCTCGTCACTGGTTGTACGACTTACAGGATACACATAATAAACTGGTGCATTCCTTCCAACACCGTCAGATTTATCCCCTTGAAGGATTTATAGTTTCCACGCACATTTTGAGTCCCCCCCCCCCCGCTCCCTCTTGTTCAAACCCATGCCCCCACGCCCTTAGAAACTCCGCCCTCCCCTCACCGGTTATACGACTTACAGGATACACTTGATAAATTGATGCATTTCCTTCTACAGCTGTCAGATTTCCCCCCCCTCAAAAGCGGGTTTTTATAGTTTCCGCGCACAAACTGACGTAACATCACCTTGTTGGTCCTGATAGCTACACTGTAGTTCCAAGGGGAGTCGCCGACCTATATCCTTAATGAGGACACGCAACCCGTAATACGCGCGATCGGAGTATCACACACAGCTTGCGAAGATGACTTTCGACAAAATCTTCGATCTCGCAGCTGGAGTGTATTTTTTTTTAATAATAATGTAGAAGAGGGGACGCGTGTCATTAAGCAGTGCTTATTGTTCGATGAGTGAGAAAGGGGAAGAGGAAGTGTCACGAGGGAGGGACCGGTCGAGGAACGCTGTCAAGACAATGTGATCATAATTTGTCGAAACAAAGTCGCAACAATGTGGCAACAATGTCGCAATTAACGCTAATAAAATAAAAATGTCAAAACTTTTTCATAAATTGAAGTTTCGAGGTTTCAGAAGCCCTCCCAGTCCTCATTATTTTCTTTCGCTGGCGTCGTCACATTGGTTCGTCGGCACCTTTCCCCCTCTTTGCAGTACTTTTTTTTTTTCCCAGCCTGGTGCTACCCTGGTACTCGTCGTATTTCGTACCAGGTACGAAATTGCCGGTACAGTATTGATTGCCGAATAATACGCAAGACAGCAAGCCCTTGGTCCAGTTTCCAAGGCGGTGTCATGTACAACATGGTGGGTGCAAGCGCTGAGTGATGCATCTACGCACGAAAATATAGTACCTGGTATCGATTAGGGGATTCCAAGGCCCCGCCATTTTTGTCGCTTGCAACCCCTTAGTTTTCGACAAAGTGTTGTCGAAAAAATACGTCCCACGGGAGGGTGTAATATATTGTTATCAGTATTAATAGTTACAGGCAATGTCGGTTTTTTGCTCTCCAGCAATCCGCGGAATACGAGTATTTGTCCGTGGAATGTTCTCGTGTCCAGATACCCACATTCATTTTACCTCTGACGTCCAATATCCGACACCCAAAAAACAAAACGTACCTGGTATCATGCCAGGCACTGACTCGTAAGCTCAGCTCTCCAGTAGACAGCAGTAGGCCTTACTACTTATTCGACAAAACCGTTCATTGGCCAACTAGAGATAGTTCGGGGTGTTTCGTTGGTCGCCACACGAACAAACACATAAAAATATATGCTTTGCAAATTTGCACCCTGCTCCCGCTCAACACCTTGATCCCGCCCAGAGACCTGATCCCACCCGGACCTGAGCTTTCCAACCTTACCCCGAGTATATAAGCAGCCGCCGGCAGGGCCCAAAAGCACCGTGATCGCACCCAGAACAATATCTATGAAATAGTTCATATTTCGAACCCATACCGTACCATACAAGAACACACAACTCCATACTCGTACGATAATGTAACATACAGTATACTGTAATGTTATCCCCGTTCCTCCGTTACGGCGTTATGATTTTTGTAGCAAATGTCCCCCCATCATACCTGGCAGGCATTATCGCAACACAGAATGAGAACGCACTCACCCGTTTTGTTCAGAAGGCGTCAGACGGGCAGCAGTAGACTGGAACCAGGTAAGATACTATCATACTTCAGTTCGTACCTCTCACTCTCGCTTGAAACTCCCTGTATGTAATGGATGTTCGAAACTGTTGTCGGCTACTGTGGATGCGTCGGTGGGAAGCAGGAAAGTCCCAACACAATTCAACCCAACATCATTGCTTTGCTGTCATTGGTCATTGGGCGTTGGTGTGTGCGTCCCCAAATGGTATTTTGAAAAATACATCCTAAACACGTCAGCTGTGAGTTCGATAAATTTAGGGTCGATACTCATATTTGCAAGCAATTGTTTGTTTTTATTTTTGGGAGGTCGGGTTATCGCGTGAGACACACGCATCACGCATGAAAAATCCGGCACACGAAGCTGGAAATGAGACTCTCTTGGCACCGGCAGAAATTAGAACTTCGCTTCGCTCGTAACAAGACAAGAAATACAGCATCCAAGCAACCCTCGAGTGACCATCGCAGAGCCAAAAGCATTCCTGCATTGCTTTAGTCCGTCCCTCTAGGTCCTTACTCTGCCTTACACATCACACTGGATACCACACTGGCGTCGTCGGCAGGACGTATTTGGTATTTTGCTCGTTCGGCCTTTTCTAGTTCACGGATTATTTTGAGGACTATTGACTGTCCTCTCCTCTCGACTTCACGGGATTTTTTCTTCGATTATTTTCTTAACGTCATATAACTCTATACAATGCAATACCATATCATATCGTACCACACCTTACCGTACCATACCATACCATACCCATACCCATACCATACCATGCCATGCCGTGCCATACCATACCATACCATACCATACCATACCATACCATTTAATACCATACCATACAATACCACACCGTACCATACCATACCAAACCATACCATAACATACCATACCGCACGACACCAGGGCATATTGTACGGGCTTTTCACGGTGGGGTTTTTCTTAGGGTGCGGTTTACACTACCGCACCGCACCGCACCGCACCGCACCGCACCGCACCGCACCGCACCGCACCGCACCGCACCGCACCGCACCACACCGCACCGCTCGATATCAGACCGCACGGCACCGTGCCGTGTTTAAATCGAAACCACACTCCGCACCGCAACGCACCGTACGATCATCAAATATTTGTATGCCATGCCGTGCCATACCATACCATACCATACCATACCATACCATACCATACCATACCATACCATACCATACCATACCATACCATACCATACCATACAATACCACACCGTACCATACCATACCAAACCATACCATAACATACCATACCGCACGACACCATGGCATATTGTACGGGCTTTTCACGGTGGGGTTTTTCTTAGAGTGCGGTTTACACTACCGCACCGCACCGCACCGCACCGCACCGCACCGCACCGCACCGCACCGCACCGCACCGCACCGCACCGCACCGCACCGCACCGCACCGCACCGCACCGCACCGCACCGCACCACACCGCACCGCTCGATATCAGACCGCACGGCATCGTGCCGTGTTTAAATCGAAACCACACTCCGCACCGCAACGCACCGTACGATCATCAAATATTTGTATGCGCACCACAACGCACCGCACCGTCGGATTCTTCGAATAGAAAAACCGCACCGCGGTTCGGTGTTTCACCGTGAAGAGCCTTGCATATAGGACGTTGGCCAGTGGGACATGCCCGACGCTATACTCCTACCAGTATAGACGATACCGACAGCGAGTAGTCTTACATACAATGTCCATGATGTGGTGTTCATTGGTACTTGCATCGTTTTTCGCTCCAGCATGGTAGCAAGAGGTCGTTATGGTCGGTAATGTCTTCGTAACGATCAGGAGATTGCTGAGCGTGAAAGCTTTCTGGTATGCGATTTGGCCTGACCTGAGAGACAAGAATTGATTGCTGCTGCTATTTTATTACGATATGTATCGGTGATTGCCGCGTTGCACATGTACCGCTGATCGTCGTTCGTACAATACACGGGCTTAAAACATTTGTCCATTTCAACTTTCTCAGGTAGTATAAAGTAGTTGGTGACGTGTGGCTTGCAGCGAGCAACCCAACGGAACGGCCTAGTACCGCAAAAAAATCACTCCGCGCTATAATGCAATATAGTAACGTGAATGCTGTTGACATTGCGGTTGATACTGCTGTTGGTTTCCCACCGGTACCTGGTACTTCGTAGTGCTATCAAAGTAGTAGTCCATTCACAGTATTTACCCTTATGGCCAGCTCTGATAACCTGGTATCATAGGTAGCATGGATAGTGCCATGTTCATGTCGTGTCGTGTCATGCCATGCCGTGCCATGCCATGTCACGTCGCAAGGAGTGTGGTACTTGGTACATATGCCATCATCGATTTTTTTCCCCCATCTCCGGTATCCTTGTATGGCAACGAGGCTATTGTCGCACTACGTTATAACTAGCGATGCGGCCACGGCTCCTGCTGCGGCGCTAAGCCTGCGTCGCCCCTGGTGATAAGCAAGCGACGGGCGGTACACAGCATCACACCAGGAAATATAGGCAAATCCCGCACTACCCAGGGTAAAGACAGAGCAAAAAGAGCTGTCGATTCCTGGGTGGCTATCTCACCTTCTTGGTTGAACCGTATAGGGATCAGCCAAAGAAGGCCGGCAAGTTCATAGTGTTGACTAAACCGGAGGGGCGAGGTTGGCACAAAGTCTGCGTTCTGCAGATGGACGAAAACTGGTACACAAACAAAAGTGTATGGAGCTTGAGCTTTTTTTACCCGGATCCCCAGGAGGAATTAAAAAAAGAAAAAAAAAAACAGGAAATGTACGGAGTACGACGTAAACCACTAATTAGTTCATGGGCCTGGCCATCAAGCCATCAAGCTCCTCAATCTCCGAAAGGAGGGGCGATGATGTGGCGGGAAGCACAAGCACGGCCTAAAATCGATAGCAGGGCCAGTGGCCGCGCGGCCGGCCGACACTGATGGGGGCTCGGCACCTGGCTACGAACGTATATACCTGACACCTGACAGTATCATCGTATGATGGGGGACTTTCCTCCTAGTGTTCTCGCTGGCAGGGCCACCGGCCGGCCGAGAATGTTGTAGGGCGTGGTGACCGAGGTTTCGTGGCATGCGCGTAGGTACGTGGTATGTATGCTGTTCGTACACAAAACACGCACCCTGGTACTGTCAATACGTACCATTGCTGCATGGTATGTTCGTGTCACGCATATATACTGCACCTGCTGCTGTTACCTACTGAGCGTACCTGCTACTGAGCGTACCTACTACCGAGCATACCTACTGCTGTTGTAAGTACCTGGTATATATACTGAACCCCCACGGCTGTATTCAGCACCAATATTTTGCTAGAAAGAGCCAGCGGCTTCTGGCATGGATTCGGCCAACCAACCAGCTGCCAGAATAAGATTAAGTATATATTTTTTACAATATGGCTAAAACAATTAGGCTGCAGCAATGCTGGCGTTTTGGAATTGGAATTGGCCAATCGGGTGCCTACCTACTGCAAATTGATTCAGCATCACAATGCTGGCTAGATATGCCCTGCCTTGGCGCCTGCTCGGGATTTTTTGTCGGCTATGTTCAGCACGCGATGGCCACGACTCGGCGTAATAATGACCTATGGCTAGATTGTGGCCTTGAGCTGATACGAGTATAGTACTCTCAACATCACTGCATGTTCCTAAGCGTGCACTCTTGATCTTTCCTTTCGATCATAACAATAACTGTTGATAATAAATTATAAATCCCTTTGAGGTTTACTTTCTCTTTCGGCTAAAAAGTCGGCTCGCAACCGCGGCACAGCGTTTTTCTTCTTGTTTTTTCCTTGTTCCCGATGCATAGCTTGGCACAAGCGTCGCGTAATATGAGGTGAGGATGTACCACATGTTCTCCAAATATGCGTTTTTGCCCGCCTCGCGACGCGAGACCCAGCTGTGCAGAGGTTGTGTCTCCCACCCTCTCTATCCATGCGGCAAGGCGGGGCTGAAACGCTCTCATTAGTGGTCGCAAGACCATGCCGGCATGCTGACAGGGTTTGTACCTGGCAATTGTAGGGGTAAATGACTCTGATCGGAAATGTAGGGACTGCTCGCGTTTCACGTGTAGAGGCCACATGGTCGTTGCATTGCCACTCAGACGTGTTCTCTGTATTATGTATTATATAATAGGGATGTTCCACGGCCTTATCTTTGTATGGTAATGGTACTGATACCATACATACGCGTTCTTGTTTTCGTCTGTCAGGTGCACTGAGTACGAGCTAAAATCTACGGGTGCTCCGCTGGTCTACCGCTGGTGATTTGAAGTGGTGTTGGTGGTGTTGGTGGTGTTGGTGGTGTTGGTGGTGTTATTGGTGCCGGCGGTGGTCTTGGTCGTGGTGTCTCCGTTGAACCTCGCACGAAGAGCTACCCGTGAAGCGTGAACCGTGGAGCGTATGGTTTGAAGCCTTTGGCGGGGGGGGCGGGGGGCGGGCGTTGACGCTTCTGTTTCTGCTGCTGGTGCTGCTGTAACTGCTGCTGCACATGCCCGCCGAACACCCACCGCAGCGACATCGCCATCGCCATTACCATCATCGTTATCGTCACCATCTCATCGAAACACATCGGAACCATGGCCTGCAGGTCTCCACCCGGCAGCAGCAGCAGCAGCAGCAGCAGGGGTGCTTGTGATGGTGCAAATGGATTCGGTCATGGGTGTGCATTCCGGCGGCATCAGAGCAGAATGAAACAGGCAGACAAGCACTTACGACAGTCGTTCCTGCAGCTCGACAGTCTCAAGGCCGATGCCCAACTCGAGGCTGCTGTCGGCACGATTACTAATGGTAACCTTACAGGTACCATGTCGAATGCTGGTGCTGCTGGTGTTGCTAATAGTGCTGCTGGTGTTGCTGGTGTTGCTAGTAGTGCTGCTGGTGCTGCTGGTGCCGGTAGTGTTGCTGGTGCTGCGGATGCTGCGGATGCTGCTGCCGGTGCTACTGGTGCTGTTGCTATTGCCGCGAACGCGCCCGCCGTACACGGTGACACTGCTGTACCCCCTGTAGTCCTCCACAAGAGACGACGGAAAGAGCGGAATCCACAACCTCGCCAACATCCGCACCCGCCACGGCCACTTCCTCTAGCTGCAGTGCGGCATGGTGGTGGCAGCAGCAGCAACTATGCCAGCACCAGCGGGGGCAGCACTGGCGGTGCCAGTAGTGCCCGGAATATTCGAGACGAAAATGATCCATCAACAGGTGTGTCACCCCCCGGTGTCAACCGCCCCCTGCACCCCTCACGGATGAAACTGTCAGTGCCGCCCCCCCCAAGTAGCTTGACCGCTGCTACGGCCACCCCCGTCATGTCACCGCGGCGTTTATCGACGTCCCTTGAGCAACGCCCCGAAAAGGAGGCATCAGTGGGGCAGGGCGGCGAGATGGCGTCGAGTTTCAGCCGGGCAGGATCACCCTATCAAGCGTCCCGAGAGGTACCCCAAGCTACGCCAGCTTGCGGCCGGGGCTACCGTCAAGGGGAACTCCCTTGTGAGGAAACAAAGGCTGGACATGTAGAGAGAAGGACGCGGTTGCGCGTCGGAGAAGGGTCTGGCGGCGATAGTGGCGGTGACGTCGATGGCGAACCTCTACCACCGGGCCTGGTAGGAGAGCTTCCGGTTTTAGGCTTGCCAATTGCATTGCCGCTACCGTCGCCGTCGCCGTTGACGCGTGCTGCCACGATTGAGCAGAAAGGGGGGCTGGGGAGTATGCCATCCCCACTCCGACGGAGGCGTTCTTCAATGAAAAGCCGAGAGCAGCCCGGCTTCGCGGTTGTGGGCCTGGTGGGAACATACGGGGAACGGGTGCTTCTGCTTCCAACCGGGAAGAGGAAGAAACGGCTAGCGGTGGGGGTTGGCGCCGCCGTCGCCGGCGCTGTTGTTGATGATGACGGGGAGGGTAGCGCTGCATCTGACGGTGAGATGTGCGTGTTGTATGTGCCATACGTATTGTTGCGCCGTACATAGTGTGCGCTGTCTGTGTTTGATGTACCTTAACTCCGTACGTGCTGTTGTGCCTTATGTGCTCGTATGTGGTGCGTTTGTCGAGCTGACCCGCTTTGTGTCCCATCTCTGTAGCCGCCACCCATGGTCCTTGCCTCTCGAGTGCACACATTTACTTCTACTGCAGGGATGGGTTCACCGCTGTAGCAATTCATGTGGTAATACCTTTAACCACACTGGCTATGGAATGCCTGCCTCCACCGCTCTTCCCGCTGCCGCACTCTGCGCCCTGCCTGATGCCATACCATCCCACCCCGCGTTGTTCAGCGCCTGCGGCCGTAACTTGGCACGACGGCGTAAAGAAATGGCGCGTGACGTTAACGAGCACCAAGGCCAAGCCCTCCATCTGCAACCCTATCCTCGCGCTGGCGACGGTACTCTCATGGGCACGCCTGCTTCCGTCCGACGCGCTATCCGGATCGGATGGCACTGTTGGTGTTACCATTCCACTCCTGTCAGAAAGGCTGGGTCGCGGTTCACCGCTCCCTCCGCCCCTATCCACCGTCCCCACTAGCAAAATCGATACCCGAGGTGGTGGTGGTGCTGCTGCTGCTGATGGTGGTGGTGACGGTGATGATGGTAGTCACAACAGCAGTGATGGTGATGACTGTGGCGAGGACTATGGTGATTCTAATGATGCTGCTGCCGAGGATGACGACCATCATGATGGCGATGGTGACGATGCAAACGGGGACTCCAGCCACATCCTCTCCATCGGGGCTGCGTGGATGCTGGGTCATCAGGTCTTCCGCCCCTCGGCTGGAGGTATGGGGGGAAGCTTTGCTCCCGCCGGGCAGGTGGGGGTTGCGGCGGGAGAAGCTGCCGCACTACGGCTGCTGTCGTGCCCGGACATCTCGTGGGCGCCGGATCCTGAAGCTGTGATGAAAGCCTTGGAGGATGGCGAGGGGAGCATGCGCGCGTACACGGTGTCGGCGTTCGAATTCGACGGCTTGCGCGAAAAAGATGCAAGAGATGAAGATAAAGAATACGTGCACAATGGCAGAGGTGAAGCTAAAGAACGCGAGCACGATGAAAGAAAGAAACAAGGCGAGCAAGATGGCAGAGAAGAAGCTAAAGAAAACAAGCAAAAATTTCACGAGTGGGGTAGCGAGGCGCGGGCAGCGTGCGAGGAGCTGATCGAGTTTGGGTTGTGCGAGATGTCGCCGAATGGAAGCTGCCTGGTTCTGCGACCTGATGTGGGTATCTATAGTAGAAAGCGCCATCGACTGTTTTTGGGTATGGTCGGTTGAAGTGGCTTTAACTCGGTAGCGCGTGCCACCGATTAGTTTATTTTGCGTGTGGTCGATTGAACTCGATTTACTGGGGTAGTGATGACAGCTTGTCCGGATGGCGGCTGAGGGTAAAACCTCCTACGAGTTGAGCTGGAACGTAAACATAATGCGAAAGATCCAAGATGCTTTAAGCAACGCCTTATTTTGGTGGGCTGCCCGTGTACTATACGGCGAGTAGGTGTGCCTTTGTACCTCGTTTGTGGCGTTATAACGATGAAGTGCTTCGCTTCTTCTGGCTGGTGCTTCAGCGCGTGAATGTTGGGCTTTTATATGTGCTCGTCAATGGTCTATGTTTCGTTCATAGTCCTCGCTCGAACGGCGCCGCCGAACTCAACATTTGCTCTTCTTTACTTCGGTGGGGTTGAATTAAGACGGCGATCCTCCTCGCCCCTCTGGAAGAGTCCCTCTCCAGTAAATAATGCATCTTACGACGACTGTCTTCGCGTACCGTACGGTGTTACTACACTTGGCGTTGCTGTGCAGCTTCGGTTCGCTCGCAGTAGGAGCTGGAGGTGCAGTAGGAACAGCGTAGGCGGAGTATAAGCAGTAGGTGCAGTAGGAACAGTAGGCGCAGAAGTAATAACAGTAGGTACAGTAGGAAGAACAGTAGGTGCAGTAGGAGCAACAGTAGGTGCAGTAGGTGTAGTAAGAAGAACAGTAGGTGCAGTGGGCGCCGTGTTGATGGACCCCATGGTTAGCCTTACCTATGTGCAGTAGCGGGGAAAGACGGGGAAAGGGGACGGGGAACGGTCAAGAAACGTCGCTGTAAGGTGTTGAAGATTTTTTGCATACCAGAAGTTGAGCACCTGTATCGCAGCAGCTTGTCCACGAATTTTCTGACGTTGGTCGCGGCGCGTTTCCTGCCCACAGGTGGATCGTTTTTTCGATTTAAGCCTCAAGGTGTTCGGCGACAAGCATTGGGACGCGGACAAAGAAATGCTGGCGCACGCCGCGATGGGCCTGATCAAGGTAAGCCTAGAGGAACTATTGCACTGCGTTTGGTTTGTGCTAATCATGTCTGCAGCGTGTATCTGATTTATCCTAAGCATGCGTGTGGTTTGTGCTCTGCCATGGTAGTTTTCGCTCATGTACGAGCCTTTTGCAACGCCTCAGTTCTGTCCCAAATTTCGATGCGATGTCCAACGTTATTTCGTGGCGTTTTTGCTGACTACTAACCGTCATCAGTCAACGCCAGCTGCATGGTACGCAAAGTGACTACAATATTTCATTCCCCCATTCCCGTTCCCGTTCCCGTTCCCGTTCACGTTCCCGTTCTCCTCCCCCACCAAATGTTTGCTTATATCTCCAACCCGCCCTGTCGCAACGTTCAGACGGGTCCCATGACGATGGGGCTACGCCCCCCTCCTATACACGCCTTCCTGGCATCGCAAAAACGGAGTTCCACGGAGAGTTTGGAAGCCCCTCCTGTTTATGTTGCCGGGGGGGAGAGCGCCGGGACCGTTGCGGCTGGCCGCATGCGGGGGCCCATGGGGAGGTTGTGCGTGAAGCTGCACTCTTGGTGCCTAGAGGTGCGGTACAACTATTTTACCGGCATAGCAATGATACTCCTGTCACGATGTAGATAGTATCGACCATAGACGGCCGAACTCATTGCTGATGGATTTGAAATATGTTTACTACATGGATAGATTTCGAACAATTGTATAAGTTCCTTACACGATAGTCCTTGGATAGTGTGGAATCATTCTTGCTGTAGTAAGGGTTGCGTGCTAGGCCCCTATGTGATGCCTAGTACTACGATACGGTAATGATGGTGATGATTGATGGTGATGTTATCACATTTGGTCATTGTCTTGAAATCTTGCCCATGGTTTTTAACCAGCCAGACCCAGCGCAAGGCGTTGTGCGATTGATTAGACTTGCATGCTTTTGATCCGTTTTCTGGTTTTCCGCAATGTGGCGTTTTTGTTGCGTTGGCATTCCGGCAGGTGCGGACAAGAGTGGGCAGTGTCGACCGAGATGGGAATCTTCTATGGCGACTCGTGAAGGTACGGCTGATAGCACTCGCATGCATTTTTTTTCATTCTCACGAGAGGACACACTACTACTGATACAGCATATAGCACCACAACCGTTAAGTTACGGTCTACCGTTGCCGCCGTTCCCGGTGGAACCGTAATCGATATCGTTGCTTCACATCCTCCGGAGCGCATGCTCGTACTCGTGGGAATGTTTCTTGCGTGAAAATTGACGGGCGGAAAGCGTGAGGGCGAGTTAGAAAAACCGATGAATGTTGACTAGCAGTGGGAATGCAGAACACTATAATATGTGCTATAAAAACGAAGGCACACACTGAGGGGGGGAAGGGAAAACACCTTGTGGCCACGGCTTGTCCAGGAGGTTGCTGAGGGGGAAACCGCGAACGAATTGAGCTGGAGAGTAGAAGCGATTATTAATATGACATAAGTGACCTATAACTAGTATATGCATCAGTGTATCAGGTATGCACTGGTATATGCAGTATATGCAGTAGAATGCCATGTATACGTTACGTGTTTTGTCGCACGCGTGGCGATTGAGTGTGGAATTTGCTGCTGTGGCCGCTATAGCCGGCTCTTATCTCGTGCCCTTCTCACCAACAAAGCTGGCATCACGCTGTCAACATGAAAAACGCCTCATGCAGGGTGCTGTCCCCGGCGATGCTAACTCTCCCAGGGTCTGGAACGGGCCTATGGCAGAAGCGCTGGGGTTGCTCGGAGGTTGGCGACCGGAGAACACGGCGGCGGAGGAAGCAGCGACCGTATCGGGTGACAAATGTGCTTGGATAGCATCCTTGTCCAAGAAGGAGCGGCTCCTGGAGCCTACGTGCTTGCGGCTTAAGGAGGCTGTGGCGGAGGTGCGCGTTTGAGAAGCCACCATCCTCGACATCGTTGTTTATCTTTACCCTTTTGTATTTCGTACGCCACCATTACGGGCACAGCACAGGTGGGATTACACTGGACACTACTAGCAAATCAAAAAGGGTTTCAAGCACCCATCAACATTCGGTAGCCAGCAACAGGAATGTCCTACTTGCCGGACGGAGCACACTGGTACACATGCGCACAGGTTGTAGCCGTGGTGGAAGGAGCCGCTCGGAGTCGAGCATTCGCGGCGCGATACATGACGGGGGGCGGCTTTCGCCCCTTGTCCTTGTGCGGTAGAGGCTCTAGCCTGTGTGCAGTTAAATGGTTACATGATATCGCGGCTAACTAATCCCACAGTCACACGGTCACACGGTGGCATGATCACAAATCAGAGATGTGCTTTTGTTTGTTTTATTTCTACTGAGATATCGTCTTCGCTTCAGAGTTTTTCGAGCCTGCCCTGTGACCACGGACTAGCGACGAGGCGAAGAAGAATCAGCGGTGACAAAGTCATGTATCCACACCAGCCTAATGGTTGCACACGCAGTCACACGGCCTCATGGTAATGTAGAAACCTTTGGGTTAAACCTTTGGGTTGCAAGGTTTTACCAAGTAGGTAGTCGCGCAATAGTCCCACCGCCTGATGGTCATACGATGACAGTTTTGGAACGTAGGTTTTGAAGTGTCGACAGGTCACGCATTAGTCACACGATATCATTGTCACACGCTTCCCTTTGTGTTGCAGGTTTTGAAGGTCGTGGAAGGCTTGGTAGGGACCTGGCAGAAAAGGAAGATGTACCAGGAAGCCGTCGCCCTCCTGCGTCTTGTCGTGCGCCGTGACCAGGTGAACCCTCGGTGAAACATGAGGTGAAAGAGAGGTAAAATAGGGTGAAACATGGGTAACAGGGATAGCCGCACCAGCAGAACCACTGCTTGCTGCCTGCAGGAACTTTGGAACAATCCGTTAGCAGCAGCAGCGGTACTGCTTGCTGCCTGCAGAAAATGCGGAACGATCCGTATCCCTGCGTTAGACTGGGTTTTATCGTGGGCACCACTCTGTGCGAGCAAGCTAATCGTGTTTTCGTCTGTGCCGTGTGCAAAGCTGATTGCACAATGACACACCACTCCGGGCGGAACGATGAGGATGAGTATACAAACGGTCCTGATACTTCCGGAGATACTCACTGCTGTACCATCTGCACCTATTGTATCCATCGTACATGTTTTTCGCGTCGACCTTTACAACCGGATGGCAATACTTCTGTACTCATGTACAAATTTGGGTTGATGTATATCAAGAGGTAGATTCATTGTTTGGCGCATTTTTTCGTCACGAATGTGTTTCCTTCATAGGCTCTCTGAGCTGAAAGTCCCTGGAGCTGAAACGAGGGTCATGAGTTGTTGAAATGGTGTCTGCGACTCCTTCACATAGAGATATCACCCAGCACACGTTATTCTAGCACGTAAAGCAGTTTTGGTACACGCAGCATAGAGATACCTCCTTTGTACCCCCCCCTCCCCATTGGCTACCCGGGTGGGGTTGGCGTCGGTTGGCAACAACGCTGTAGAACACGCCTCTCACTACGTGAGCTAGGCCAACAGAGTACCTTCTTCTTTTTTTCTCCTCATTATGTTTTGGCGGTAACCGAGTTGGTGGTCGAGTTAGATCATTTTGGGCCGAGTGGAGAACGGTAATTCCGCGAAAGGGGCGTGCTATTCCGCGGTGTGCATATGGCAAAGTACCCACGAGGCAGTTACAAAGTATCTCCGTTGCTCTTTCTGGAAGTGACCACACCAGGAAACAGAAAATGTAGTTTTAAGCTGTCATCGGATATGCAACAAAGTACGCGCAAGGTGCGGAAGTCAGCCTCACAAGTAGTTCATAGTAGGATGCTGCTCACCCTTCATGCGGCACACATCCACCTCGACGTTGGACGTTACACGTTGAATACACGTACACCTTGCAACCCTTGCATCGTGCGTTGCCGTGCCACGGCAGGACCTCGCCGGGGCAGAGTACCGCTTGTCTCCCGATTTAGCGTGGGCGGCGGACTGGTGCACCAGCATGTGGAGGGGATGGGTGAGAGACGCGACACCAAATACCGACGCGCGCTCTGGGCGACTGCTCTTCGTCGTTCACGCCATTGCCCTTGCCCTTGCTTTTGGTCGTTGCCTTTGCCTTTTTTTTGGCTGGTCGTGGGCATATTCCTTCGCGGTTGCCGTTCCCTTTCGTGCTGGGCGCGGTCTATTGCCGTTCGCTTGCCGTTTGTGGTTGGAGGAGTCTGCTGTTTTTGCCTTTCGCCGTGGGCGCAGTCTGTTTTCTATGACTTGCTACTTGCTATTTACTAGTTGCGCGATGTGTGTCGTGTGTTTTATGTTGTGTACTCCGCTACTGCTGCTGTTGCCGCCGCCGCCGCCGCTGCTGCTGCTTCTGCTGTTTTTGCTGGTGGTGGTGGTGGTGGTGGTGGTGGTGGTGGTCAATTCAGGCATGGAACAGGCTATCTGTGAACTACGAGACGCACCTGAAGGACCACCAAGCAAGCTTAGACGCTCTGCAGTCAGGGCGCGACGATGACTGCGTGCGAGGCGGCGAAAGGGTAGAACTCAGACAGCGGCGGGCGGCCAGCCACCGGAAATACGGTACGTAGCAATTTTGGCCTGCGTATTTAAAGGCCTGGATATTTGTTCGGCACGATTATGTGCAGTTTTTTTTTTTTTTTTCAATCATCCTCCGGCCGATGGGGAACAATAAAGCTTAAGCTCACTACATTTTCACGTATTTTTATCACAGCACTTGAGAAATTTGAAGTTTCTTTTTGTCTCAAGTTTTGCAGGAAACGTATGAAGCATGACGACGACTGCGTGCGGAGTGGCAAAATGGTTGAACATAGACCACAACGGGGGGTCAACCATCGAAAATACTACTGTATGCAACAAAGGTACCTACACATCAGCCTTGTAGCTTGTAGCCGTGTAGGCAATCACTGCGGGCGGGACCTAAAAAGCGACGAGGGCGATCCAGCGAAAGACACGTGCTACGTTAAAGGTGCACCAGTGTTCTCCTTTTAAGGGTGGTGACTTGAGGAGGTCCATACCTCGTCCGAAAAGCTGTTTGAGTAAAAGTGCAACCCGTTGACCGAACGCATGGCCTAGATTCGTGTAACTCCCGACCATATGGGGTTAAGGGGACGGTTATTGATAAAACATAGTTGCATAAAGGGCCACTTCTTTTTGTGGGACGGGTCGAAAAAAATAAACCGTACATCACATCACCATGGGTGTTGTCATGCTGTGTGTGCCTAAAGGCTTGCATGCCGACCTATTAATAACAAGCGACGAGGATGATGTAATCAGGCGTTTCGGAAGAGGGTACATCGGCAACGGTAATGGTTGCGTTGCGTGCCTTGCGGCGCCGCGTATTGCGGTTCGGGATACACCGCTTCCCCCAGCCTGGGCTTGTTGTGGCCGGTGTTATAAGCAAGTAACTTTTTTTGTCGTGTCCTTTTATCGTCACCTTTTTGTTCATCCCTGAAGTCCTCAAGAGGTTGATCTTTCAGTACACGACAGCACTTGAAAATTGTGAACTTTCTAATGTTTGGCTCAGCTTTTGCACCAAACATTAGATCGTTTTTTTTTTTCTTTGCTGAAATTTGTATCTAAATAAAGCACACCCTCGCTCCCCCCGCTCCCCTAAGAGCTTGGGCCGGGCCCAATGTTTTCATTTATAAAGTTGTGTCGCGTACCGTCATAGTTATGCAACCTCTGGTATTTAATAGTTTGTGCTGCTGTGCTAAAAGTACCGCCTGTTGAATTCCCTTCCCCCCTCCCCCCCGCCAGACGGTATGTCGACAGACTACAGTTCCAGACAAGCGCTTTCCGGCGCAGTCGCATGTTGTGCTGCTGACTTGTCTTTTCACAAGCGGCCCACTATGCCGCTCGGCCCCCCCCTTCTCTCCCTCCCCCCCGTCCCCCCTCGCGAAAAATGCCTCCATGCAGGAGATTCCGACGATACGCCTCCAACGCCTCAGCCACGCCGCGACCCCGAAGAGGATATTATTGTGGACATGGAAACCCGTAAGGAAGGAAAGAGAAAGGGTAAAAACAATGGCAGGATATTGTTTTTCGACAAACGTGGACAGGACCGCGGCGGAGGCGTTTTGCGGACGGAAAAAGGGGGCGGGAAAACAGGCTTGACCGTGGAGCAGGTGGTCTTAAGAGAGAGGAATCAGGAGGGCGGTTGGGCGGGGCTGCACTGCGAGTGTTCGCTAATAATGTTTCTGATGGTGCTGCTGCTCTGGGAGGAGGTGTTCGATTTGCGGGCAATGGCGGCGTTTCCGCACTGCTTAGCGGTGAGATGTTGTTGTTGTTGTTGTCGTTGTTGTTGGTGTTCTCGCATTAGCTCGTCGCGATGATTTTCGCAGCCCGTGGTCGCAAGACAGGCTCAAACACTCTTGACCACATCGCGTATTGCTGTTGAAACATGCTCAGCGAAGGAGGCCATGGGCCTTAGACGGGGCACCGGACTTGCACTGCTCACACCGCGTATTAAAAACAGTGACAGCAGTGGTCGTAGTTGTAGCAGCAGTAGTACTACTAGTACTACTAGTACTAGTACTACTACTACTACTACTACTACTACTACTACTATTACTACTACTATTACTACTACTACTACTACTACTACTACTACTACTACTACTACTACTACTACTACTACTACTACTACTACTACTACTACTACTACTACTACTACTACTACTACTACTACTACTACTACTACTACTACTACTACTACTACTACTACTACTACTACTACTACTACTACTACTACTACTACTACTACTACTACTACTACTACTACTACTACTACTACTACTACTACTACTACTACTACTACTACTACTACTACTACTACTACTACTACTACTACTACTACTGCTGCTGCTGCTGCTGCTGCTGCTGCTGCTGCTGCTGCTGCTGCTGCTGCTGCTGCTGCTGCTGCTGCTGCTACTACTACTACTACTACTACTACTGCTACTGCTACTACTACTACTACTACTACTACTACTACTACTCCTGCTACTACTGCTACTACTGCTACTACTACTACTCCTTCTACTACTACTAATACTAATTCTTATATATATACTAATGCTACTACCAATACTAACACTAATACTAATGCTAGTACTAATACTAGCACTAATAATAACACTGATACTAACACTAGCACTAATGATATTTGCAGTAGCAGTAGCAGTAGTTGCAACAGCAGTAGTATTAATAGTAGCACTAGTATTAATAGTAGCAGCAGCACTTTACCCAACGCGTACGTTGTTTTTAGCCCCCTCCATCGCACGCCGCTGTTACCTCCTTCGTATGCCCTCCAGAATGCGCCCCTAGATCTGTACGACCTTCACTTCTGCGAGCGTAGGAAAGGTTTACCGAAGCGCCTCAAGGACATCGCAAGTGCTTCCGACGAGCAGCTGTGGCTGGATGTCGGTCAACGCTACGAAAGGTTAGACGCGGACGAAGGCTACGCGAGGGGGAGGGGCGGGGATGGGAGGGTGTAGTCATACTATGATATCATACATGCCCGTAGTCCTTTGAACCATAGACCGTCGCTAAGGAGGGGGGGGGGCGTACTCATTTGTTGCCTGTCTTGGTCATATGGCCGTTCACCATGGACCCCTTTGGCCCTTTCGAGACGAAACGCCGTTTTTGTATTGTAGGGGGAGCGCCATTAATCGCTTGACCATTCACCACGCATCCCTTTCGAGACAGAGCATCGTTTGGCTACCTCAAGCGGAGCACAATCAATCGTTTGGTCAGTTGTCATGCAGCCCTTTCGAAGAATCGGAGCGCCGTTTGGCCACGACAATGGGTGCACTTTTGGTCCCTTCAACTCCGCCGCTGAGGGCCGCTCGCGCGAGAGGCTTCCCCTATTTGGTCGCTACTTGAACCGTCGTGGAACTGTTTGGTACGTTGCACCAAGCAAGCATTTGAATCCTTTCGGACAGACCACCAATCCCCACTTGATCATCTACTGTGAATATTCCAGGGAGATCTGTATGGTCTTTTTGATTTTTGTTAATTATTGCCCAAGTTTCCGCGTGGGAGCCGTAGGAGATGCATGACCTAGCACGTGTTTCCGGGGATGGATCTGTACCCCACATACGCAGATATTTGCACAACGTATCATAACGTCAGCTGTAGAATCTACCGTCGATAATCTAGATGATTCATGTGATCTATGTGATCGACAGATCGTGATGTGTCTGAGGTGTGCACCCGTTGAGAATTGCACCCAAGTTTTTTGAGAATATATTACTTGCAATTAGTGTTGGATACTTTTTTGCTCTAAAACGGTTAAAGTTCGTTTTTGAGTCAGGCACAGGGCCGCTCGCGCTAGAAACCTAAACTCGGTAGTGGAAGTGGAGGTTCCCCCCGCTGCTGTAGCTCGGGCCCATACTGGAAAGCGCTCAGGGGGGGGTCCGAGCCTTTGGGCGCGCCCTCTGATGTGAGCGCGATGCTGTACGGTGCGGGAGTTTTTTTTTTTCTTTTTCCCGTCCGCTCCGCTTACCGCGCTTCCACAGTGGTCTACAGTAACTTTTTATGGTAGTTCCACCAGCACTCACCAACAGTGGTCTTCGGTAACTCTAGTACGACAACTCTTCCATGGTATGACGCACTTTTTCCGTCTTGAGCGGGCCCGATGTTGGTGTCATGCCGCCCCTCACCCCCGTGTACGGTGACGTTTTTTTTGTCCTCGTATCAACAGGTATAACGGTGTGAGAAGTGCCTGGTGCAACTGGCGGCGGTTCTCTAAGCAACAGGTGATTTTTGTGTTTGCTTTCTCTGGTGAAACTACCACGTTATGGCTTGTTTCCCCACCTTGCTTTTGAATGATGAAGCTGTTCGGCTTTTACCTTTTTTGTGGATGTGCGACGCGGGCACTTATTGTCAAGAACTCGCGCCTTCTAACCGGAAGCGGAACCCTCTGTAGAGCACTATTAATAGTCGGCCACAGTACATAACAGTGGACTACTTTGATACAGTGATAATGACTACGATAATGATGACGAGGACATGGGCGATGATAATGATGATGACAATGCTGATGACGCGCGATGACGAGGATGGTGACGATGATGATAATGTTTTCACATTCACCCAGCCTTGTGAGAATAATGGACCCTCATATATCTACCTCGCATGACTTGCATTCATGGCGCACTACTACAGTAGTACGACTGTATATAGGGATATCTCAGCTCTTGTTTTTTAGCCGATGTTTGCTCTAGGCCGCCATTCCGAACTGCGCCTACGACGATCACCCCCAAACGCCCATCTTGTGTCAGGCCTTGGAGATAGCCGTCTCTTTCGGGGGGCGAACGTTGTCCAGGGTCTTGCTAATGCTCACGACGGACCTGCCGCACGTGTGAGTACGCTGAACACGCCGGCGAGAAGCGATTCCGCGCGTAGATTTTAACTCCCTCCAGACGTCAATTCGCAAACGGGCGGACATGCTGCGAATCTTGCTTGCGGTTCTTGCAGGCTTAAGAGTGTTTCGGTGGTGATAGCCCCCTCTTTTGGGGGGGGAGTAACGAAGACCACTGATAGGGACAGCCTACGCTGTACCTACAATGGGATCCGAAGGGTGCGCCAGCTAGCGTTGGGCTGCGAAAGTAACTGAGTTAAATTGACATACGACGCGTATGAAAATACGTGGAAGTGTGGTGAGCTAAAGCTTTATTTTTCCCCATCCGCTGGAGGATAAAAAAAAAAAAAAAAGGTGGTCGTTTGAGAAGCTCTACACCTTTACCCAAACCGAACTGATAAACTGTAATGTGAAAGTGCAAGCCGATTACTGTTCTCATGGCCTAGGTATTCAACGGACAGTACAGTAAATACAAACAACATTCCGGCGATATTGGATATATATGTACTTATATTTAGTATGTTAGTTGATTAGTTGATTAGTTGACTAGTGGCTTCGTTGATTAGTTGATCATTGCCGTACCGTCAGTCATCAATAAGTTGGCCAACAGTGCCATATCGTGGCATGACCAAAATTATCCGCACGCCTAGGTGTGTATACCCTTACCCAAAGCATCGTATTTTTTAAGCGCACCCTGATTCCATCCCCTATGATTTTGGAGCTAGGTTAGGCCGTAGGCTTCTGGTCGGGCTGGTACCTGGTACCAGATGTATTAGTATTCCGCTAGTAGTTAGTTAAGTAGCTGTCTGTACATGGCCTAGTTACACCGCTGGGTTTGCATACGTTTTTTTTTAATCGTAACACGCGTCTGCTTGCCTGCAAGCTGTGTGCGAATGCTCGGCACACAGTCACCAAACAGTACGAGTAGCGTAGTGTGGTGTTATTGTACATGGTATGCTGTGAAGCTAGCGGCGGGGGTCAGAGCGAGAGACCCCAGCGTAGCCTTGTCAGTGTACGACACTGTCCATGTTCAGCATTTCCTTATGTTCAGTATCCCCCCTTACAAGTGGTTCTTAGCAGGAGGAAGCTCACCCTTCATGCGATTCGCCGAACACCTCACGGCGGTTTGCGCTTGGTGCGCGCGATGTCTGCCTGGTCGGTGAAAACCCGACATACTCCGCCCCTGCATAGCAGGGATGCGAGGGTAATACAATGGCTTTTACTATGAAGATTGTCATACGACTACGGCTATAGTCTATATCAAATGGGTATATTCACCGCCTCCTGCGTGTTTCAACGTCCAACCTATAAGTAACCCCCCGTGCTCTATTTCGCAGGCACTGTGGTTTCCCCGATCTGGTTTTGTGGAGACCCAAGCGACGGACAAGCGTTTCCCGGTGGAATAGGCGGGGACGTGACTGGCGCACAGCGGAGTTCGGACTTGGCTGGCAAGGCGAGGGGAAAGGGTGGGAAGTGCAGGTGGTGGAGGTTAAATCTCCGAGCGACACTTTGAGCCACGTGCAGAAGGCTTGGCTGAGGGAGCTTCGTAGTGCTCACGTCCCGGCGATGGTGTCTCGGGTGACGCTGAAGGTAGGGGGTGGCGCCCGTACCCAGAGAGAGGGAGATATGTAAATCCTTAACGTATACCTGGTACCTGGTACTTCGCATATCTGCCTCAGACTATCCGCCTCAGTAGATTGGCTCCAATGGCTCCAATGTTTTTTGCTTCGGTCGAGAGGGAGAACCAAAGAGTAAAGACTTAAGAAGGACGTGTCGGTAATGATGCACTCAAAGAGACTGATATTCGTGAATGGTTTCACGCCAAGTAGTTTTGTAAGTTGCCTTAGCGGCTGCAAGTGTGGTGCCGTGTTGTTCTCACGTTGCTCATCACCTTAATCTTATCCGCGTCAGGCGTGGTGTGGGGGTGTGGTGTGGTGTGAGGTGGGGTGGGGTGGGGTGGGGTGGGTTGTGTGGTGTGAGGTGGTTTGGCGTGGTGTGGTGTTGTGCGTTGTGGTTTGGCGTGAAGTGATCGAGCACGCGCGGAAGAGGTAGCGTGGAGGCGAGAGGCAGGGGGGGGGCTGTGCGGTGGACGTTAGGCAATGCTGCGAAGCTTACTCGTCTGCTCAGCCACGCGTAGTTTGAAGTTTCCCCCTGCAAAGGCCACACCGGATGTTGTACTCGTAATGGTTGTGTTGCTGTTACTGTGTGCCGCATGCAAGGATCTGTACTGCCATACTTGTCTGTAAATAACCGCTTTTAACCCCCTTAGAGCGGCACCACCGGTAAAGGCTAAAAGGCAGATATATTGTGTTTTCTTGTACTGTATGCAGCAGGATCTCGTTCGCTGCACCGTGCTCTACGTCGCATGCTTCACCCCATGAAAAGCTGCGCCTCTTCGGGTCGGGAGAAAATGACTGGATGTTCGGCTGGGATGATTTAGCAGTGGCACAAGGGATACGTGGACATTCTCCACTTGCCTAGGATTGGATTGCCCATGGGTACGCCGGTCTCGGCTGCTGCCTTGCTAAAATTGGCTCACGGTGTTGCCCCGAAACCGGCGTTGTGTATTCGGGGATTTAAAAAACACGCAGGAAGATAATAAATGGGGCGCACAGCTGACTCTGAAGGCTTGTCGGTGTGGCCTCGCCACGTCGAGGCATGCATTTGTGTAATCGGGCCTGGTGCGTGTTTTGCGGCATGCGTGTTTTGGCATTGATCGGTGTGCTGACGGGAGTGTGCCCGTTCAGCATGCATGCGTGTGTGTGCTTGTATCTGTATACACATTTTTGCTTTTTGTGGTTTGGGTATATTGACCGCGCACAATATATTCTGGACCATGGTCATGGCCATGTATGACTATTTTTCGTAGTTTCGTAGAACTGCACCCACGTTTTTGGGTACAGTCCAGGCCCCGAGACCACTGATAGGGACAGCTAGACCACTGATAGGGACAGCTCAAGACAACTGATAGGGACAGCTCACGCTATACCTACAATGGGATCCAAAGGGTGCGCCAGTTAGCGTTGGGCTGCGAAAGCAACTGAGTTAAATCGACATACGACGCGTATGAAAATACGTGGAAGTGTGGTGAGCAAAAGCTTTGTTTTTCCCCATCCGCCGGAGGATGAAAAAAAAAAAAAAAAAACAGGCCCCGCGTTGGTGCGGTACCCTGCCCCGTTTCAGTGCGGTAACCTTCAGTGTGGTGCCCTGTTTTGGTGTGATACCCTTCAGTGCGGTGCCCTGTTTTGGTGCGATACCCTTCAGCGCGGTGCCCCGATTTAGTGCGGTCCCCTTCAGTGCGGTGACCCATGGTAGTGCGGTGATAATCGCTTGTCACGATATTGTGCGTCCTACAGAGTACTACAATTAATGTCTACTTCACCCCGGGATAGTGCGGGGTCCCACTTTAGTGCGCGGGTTGTCCCGCGTTAGTACGGTATCCTTTTGTGCGGTGCCCCATTTTAGTGCGGTGATAATCGCTTGTCACCATATTGTGCGTCCTACAGAGTACTGCAATTAATGTCTACTTCACCCCGGGATAGTGCGGGGTCCCACTTTAGTGCGCGGGTTGTCCCGCGTTAGTACGGTATCCTTTTGTGCGGTGCCCCATTTTAGTGCGGTGGTAATCGCTTGTCACGACCTTATTCATCTTACATGGAAATATAGTGTACTGTACCACCCCAGGATAGTGCGGGGTCCCACTTAAGTGCGGATATCGTCGTATGGCAAGGCACCGCACTACTGAGCCACTACGACTGTACTACTGTACAGGCGACTTGGAACTGACGAGGTGTGGAACTCTCTTTGCAGTGCTCAAAAGGCAGGTTGTAATATCACCACGCCGGTTGTATGTCCATCTATTGCGAACTTTATTAGTAGGATGAAATACGAAACCAAAATGGAAGTATTATTATTAGTAGGATGAAATACGAAACACCAATGGAGGGGGGAAACGATCTGTTTCGGCTCGGACTACGGGCCGTGGGTGTGCTGGATGGGTGCGGAGGATGGCTTTTGCGGCTTTCAAGATGCCTTGGAACTGCGACATGCTTCCTCGATTGTCAAGAATGCATCAATCAGTACCTATATTACAAGGTTTAACACGTTTCAAGCTTTAGTACATGCGACGTGCAACATCCTCAGCGGTCGACGCAGTATACTACTACTTCTACTACTACTACTACTACTACTACTACTACTACTACTACTACTACTACTACTACTACTACTACTACTACTACTACTACTACTACTACTACTACTACTACTACTACTACTACTACTACTACTAGTACTACTACTACTACTACTACTACTACTACTACTACTACTACTACTTCCCCTACTACTACTACTGCTACTACTACTACTACTACTACTACTACTACTACTACTACTACTACTACTACTACTCCTACTACTACTACTACTACTACTACTACTACTACTACTACTACTACTACTACTACTACTACTACTACTACTACTACTACTACTGCTACGAGCTGGTTCCGGCAAGAAAAGCGGTCTAACAACCAGCAGCAATAATATTCCGCCGCTCGCAAAATTGCGCGTTGTTGGTTTCTGAGCGTTGACACCTGGAACTTGAACGTTGATATCAATAATATGGTATGACATATTCAATCGCGATGCGGACTTTTTGGCCCGACTGGGGCTTAGCCCGTCCACTACTACAGTAGTAGTACTGCAAATTCTATCAACTATCTTCCTCTAATCCCAAGTAGTTTGCCCCCCCCGAAGTGGGTTCAGCTCTTCTTGCAGTGTACTAAACATTAGACTAGTCTATAGCAGTAGAGTTGAGGGAAAATGCGTCGAAACTTCGTAAGTAACAGGTGACGATTGCAGCATTGATTGGTCAACCACACAAAGCCGCCGGGGATGCTTGGGTATATAAGGGGGATGTTTGCTCATCGCAACCTAAGGAGTTGCACGACCGGCGCGTGACATACATACATTATGATGTCTGCTGCACTCTTTGTGTTGTTGTTGTTGTTGTTGTTGTTGTTGTTGTTGTCATTACTATTATTAGCAGAAGAAGGTTTATATGACCGCACTCACAATCTCATCAACTCGTTCTTGTTTTAGGTCGCTCAACGCGGATCTCAATCGGGTGTGCGTGCGTGCATGCATGCGTGTTTGCGTTGTTCACATTGTGTAGCGACTTCGGGGGGAAACGTTGTCGACAAAGAAGCTATTCATATTATTGTTGTTGAACACTGATGATGTATTGCGGCCTCGGCAGCACTTTGACAACGGCGCAGACTGATGATGGAGGTGCGGTGCTTGTTCTAAATAAGTTACATGCAAGGTAGGGGCGTGATACGTGTGCGAAACGCGCGCAGCGTGATGAATACTTCTGCGTCCGCGCGCTGTTCCTAGACAATGAAGAAGCCCGCACCTACTTGTCGTTTGTCATCTACGCTTTACCTGGGTCCCCCAAGCGAGTTGGCTGTTATTTCCACGCGCGCGTGCACATGTTATTTCCTAGTCGGGCTAATAACGCTGACCCGTAGCTTTTAAAGTAAACTAGTCTGTTCCTAGACAATGAATGGACAAGCCCGCACTTACTTGTCGTTTGTTATTAACGTTTTACCTGGGTCCCAAGCGGGTAGGCTGTTATTTCCACGCGCGCGTGCGCATGTCCTTTGTTTACATGTATGTTCTTTCCTAATCGGGTTAATAACGCTGATCCGTAGCTTTTAGAAGTAAATTAGTCTCCCCTCGGATACCCTCCGGAAGGTCTTCCTGCTTGTACTGACTGTAACTGACACGGAAGGTGTTCCATTTTATTGTTCAGCAAATTCGACTACTATTCAGCTAATAATCTAGTCTACACCTTCCACCACCACCATTCATTGCATTCGTTGCAAAGTGATTGGTCCCTTTCATCATACTGTTTATTCAATTGATCTTCCACCGGTTAGTTGCAATGAATGTAAGAAAAATGACATTCTTTCACCGCTGAAGCGTAGTCCATGGCCGTCCGTCTTCCAACAAGCCGTGTCCTTTCCCTCCTCCGTATATACTACTCCAGTATATTATTGTTGCGTCGTGCTCGATGGTGAAACAGTTTCCTTCCAACTTCCAACAACACCAACACCCATCCATCCTTGTGCTTCCATCCTTCCGTATATCTACCCAATACCCTCCCGCTCTAGGTATCATGTTCCATACAGTACAGTATGTATGTGCATGTTCACTTTCTCCAAACAAAAGAACAAAATGAGCGAATAACTCGTTTGGGGACCCGTGTACCGCGAAAAAACAGATGCACTCGATATAGTCTAATAGTCTCATGAACGATGTGTGCGGTGCCAAACTAGCATGGTGAGCACGGTATGTAACTACTATTTATTATTAGACTAATATTAATATTATTAGTAAGCCTAATGTGGGGTTTGATCGTAAAGTTCGTGCTATACGCATCCTGCAGCATATCCTACAACAGCATATCTTTATATATCCTACAGCATATATATCCTACAGTATATCCTACAGCATATTTATCCTACAGCATATCCTACAGCATATTTATCCTACAGCATATCCTACAGCATATCCTACTACAGCATATATATCCTACAGCATATCCTACAGCATATATATCCTACAGCATATCCTACAGCATATCCTACAGGATATCCTACAGCATATCCTACAGCATATCCTGCAGCATATCCTACAGCATATCCTACAGCATATCCTACCACAGCATATCCTACGGCAGTACTATTAATAGTAGTATAATATTCTCCTGTCGGGGCCCGGGTGTAGAGCCCAAAGGCATGCCAAAGCGCGGTGTTACCTACCCTCTCCGTCTGTGAGCAGCAGTGCGAATTGGATGATGTCTTCTTGCATCTTGTTGTACCATTGATATTTTGCGGTTCGGAGAGGAGATGGATGTATCGGTGTATCACCGTTATCGAAGGAACCCGTGTCGCTTCGAATGGCCAATGCTATACACGTCAGATTCATTGGTCAATTTCCCCCCTCGCAAGTCCCAAAGGGGCTTGCTGTCACTATGATGAGCTCTTGACTTACTGCTTACCCTGGTATTTGTTATCAGGTATAGTTCGTATTAATAGTATATATACAAAGTATAGTATATACAAAGTATAGTATATGCAGGCTGGTTCAAGTAGAAACGTCTTGTATGTGCCCTTGCGAAGGCCTCTCCCGATGTTTTTTTTGTTTTTGCCTGGTTTTTCGTCAGTTTGTGCCCTTGCGAAGGCCTCACCCGATGTTTTTTATTTTTTGCATGATTTTTCGTCAGTTTGTGCCCTTGGGAAGGCCTCGCCCGATGTTTTTTTGTTTTTGCCTGATTTTTCGTCAGTTTGTGCCCTTGCGAAGGCCTCACCCGATGGTTTTTATTTTTTCGCCTGATTTTTCGTCAGTTGAGGTTTTGCGGAAAATATATGTGGACCACCTTGTAGCCCAAACATTTTCGACTAAAAAGACAGAAAAAACTCCCGGAGGTCAGACGTCGAGATGGACATCATGAAGGACACGTGTTCAAAATTTCATGGTCTATCTCTCAAAAACGGCGTGGACTTTTGGAGATTTGTGCGTTAAAATGAGTAAGATAAGTTATTTCCTTCAATTGACTTGGTGTTGGAGTGTATAATTCAGCTTGTTCGCTAGATTCTGCCTAATGTCGGAAACAGTCAGGTCAGACCTTCGCTTTTTTGCGCGAAAAATTGTACAGGCATGCCTTGGAGTACGCCCAACTGGATCGTACAAAATGCGGCGTAATTTGTTTTTCGCCCCCGCTTGGAAAAAGCTGAATATTATTGAAAAAGTTGAAGTCCTGTCAGTCGCCGATATGATACGGGTTTCGCTCCTAGAGACAGCCCGAGCTCGTATATAAAAACCCGGCCATGTCACCCTCTTCCACTAGACTAGTCATGTGGGTCAATATGATGCCAAATATTGACTCTTTGACTAGATATTGCGAGCGGCATTCGTGGGAGATATATATTTTACTTGAACCAGTGTTTTGGCATTGCCCTGGAGCCTAACAAGGCGTAAGATATAGGAAACGGCAGGATACAAAAAGGTTTCACATGCCTTTGAAGGCATGTGCGTATAGGAAAAAGGGGATGATGCTTTTGCCTCGCGGAATTGCACCCTTTTAGTTCGTCCGTGGCGTGTGTGGAACGGATACAAGGGCCAATCTAGTACAAGTGAGTGACCAACGTGGAACCTGCAAAGTAGAGAGACCTACAAAGGGTGGCCTGTGTCGCAAACAGCCCCTTAATCTTATAACAAATGGCGTCGTCGACAGACCATGGTTTTTTTGATCATGGGTTCGAATCCCACCATCCACAACAATATTTTTCTTCAGACTTTTCCCATATCGAAATTGAAAAGTACTCTCGCCCCGGTATACCCAGGAAATGAAACCGCTTGGATATTGGCAGGTCCGCCCGTAGATCCGGCCGACCTAGTATCCCGCCGTTTCATCAGGGGGGGGAAGAGTGTTATAAGGCTTAGTTTGGGTAAACTTCGTATTGGTTGACCTTTTGCAAATGGCCGATCGGGTTAGTACCCCACTAATTCCTTAACAAATCGACGTCGCCCTCGCAGGGTGGGACACGATGTCCATTCCGCGCGCGCGAGTTGGGTTTCGTGCGTAGCGCGTTCTGGTGCGTTTTTGCGACCGCTTGGGTTTTTGCTCGCGAGGCCTTGGTCTCTTCCGCCTTCGACCCCCAGCGCTTTCGCACTTTGATTTGTTTCTATATTTTTCTGCATAGCTCCCGCTTTCCCTTTACTCCGGCCCCTTTTCCCTCGCGAATCTGCGGAAGTGACAGCTCTCGCGCCTGTCGATCCCGCCATTCGCTGGAGTGTTCTGTACCCTTTTTCCCGTGTTCAGTTCTTCATTGTTTGAGGTTTTCTGCTGTAGCATTTTCCCTGGGGCTTCGTAGCCTCGCAGCGTAGAGGTGTGGGAGTAGGTTGTGAAGAGCCGCATCTTCGAGTCATGTGCTAGACCGTGGAACCGGTGCTTCCCCGAATCTTCCATATTTCTGCATATGCGGCTCATCAGGGTGGGCTAGTGTTATGGTCTTGCCGTGGGAGCTTAACAAGGCGGAATATATGGGATACGGCTGTTTCACATGCCTTTGAAGGCATGTGCGTATAGGGAAAAGGGGTGATGCTTTTGCCTCGCGGAATTGCACGCTTCCAGTTCGCCCGTGGCGTGTGTGGAACCAATACTAGAGCTTACCTAGTACAAGTGAGTAACCAACATGGAACCTGCCTATTACTAGTAGAGAGACCTGCAAAGAAAGGGTGGTCGTGTGTCTGTAACAGCCCCTTAATCTTGTACCAAAGGCCTGTACCAGGGGTGTACTCTTACCGTTAATACAGGTAACTGATGCGTGCTATGATGGACGTACGTAACGCCTTTACAACTAACTGGAAACCCGTTTTCGGGGACAAAGCGACTTCGATTTATAGCATAGGGAGGGGCTTGAGGGGTAATAGCACTTTTTGGCTAAGACATGTAACAGGTATGTGTGTTTCTCTGAATGGCCGGGCTGCTTTAATTTAACCCAAAGCCGTCAGAATACCACCATCATCATCACTGATTCTAGCCCAGCCTTCTTGCTAGATACACACGCCTTTGGACATGTACATTTTCTTGGTCTTGGGCGTTTCTCGATCGGGTTGCACTTACTTGCTTCCATGATTCCCCAATAAAGTGAGTTGTTGGGTGAGGTATTTAGAGCTTCTATTATAATCTCCTTCTCCAGCGAGAAGCCCTACTGCTATAAATAAGACTGCCTAGGCTTCTGTATGTTATGTAGTATGTAGTATTGGTAGTAGAAAGCAAACGGTACACCTCTGTCGGCTCTACGGTACCGTTATGTATATAATGTGTCAACTGTTATCAATACAACAATAGTTACAACTAAATAATTTATAATGTATATATAATATGCTCATATTATATTATCGTATTTTTTTCCGGCGTTAATATTACTAATTTACACCTTTTAGATGTCAAGGGCGAAACAAAACCTCGAAACAAGATAGTGTGGCGATTGTGATGACGGATTTATGACGATTATGACGATTTTGACGATAATGACGCGATCATCGTATGTATGGGCTGCACTTTTTGGGCCGATATGTTTTCTCAACAACAACCTGTCCATTGCCGGTTCATTGCCGCTCATTGCCGGTTCATGGCCTCAACGAGGGGGGGACCACTGGTTATTAATCTGATACTTTTACGAGGACAGCGTTTGAGGACTACTATAATAGCGCATAGAAGTATAGTTCGAATTGCTCGAACGAACGTCTTCGAGGCCATGTTTTAGGTGAAATATCAATATTGAGCTATTAGTAGCTCCTCATCATGTTAGGTGCTCAGAAAATTCTTAGAAACTTCTGCTGCACCTCCTCGTAGCGTGGGATGGCTCGACGATTAATTGATGATCGGTGATAATTGATTATTATTGACTAATTTTATATATACCGAATCGACAACACTAAGAACAAGTCTGGGAAATTGGAGGGGAGGTGTCCGAGGTGCAACGGTCGCAGCTTGCTGATGCTCGAACTAACTTTTGCCCGGCTCTCTCTTGCTGCCACAGACACTTGTTTGATAAAATCGCCCTCCGCCCTTGTTCGATCGCTTTTCATGGCAATCGCTGCCTCTTTGGGCGCGTCAGTCAGGGCCTCTTTCGGCTTTGTCATGGCCTTATTATATCATACTGGTTTTAGTGTTGTTGTTGGGGGCGGTCAGTCAACGGATCAAACCGCGGTCGTCGACCAATTAATTGTTTATAGTATAGTCTAGACTATCCCATCTGGCTAAACACCGAAAAAAAACTTCATGACGTTGTTTTCTTTTTTAGTATTTTCAGTTTCATCTTCAGTCTTGGAGAAGAGATGGCGAGCAAACGTGTGCACTACTATGTGTTCAGTATGTTTCCCCCCGCTCTCTCACGCTACTAAAATTAAATCGGGAAATCGCTGGTAACAAGTTTTTTTTTGTCCACACGTCTACTCTCCAGCTTCTTTCCGCAAGTCAATTTGTGCGCAAGAAAAAGTCCCCAAGAATCTATACGAGTGAGTATGCACTCGGGGGGATACGAACTCGCGAAACTGACCTATCTATACCAGGCTCGAGGATAACCTGATACGCCACCGGGGCGACCGGTGACGTATTATACCAGGTACACGTCATTATTAATTAAGATTATAAAAATGTAATAAATCTTGATCTATTAATAGGTACGCACCAGGTATGTAATAGATCTGGATCTACTAGAAGCAGCCCAGTGAAGTTTATTAGTCTGATCGTACCACCGACCGGTAGAACGCAGGACCCGTTATTTTTAGCGCCCCTTCTTTGACGAAAAAGGAGGTTATTTAATACTACTGCTGTAGTCTACCAGGTATTGTTGTTGTTGTTGTTGTTGTTGTTGTTGTTGTTGTTGTTGTTGTTGTTGTTGTTGTTGTTGTTGTTGTTGTTGTTGTTGTTGTTGTTGTTGTTGTTGTTGTTCTCACATTAACTCGCATAATCAAGTCCGCGGTCACAGGACAGGCTCCAGTCACTCTGGAGCTGAGGAACACCCCAGGAAAAAAACACAAACCAAAGGTGGTACACGAATATATCACAGCAGCTGACCTAGTTCATGCCTCCACCAGAAACATATAAAGTGAAATTGGGAGTCAGCCTACGATGTACGATGTGCCAGATCCATACTGGTGCATACGTCTCACTACTCGCGCCTGGAAAAACCGACTATACAGCTTGCCACCGAAGAAAGACTATCACGTATATATTGCACGTAGTACCTATCACTACGCATGCGCACGACAGACGCAAGTCAGTTGGAACAAAAAGAACAAAAAGAAAGGAAAGAAAAGACAAGACAGCAAAAAACGAAAAAGGAAAGGAAAGAAGAGAAAAGACAAGAAAAACAAGAAATTCAAGACAAGAAGAGGAAGCAAGGAAAGTAAAAGAGAAAAAATGTCATACTAGCAGACCCTAGGAACTGACTAAAGGCGGCATTGGGCTCATAGAGGGTGTCAAAGGCATCATCAACGGCGCTGGGTAGAGAACGCAACAAGGCGAACAAGTCAAGGCGGTCTTACGCTATCTTGCGACGGCCATTGGAAGGCCCACAAATTTCAAGACGATGATGGCCAGACCCAGACATCAATCTCTTGGGCAGGACGCCCCCCCTCCCCCCCCCCCCCCCTTCCCCCCTTCCCCCCTCCCCCCTCCCCCCGGCCGCTTAGAGATGCCGACGGTGGATGGCGCTGCCGCAGCCTTTGCGCCTCGCTCTGCAGCTTAGCGTCTCTCCGTCTCATGCTAATTCCGCATGAAAAACTCGGCTCCCTCCTCTACTCGTCGAAACCATCTGCTGGCCTTCTGATCAGCCTTTCGCCACCCTTCGAATTTCATTCCAAATACCGACATGTCCTCCCTTAGATGAGCCATCCGGTCCTTCTCTTGCCCCCCTGAGTAGCCCTTACCCCCAACAAGCACCCCAAGCATCACCTTCTGTGGCAGACGCTCCTCCCCCATACGTGCTAAGAATCCCGCAAACAATATCCTCCGTTTGCGCACTATCGATTCTATGCTCTCGGAAGCTGTCTTGGCAGGTGCGTCGGCGTACGATAGGGTGTGGTCGTCGCGCTTCCATTTCCGCCATCCAAGGCATCGGAGGAGCATGGAGCGGTGAACCCGTCGTAGCCTGTCATAGTCAGGCTTGCTCGGGCTCCACGTCATGCAACCGTAAATAAGTGTCTCGACCACCTCAGCTTTCAGCAACCGCACCTTCAACACCGTAAGCAAGCACCCGAGCGATCATAGATTTCCATCTTGTACCGCAGGTGTATGAGGTACTGGCATTTTTTCCCCCTTTTTCTCATCTTATTTATTACCCTCGCACTACTCTTCTCGTGCTCCCTCCCACTGCTGCTGCTGTTGTACTAACTCAGATCCGGGGTCGCATAGCGGGCCCTCCCCCTTCCCCGCCACGGTATGATAACGCCTTCGTTTTCATCATTTTTTATCGTGAGAATAATTCAGCACTTTCTTTCCTCCCTCGTCGACTCTCGTCGAATTGTTTGTGTTGTGTATCATGAAAATACGAAGAAAGTGTGGCCGTACTTGTAGACTAGATGTTATCAAAACGCAACACTTTGATATGCGTGTGCCAATGATATATGTACCCTATGTGCGAATGAATGTGCTTTGGGTGTTGTTGCTGGTGTTGTTGTGGCCATTTGTGCACGTTCGCGTATAGTCCCTCCAACCTATCATACGCATTGATTGGCAGATCGTACTTTTTCTGCGCACAAGCCGGCGTCCCCGGTGATCCCATAGCGAGCCGTGTAACTATTGGGGTCGATGTCCGTCCTAAGTTCAAACCCCGCAAGGGACTCTTTCCTAAAAGCTAAAATTTGACAGCCCGAAACTACGACGGGGCGAGCTGGCGAAATTCGATGCAAATTCGACGCAAATTCGATGCAAATCGACGAGCGTAAAAAGCTGAAAACTGAAGGCTGAACCCTACGCGCCAGAGAAATGAATAAGGAAGGCACATGTAACTGGGGGGAGAAAGGTAAGCCACCTGTGACCATTGCTTGTCCTGAAGTTCGCTAGGGTAAACCCTCTTTACTACGAGTTGATCGAGCTGGAAAGAAAATTTGACAACCAAAACTAAGTCTTTTTTTGCCGAAAACATGTATAGTCTACCTGGCCACTTCGGTGCCAAAGACAGGTGCATTCTAACACCAAGTCCAGATGGCACGCCAGGAGCCCTGCGATTGGCCAGCCTTTCATCGCGTCGGTTTTTCGCTTGGAAAGGCAAGGTAGAGCTGATTTTGTTCACTTTTGCCGCCCGTATGCTCCAAATAGCACGGTGGAGGTAGGTGCGCCTTTTTTTTGTCTGAGGACCCCCATTTGCAGTGCTCCATACCTCACACACTCACTCAAAAACTTTTTTTTGATCTCGAGTGAACTGGCAGTGCAGCCCGATGTACAAACCTGTACAAAAACAAACTATTAATACAATGCAAAAAACAGCGATGATGATGGTAATATTCGGACGATTTGGGGGTGAGGAGGGTTATGGAGGGTTAAGGTCGACACCCCCGTCGTTCACAAAAAACAATATTGCGAAAAAGTGATACCTCTATGATAGTGATTGTAGCACGCATTTTTTTGAATAGCTTTCAACAACTGCCCCCCCCCCCCCCCCCCGATTTTTAGCTATTCAAAAGCCCTACACCACAACAATAATAGTACCCCTACACCCCCTACACGAACACCAGACGCGTTTGGTGGGGCGAGCGCCCTACCACACCACATCACCACAGAGCACCCTACGACCCTGCCACACCGATATACACACATACGAACTATAGCGCCATGGACTTAAGCGGCAGATCGTCTGCCCAAGCCCGCATGGAGGTCGGCGATATTTTTGGTTCACCAAGGTCACCTTCGTGCCGCTGCATCCAAGCGGCATCCAAGCGGTCCCTCGAGGATGGCCGAGGAATCCAATAATACTTTTGGCACTGCACGCACGTTAATGGTAGTTATACATCGTTCGTATCGCCATTGCTACTACTCCGTGTAAAGCGTGGAAGGAATCATCAATGAACGGCCGATAATCACGCACTGATATATGGCTCACGGATGAGGTATCTTCGTGTTTATGTACGCGGTGCTGCTGGTGCTGCTTGCGGAAATCGTACGGATAGCGAGCAGTTCAACCTCAAAATTTATCTCCATGTTGGTTCTATTCGTCCTTCGAAGTGTGCTAAGGACGTTGCTGCTAGGGGCTACTGTAGGGGCTACCACTGTAGCGTCATTACAGTGTGATCACGAGCACAATCAAAGCGTTCACACATGAACACAGACTATATAATGGGTCATAAAAAAACTATTAGACTAGTCTAGTCTAAGCCTTTCGAGGCCGCGCAATCACCATTACCACTGTTCAAGCGCAGAAAAAGCCGACAAACAAAAGTTTATCGTTTCTCATGACCGACACCAACAAACACCGCTCGTGGCGTGCGTTTTTACCTGGTGTTATCATGTACCTGATTTTGTCTCAAATGGAGCAGGTACACCATGTTTTGGCAATTACCCTTCATGAAGCTACCTCATCCATCGCTCCCAGATGCGGGCAATGCCAGGACCCGCTGCAATCGACCTTGGCGCGGAGGGGCCGTCCCTAGTTCCTACTTCATATAATCTTGTTGCATGCGCTTACGCACGCACGTTTGCACGAGAACGCTCAAAAAACGACGGATGGATCTTCATTATGTGTGTGCTGGGTACCAGGCATTCCACGCACATTTTAATTACAGCATGAGGTATGCGCCCGCTTCTCTCACGCGATATATACCAGGTGCTTGCTAGTACAGTAGAACAGCACTACAGTACTACAGTACGGCAATGATAGTGGCAATGGTAATGGCAGTGGTGATGGTAAAATGGTCTCTCTGTGGGACCGGTAAGTACCGGCTGGGTATGATTGATGGCGTTATCCCGGCAATTGGCACTGCTTACTGCTATACCGCACACTGCTACTCCGCCCAGCGATATTGCAGGCGCTGCATCGGGCAAGCAGCACTGCTCAACCGACGCTCTAGAGATGCCTCTACCGTATACAGTACAGGTGTTATCGTGATATGTTCAGTGCTCTTCCCTGTACTGCGTCGTGATTTTGTGCTGCTTTTCACCGGCGGCGTATTTGCACTCGCTTGTTCGTGCACTGCCATACAAATTAACGCTTTTCCCGGCAATGCCCAACTGGTGCTGCTTTGTTTGCTGCTATCTTCTGAAAACAGCATGATAATAATCGTCATCTCGAGAGAATTCCGTACCCGTGTCGTGCCGGTCTTATAGATGCGATGTCTAACGAGGTATTTCGTATGACCCACCGTGGACAGACCCAGTAAGTTAGATGCGACGTCTGACGATGTATTTTGCATGATCCACAGTGGACACACCCAGTGTTCGAGCGAGGCGGCTCAGCATGTAATCAGCTTTATGAGCTGTATGTGCGTTGTATGTGCATGCATGGGAGGGGCGGTCTGTCAAGCAGTACACACTTACGACGACACATGTTATCAATGCTAGTAATCGTATTGATAGCACTAATGGTGCGGCAGAGGAGCACCAACCATTGTTTTTCTGACGCTCATAACATGATGAGATGAGTAAACTACTCCATACCCTACAATACGCAACACCTCTCTGAGGAAAAACACTGATTTGGGGAAAAATGAGAGTGCAACCCGACGAAGAATGTCATGGTCTTGGGTGTACAAAACCAAAAAAACGGACTGCACTGTTCCGACGACTTTGGGGTAAGGGAGCCCGCCATTGCAGAAAATATTTGAGCCAACACATTGCTATCCCTATCAATGCCCGTTAGTAAGGTCCACTGGCGGTATGATAGTGTTCGCACGATTTCTTGTGGACAGGCCTGCCGGTAGCGTTTAATGGTTCCCGGACCAAAACATCGTGTGCATCACAGCAGGGCAGCGCATCAGTTCCACATAAAACAACACCGTGCAAAACAAAGCAGAGCAGCGCAGTAAACCAGGATCGTGTAAAACACAACAGAGCAGCTCAGCAGTTCTGTTCGAAGTAACATAGCGTAAAACACAGCAGAGCAGCGCAGCAGTTCCGTAGAAAATAGCATAATGTAGAGCTCAGCAGAGCAGCGGAGAAGTTCCCTATACCGGCACTATACACCTCCCAGTGTTTTTTTTTTTTTTCCTCACACTTCTACTTTCCAGCTTCTGGACAAGCCGTGGTCACAGGTGTCGTCTCTTCTCCCCCCCGGTTCTTGCCTTCAATCTTTATCGCGCATAGGGTTCAGCAATCCCACTGCTCGTCGATATTTCATCGAGTGTTGCTAACTCACGCTCTCGCGCTTTCCGCAAGTCAATTTGTGCACAAGAAAAAGTCCCAACGAATTTATACGAGTATGCACTCGGCGGGGCTCGAACTCACGAAACTGACCTATACCAGGCTCGAGGATAACCTGATACGCCACCGGGGCGACCGGTCCAGTGTATGCGCGTCTGGCGTGCGTGTATGTGCAGTCTTCCTACACCGAATGACGCTTGTCTGTAATCTGTAGTATTCACGTATTATCGGCAGCGACGCTTAGACCTCGGCTTCGTTCAAGCGAAACCGGTCTACCAAAAATTCCTTTCGAATCGGGCGGTAACCGCAACAACCGCGTCGACGGTATGCACGTGTCCGTCGTACGTGTGTGCGCAACATTAGCCTTCCTAACACCGAATTATGTCTCTACAGTAGAATGCGGTGTTGCTCGACGTATCCGCTCCGAATTTAGCCGAAACCCATGTAGTTAATCTCCGGTCGACCGGGCAGCAGCCGGCATTAAAAACATGGCAGAATATACGCGCCTGGCTTGCGTCTATGTATGCGACATCTTCTTCCAACGAATGTTATCTGTAGGATTGCCGTCATAAATTACGTGTCAGCAGTGCCGCTTGGACTGCAGCTCCGATGTCAGACTCAACCGATCCGCCAAGTCTCCTTTCGATCGGGCTACAACAGAAGAGGGCGGTCGCGCCCCAGGGGGCAATACTTGAGCCATCACCACCAACCGCCCCCTCCCATCCGTTGCGGTCCTAAGCGTACGCTTACTCCCGACCCCCAACGACTTAAAAAGTTGTTGTCGCGCGTGACCGGCACCCCTGCTTTCGTTTCGACGCCTCGCCCTCAAGGCCATCGTGTCAAAGGCCAAAGCCTGCGCGGCGCGGCGGTCGCTGACGGCGCTAGTTCTAGCTCGACGAAGAGGTAGCGCATTGTCAGGAGCTACAGCGTTGGGAGGAGGTAACACCTCAGGCGACCACAGATCCCCGGCAGGATAAGAAGAGTCCGGCGGACAGGAGACGTTATTCACGGACACTTCTGAAGAATGTTTCCACGTCAGCGCGGCATTGCCGTCCTTGTTGCCGCAACTAACTACTGAAAAATGCGGTCGTTCAGTGTCAGCAGCAGCATTATCACCCTTTAAACTACTGTTAGCTACTGATAAAGGCGCATGTTTGGGACACGCCCGACCGACAGGCGTACGGCTAGCCACCCTAGTTTTCCTACGACTACCGCCATGGTTCTCGCGGTCGTCCGTACGTTGAGCCGGTGCAGCAACAGGTGTTATTCGTCCTTCTCTTCCTTCTCCTCCTCCTCCTCCTCCTCCTCTTCCTCCTCCTCCTCCTCCTCCTCCTCCTCCTCCTCCTCCTCCTGTCCGATTGTCGCGTCCACCGTTCGCGAAGGATAATGCATAGTCTTGTGGAAGCAGGGAATAGTGTCGTGTTCCCACCGCAACATCTTCAAATACATCAAGTGCTCCCGCCGTGCAATTTTCAGGGCCCTCTGGTGTGGGTCGGGTTGTGGTTCCCGCTTGAAGAGCTGAAGACGATGGCGTATCGTCGTCGGACGCGGTAAGGTGGTAGCCGTCGCCCCCTCTGCTTTGCTGGCCACTTTCGAAAAGCAAACTATTTACGAGGGAGGAGCCTAGTTCTTCCCCCCTCTTACCCTTGGCGCCTCCGGAGTAGCTGCTGCTATCAGATAGAGATTGGTTCAAATACAGATCTGAGGAGGATGTGCCGTCTGGAGCGATTATTCCCGCTTTTTTCCCGACGATATCGCTACCTTCTGTGGACATAGCGGATGGACTGATGTTGGTTGCGGTTGACCCATGATGGACAGTCGATTGTTCTGGCGTGACTTCGCGGGATATTCCTTCCAGCGGCGCGAGTATGCAGGGCTCTGTGCCTGCATCATCAGCGCATGGGGTTGCGGGTTACCCCAACAAAGCTTAAAAACACCGAGTTTTTTTCCGTTGCTGAACTTGTCCAATCTATTTTCAGGGAATTTGTACTTTAAAATAAGTACACAGGTTGAACGAATCCTTCGACGACTGCAACAAAAGGACCCTACACAAATTTCAAGTAGTCTGTCCTCGAAAACGTGGGTGCAGGTGGGGGTATTTAAAGCACGGATATTTGTCGCGGACGGTCGTTTGGTCACAGCGCAGACGGGGCGCTTGCTCACGCACTCGGGGAGAAGAAACATTCATCGCGCGCGACTCCCGTACCTACCCCACCGTCTTACACACCAGGACGTAGAAATAGGTAGAAAATGTTGTCCCATCGCACGAACCTCGTTTGATATCTACGCTGCCGCGCCAACCCCCTACGGCGCGGTTCAGTTGATCGCGCGTGAACGCCCATTCTGTAGGGATGAACCTCCGACCGTAACGCACCCCTCTCGATCCCCTAACGGTAGCCCAAATCCTACGGTAGTTTGAGGTAGTGTTCTTCTCCGTTCTCACCGAAAGGCATGGCGCGGTACCTCTTTTCGGGGGTAAGGGTGAGCCTTTCCGGCAGGGGTGAGGGAATGGTGACATCAGGAGAAATGAGGTTCTTGCCGTCTTCGGTGAACCTCGCTGTGCACAGCCTCAGCTTTTTAGCGCCTCCTTCTCTGCCGCCGAAGCCGCCGCCACCGTCCCCACTGGCTTCGAGGAAGGCTTGCTGGACGACGGAGGGGGGGTGGTACAGTGTTTAATGTCAGCTGGATTATTTTGTGGTCACGTTTGGTTATTAGTCCTCAGGCAGATGGGTACAAACGAAGAGTTGGTTAGCCCTTTGGGATCCCCAAAATATCCAGGGCTTTTCACGGGTTAGGATGCTTGCAAAACTCGCGGGCCGAGTCGGGTCGGGTCTGGAGGTGTTCGAAATGCCACCAGTCGGGTTGGGCCATGCTGATCCGACCCGACCCGCGAGCAGTGATTTAACCCGTAAGAAAGCCCTGAAAATCTCTCTATATACACGTTTCAAGTAAAATGTCCCCCCAAGACGTTTCCAGTGCTAAATTCGTTAAGCTCGTCAAGTATCTACGTATGCGTCGTACGTCACTTTTTACTCGGTCGTCGAAACAACGGTGCTTCGTTGAGCGAAGTGGTTTGCAACGTCGAACTGTCACCTGCCCGACCAAAACACGCCCTTTCGTAGCTTACCCTAAGTAGCGTGTAGCGCTGCATATGCGTACGATGTGCTGGGTACGATTGGTTTCCGCATCGGAGCGTTAGATTCTGACTCATACAGCGAGAACATAATTAGTAAGATTAGATCTGAGCGACGTGTCGCCACTGAAATTCAACCTTTCTAAGAACTTGAAGGTGGGCTACTGTTAATACTACCGCACCCCATACCTGGTAAAG